>JAMPIV010014321.1:0-527649 GCA_024509875.1 Oreohelix idahoensis
CTGTGTTGGATTAATTTTCACTTCTCACTGAAAAAGTAGGGTTACACCAAAGTGGAAACATCTTTTAGTTCTTTCAAAAAATATATATATATATTTCCATTCTGCAGTGGCCTTTAGGAATAATAAAATCAGGCTAACTGAGACTTGAACAGATGAAAGAATGGTGACATTGTAGGTAGAAAGGAAACATTGTGAGGTTGATGGAACGAGTGTGTCAGATTGTACTATTAAAGCTGGACAGAAAATATTTGGGACAGATGAATAATGATGGTGACTTTGTTATAGACAAAACAGATGTAGGATTAAACAAAATGCTTTCCTACTAGTAAAGAAATAGACTCAACATTTAACAATTCTTGACATAAAAAAGGTGCAGTTAAAAGTCTTCCAGATACTCATCAACCAAGTGGTTACAGACTTTCATAAATGGGTGCTAGTGCAGAATAGAAGGATTAAAATGGCATGACAAGATCACCACTTTTGAACTTATGATAAGAGCCAGGTAGAGAAGAGCCAGGTAAATGCTAGTAGAACAAGAATAAAGAAAAGATTTTAACACTGGATAGGACATACATTGAGGCAACCAGCTGATGGCCTATCATGAAGTTCTTGAAGACCTATGGGGGTTGGAGTGGCTAAGAGGTATGGCTCCCACCTCAAATTCTAAAGGTACCAGTTTCGATTCCCAGTAGAGGGAATATAATTTATGGAAATTTTTTTTCACAACCAGTGGTCCTAATGATGTCATATCCCCCCCACCGTCTCCTGGGTAGTGTGATCGGATGCCTAGCCTTCTCAGATAAGAGCGAAAAAATAGGAGGTCCCGTTTGCAAGTTGCACACGTTAAAAATCTTACAGCAGTTGGAAATCATAAAGTGTAGGCCATAAGACCACTGCCCTGGCAAAATTTAAAAATTAGAAACCTACCCACCACAAAAATATTTATAGAATGTTTGATTTCTATATACACACAATAGGATTCTCACCGGTACCATGGAGTTCGTGCATTGTGCTGAGATCCTCCTTGTGTGATCTAAAGGAGGAGATTGGAGCACTGATAGAGTTGTCCGTGTGCAGTGAAGATAGTCCTTAAAAGCAAAACCGTAGACCTATACTCCACAGGCATTTGAAAGGTTATGGAACAAATAAATTCTATTTTTTTTTATGGGGAATTTAAGAGAGTCAGAGGTGGGCTAAAAAACACACGAAAAAAGAGAATTGGAGACAGAAGTGAAAATGATGAGGAAAATGTGGAAAGAGCTTGAGCTGATGGCACGTGACAGGAAGGACTTGGCATGTGTTGGTTGAGGAAACCAGCTGATAGCATAATAAGACAATCTTGTTCTGGAATCTCCAAAGTAAAATAAAAAGTGGGAGATTGAAGAGATACATGGAGAATATAACTGAGTGCAGGCTTAAATGGAAAATAAAACATGGAGAGAACTTGAGTGGATGGCACAGGACAGGAGAGCATTTATGGTAGCAACTTTTAACTCTTTGACTCCACAGCAACGCTCTGAGCGTTGCAAAATTCAGCACGCCGTGCCCCAGCAATGCTCAGAGCGTGGTTTTTAGTTTATCACGAATAAACCCTAAAAATCGTCCGCTTAATGCAGTTCATATATTAAAACTCGTAGAATGACTTCCGCTACTATTTAAACAACTAATTTGACTTTAGTTAATCAGCACATGTGCGTGTTTTGATGTTATTATCACAATTTTTTTTGAAGATTCGCGTGTTTACGTTTTTCGTTGTTTTTGCTAGAGAAATATGTCACGCTTTATATTTACATTTTCTAAGTCTCCTAAGCAAATAATTGTGTCAAACTACTTTGAAACATTGCTGACATTGATGATGATTGTTTGGTAGTCACAGTTTGTTGTCAAAATACGGAATATATGCAGAAAATCTAGACACACTAGATTTAGTTGATGAGTGGGCGTAGTCATATTCTGGCCGATCAAAAAGCAACAAAACTAGACCTACCATAACATCTAATCACTAGTTCTTGGTAGAAGATGAAGCTAGGGATACTATTAAAACATTAAACAAGAGTAAAAAAGTATTTATATGACGTTATTCTTATTTATTTGTTTGAAAATTACGTAATGCACGATTGCATAATTTATTTTTTTCTTACAAAGAACCACGGACAAACTGGTGCGAATAACACTAAATCTACTAATTTTGGCCATAAGCATGTTTTTTTTACTTTGTATATGGATTAACTTGACGTTTGAAGACTAAAAAGAAAGTTTTTTTGTCTACGACAGTAATTTGTCTTTGGTAAGATCGTATTCTACAGTCAACTTTTTAGCGTTTTTCAATTTTACATGCAAAATGATTAAATTATACCGAACATACTTGTGTTAATACTACCACAGACATTATATATTTGAATTCTCTATCCATTTCCCTACAGTTTGGTATATAATAAGTACATGTTCAAAGGGAAATTCGCAAACAAATTTAGACTGAAAGATGAACACTTCACTCTATAAAATTCTGCCCACAAAAAAAGTCTGGCACAGCGTGCAAAATAACTCTGGAATGAAAGAGTTAAATCCACAACTCCGCCAGCCGTGGAGGCAATTGTGAAAGTAACAAAGAGAAGACAAATTATTCCGTTCATTCCGTCGCACATCACAACTAAAGCAGTTATCTGCTCTTGTTGTGATGGTTTCTATAGCACTTTGTTTTAGATGTCAGCCTCATGCACGACTTCTTGGGAATTGTTGATTAACTAGGGTTGCTGAGAATGTCACTCTTTCACAGCCAATAAAAAGTCGAAGAATTTGTCTTCTTGGGAATAGTTGTTGTTGATTAACTAGGGTTGCTGAGAATGTCGCTCTTTCACAGCCAATAAAAAGTCGAAGAATTTGTCTTCTTGGGAATAGTTGTTGTTGATTAACTAGGGTTGCTGAGAATGTCGCTCTTTCACAGCCAATAAAAAGTTGAAGAATTTGTCTTCTTGGGAATAGTTCTTGTTGATTAACTAGGGTTGCTGAGAATGTCGCTCTTTCACAGCCAATAAAAAGTTGAAGAATTTGTCTTCTTGGGGATAGTTGTTGTTGATTAACTAGGATTGCTGAGAATGTCGCTCTTTCACAGCCAATAAAAAGTTGAAGAATTTGTCTTCTTGGGAATAGTTGTTGTTGATTAACTAGGGTTGCTGAGAATGTCGCTCTTTCACAGCCAATAAAAAGTCGAAGAATTTGTCTTCTTGGGAATAGTTGTTGTTGATTAACTAGGGTTGCTGAGAATGTCACTCTTTCACAGCCAATAAAAAGTTGAAGAATTTGTCTTCTTGGGAATAGTTGTTGTTGATTAACTAGGGTTGCTGAGAATGTCGCTCTTTCACAGCCAATAAAAAGTTGAAGAATTTGTCTTCTTGGGGATAGTGATGATAGTGATGCTAAAATAAAGTAATAAAAAAAAAAACTATTCCCCAGTGCCACTGAACACCAGTATTTCACATTTATGGACGCAGCTTTAACCTATGACCTCTTGTGTTCTCCATCAGGTATATGCTGTGTTGAGCCTCATTGGTTTCCAGAACTGGCTCCCTCTTATTGTATCTTATCAAAACCCTTAGAGGATCCACCACCGAGGTTTGACCAGACCAGTGGAAAGGTCATGTGTCATAGGTCAGGTTCATTTGGTAAGTGCCTCCTTATGTTCTTCTGTTTTTGAGGTTTTTAATGACTCTAAAGGAATGTGAAAGAAAGCCATTTTTGTGGTATCACAATAGCAAGGTGCCCCATGTAGTTGTGGTATCACAATAGCAAGGTGCCTCCATGTAGTTCCTAGGGGCCTCTGATGAAAGAAAGAAAGAATAGAACGTCTGCTCCTTCAAGCATGTTATACACAGCAACTAATATGATGTTGGCTGGCAACCTCATCATGTACAAAAATTGCTATAGAAACCACCACTACTAGAGCATGTGAATGCTTGGGGCAGGCTTCCTGCAAGAGAACCAGTTGTAGTGGTAGTTGAATGTTCCATATTGAGCAGGAAGGAACATGATGATGACCAGTAGAACTAAAATGGCAGATCTTAGCAAATGTGAAGCCATTTAATGTAGACGTCTGCTTGAATTAAGGAATTTGTGTGGTAGAAAATTTCTACACCTCACGGTAGAAGAGGAACGACTAAAGTAAGTAAGTATGGTAGAAGCTGGTCATTACTGGCAAAAGTGAGATTTTAGGTTGAGGCAGTGAGACTTTGTATGAGTATCACTTAATCTGATGTGAAAATGGAATTATAACCATTCTATTTTTATGTTAAGATCTAAAAACGTTATGGCGATGAGAAAAATTTGGCCAGTTTTGTGAACGAGATAGATGCTGCTGTGTGAGAGTAAAATAAAGTAGCAATTTATATCTTTAGTAATTTACTTGTTAGCATAATTCTATGGATCCTGTAACATGACTGTTACGTGCAGTCCTTGATATCTTACAATATAATACATTTGTATGCTTGTTATGTTCGCAAATATTTTGTAAACAAAATAGATACTTTTTAGTGCTTAAGGAAAAGTCATTATTGAGTTACTTCCCTTGAAAGGAGTGTCGTCACTTTCAATCGAACTCCGCGGATGAATCCAGTTTTACTGCGATTTATTCTTTGTTTGGGTAGAAATAGGTTGTTCTTGCTTCAGTGTATCTATGGCCTGAATTTATGTGTATTGTTTGTCTGGGTAGGACGAGTCTGTCTTATATCTGTATATCTTTACATATCTAAGTCGAACTATATGGTCTTTTGTCGTTAGAAAGGTCAAAGGGCTGTTCGGCGGATGTGTCGCTAGAGAGGTGTGATTTGGCTTCGCCCTGATGGGGGCTGTGATTTTTGTGTAGCGGCTTGTCGCCGGAAAAAGTGATCTCAGTATTTATGGGGAAAGTGACAGTCGTCTAGACCTATCGTGTATGCTTTACCCCAGTGTTTATTCTTATTGCCAAGGAATGGCAGAATCATATTTCTGATACCAAGGTAACAAAAGATTCTCCTTATGAACTCTCTTACGAAGCCACCGTTTTTCGATAGGCACGATTTGTACGTCTGAGAGAATATATTTAACTAGATGAAGATGACATTCACTCCTAGCAGCACTATATCTTGTATGATGAAGTCAATTGTATCATGATAGAATCTACAGAGCTATGAGAACATTTAATGAATGACTAACTTTAATACAGATTCATTATCTGTATCCAACCGTGAGTGACAGCTCACGAGAGAAGCCATCTTGTATCCAAATATTTTGTGACTTTCAAGAAGAGAAAGGGATACCCCGTATTATCGCTTGATGAGTCCAGAGATCACTGCTACACATGAGAACCCATTACTAGCGGTTCAATATGATTATATGAAAAATATGTGCTGAACATTATGTTAAGGAATCTTCGCTAGACGAGGTTAGGTCTAGAAGCCATCTTGAATGTTGTTTATAATCTGACGTGCTTTGTCAGTAAACTCAGATGATATATATATATATGGGCAATACTGAGTGCTTGTCTACTGACAGTCCATTATGCTATTATTCTACATGAGTGCCCATGTATCATTGCAAGACCATTTATCCACTGTACCATGATGTATTATGCCAACCTGTGATTTGTCACTATTCGTGCTGTCGAGTGTGTACGTCCAATTAAACTGTAGCAAAGGTACACAGTCGTTGGTGTCGATGACTTCCAGCCATACATGAGTGTGAGAAAAAAAACCATTTGTCAACACCACGAACTCTTCTTATCATTCGCATATTATACTCAATCTATGTCTACACACCACTGCGTAGGTCGAGTTGACATCCCATACTCAAACCACAAGCAACACAACAACACAGCATGTAGCTCTGGTGATGTTCTAGTGAGCTTATATTTATCAACTGATGAGAAGCAAAAAGAGAGTTATCAACTAGAGACTTTATCAATGACGTTAGGCCCATATTTTCTTGACCGTACAGCACACTAGGGATGATGTAGTCAGCATCACACTGGCCACCTTTAACCTTCCCAGAGTTGCTCTGGTACCCAGTTCATGAGGCTAGGTAAAACCTTGAGCCATTTGCGATCTAAAAAGTCAGACCTAAACTGGGGATCGAACCATGGACCACTGAGCTCGGAAACCAATGCACTAACCACTGCGCTACCATGGCTTTTCTAATTCTATACTGATGCAGATGTTTTGAATGCATTATAAACTTTCTGTGGCCAGTTTGTCAGTTTTTATAGTTAATCTGTCAGATTCTTGTTGGCATATCTCTTAGCTTTCTTGTTGGCATATCTCTTAGCTTTCTTGTTGTCATGTTACAATCTATAGTGTGAGTTTTTGGTGAGCCACCTTTCAGCTCACACATGTCAGCCTTCACTGGTTATTTGATATCAGATTTGTGTATCTAGTCTGTCAGTTTTTGGTAATCCATCTTTTAGCTTACGTGTCAGCTGTCACTGGTTATCTGATATCAGATTTGTGTATCTAGTCTCAGTTTTTGGTGTTAATAGTCAGTTGATGTGTTAGCTTGCTGTGATCTGCTTTTCTGTTGTCTTATGTCTTTGCAGTTTCTATAACTAGTCTGTAATTTTTATATGGCCTGTTGTCTTATGTCTTTGCAGTTTCTATAACTAGTCTGTAATTTTTGTAAGGCCTGTTGTCTTATGTCTTTACAGTTCCTATAACTAGTCTTTAATTTTTGTAAGGCCTGTTGTCTTAAGTCTTTGCAGTTTCTATAACTAGTCTGTAATTTTTGTAAGGCCTGTTGTCTTATGTCTTTGCAGTTTCTATAACTAGTCTGTAATTTTTGTAAGGCCTGTTGTCGTATGTCTTTACAGTTTCTATAACTAGTCTGTAATTTTTGTAAGGCCTGTTGTCTTAAGTCTTTGCAGTTTCTATAACTAGTCTGTAATTTTTATTTGGCCTGTTGTCCTGTCTTTACAGTTTCTATAACTAGTCTGTAATTTTTGTAAGGCCTGTTGTCTTAAGTCTTTACAGTTTCTATAACTAGTCTGTAATTTTTATATGGCCTGTTGTCTTATGTCTTTACAGTTTCTATAACTAGTCTGTAATTTTTATATGGCCTGTTGTCTTATGTCTTTACAGTTTCTATAACTAGTCTGTAATTTTTGTAAGGCCTGTTGTCTTATGTCTTTACAGTTTCTATAACGTCTGTAATTTTTGTAAGGCCTGTTGTCTTATGTCTTTACAGTTTCTGTAACTAGTCTGTAATTTTTGTAAGGCCTGTTGTCTTATGTCTTTACAGTTTCTATAACTAGTCTGTAATTTTGGTAAGGTCTGTTGTCTTATGTCTTTACAGTTTCTATAACTAGTCTGTAATTTTTATATGGCCTGTTGTCTTATGTCTTTGCAGTTTCTATAACTAGTCTGTAATTTTTGTAAGGCCTGTTGTCTTATGTCTTTACAGTTTCTATAACTAGTCTGTAATTTTTGTAAGGCCTGTTGTCTTATGTCTTTGCAGTTTCTATAACTAGTCTGTAATTTTTGTAAGGCCTGTTGTCTTATGTCTTTGCAGTTTCTATAACTAGTCTGTAATTTTTGTAAGGCCTGTTGTCTTATGTCTTTACAGTTTCTATAACTAGTCTGTAATTTTTGTAAGGCCTGTTGTCTTATGTCTTTACAGTTTCTATAACTAGTCTGTAATTTTTGTAAGGCCTGTTGTCTTATGTCTTTACAGTTTCTATAACTAGTCTGT
Source organism: Oreohelix idahoensis (assembly GCA_024509875.1). Lineage (NCBI taxonomy): Eukaryota > Metazoa > Mollusca > Gastropoda > Stylommatophora > Oreohelicidae > Oreohelix > Oreohelix idahoensis. The sequence goes on from JAMPIV010014321.1 coordinate 7,711, forward strand.
AATTTTTGTAAGGCCTGTTGTCTTATGTCTTTACAGTTTCTATAACTAGTCTGTAATTTTTTTTAGGCGTTTGGTCTTATGTCTTTACAGTTTCTATAACTAGTCTGTAATTTTTGTAAGGCCTGTTGTCTTATGTCTTTACAGTTTCTATAACTAGTCTGTAATTTTTGTAAGGCCTGTTGTCTTATGTCTTTACAGTTTCTATAACTAGTCTGTAATTTTTGTAAGGCCTGTTGTCTTATGTCTTTACAGTTTCTATAACTAGTCTGTAATTTTTGTAAGGCCTGTTGTCTTATGTCTTTACAGTTTCTATAACTAGTCTGTAATTTTTGTAAGGCCTGTTGTCTTATGTCTTTACAGTTTCTATAACTAGTCTGTAATTTTTGTAAGGCCTGTTGTCTTATGTCTTTACAGTTTCTATAACTAGTCTGTAATGTTTGTAAGGCCTGTTGTCTTATGTCTTTGCAGTTTCTATAACTAGTCTGTATTGTTTGTAAGGCCTGTTGTCTTATGTCTTTACAGTTTCTATAACTAGTCTGAAATTTTTGTAAGGCCTGTTGTCTTATGTCTTTACAGTTTCTATAACTAGTCTGTAATTTTTGTAAGGCCTGTTGTCTTATGTCTTTACAGTTTCTATAACTAGTCTGTAATTTTTGTAAGGCCTGTTGTCTTATGTCTTTACAGTTTCTATAACTAGTCTGTAATTTTTGTAAGGCCTGTTGTCTTATGTCTTTACAGTTTCTATAACTAGTCTGTAATGTTTGTAAGGCCTGTTTCTTATATCTTTGCAGTTTCTATAACTAGTCTGTAATTTTTGTAAGGCCTGTTGTCTTATGTCTTTGCAGTTTCTATAACTAGTCTGTAATTTTTGTAAGGCCTGTTGTCTTATGTCTTTGCAGTTTCTATAACTAGTCTGTAATTTTTGTAAGGCTTGTTGTCTTATGTCTTTGCAGTTTCTGTAACTAGTCTGTAATTTTTGTAAGGCCTGTTGTCTTATGTCTTTACAGTTTCTATAACTAGTCTGTAATTTTTGTAAGGCCTGTTGTCTTATGTCTTTACAGTTTCTATAACTAGTCTGTAATTTTTGTAAGGCCTGTTGTCTTAAGTCTTTACAGTTTCTATAACTAGTCTGTAATTTTTATATGGCCTGTTGTCTTATGTCTTTACAGTTTCTATAACTAGTCTGTAATTTTTATATGGCCTGTTGTCTTATGTCTTTACAGTTTCTATAACTAGTCTGTAATTTTTGTAAGGCCTGTTGTCTTATGTCTTTACAGTTTCTATAACGTCTGTAATTTTTGTAAGGCCTGTTGTCTTATGTCTTTACAGTTTCTGTAACTAGTCTGTAATTTTTGTAAGGCCTGTTGTCTTATGTCTTTACAGTTTCTATAACTAGTCTGTAATTTTTGTAAGGCCTGTTGTCTTATGTCTTTACAGTTTCTGTAACTAGTCTGTAATGTTTGTAAGGCCTGTTTCTTATATCTTTGCAGTTTCTATAACTAGTCTGTAATTTTTGTAAGGCCTGTTGTCTTATGTCTTTGCAGTTTCTATAACTAGTCTGTAATTTTTGTAAGGCCTGTTGTCTTATGTCTTTGCAGTTTCTATAACTAGTCTGTAATTTTTGTAAGGCCTGTTGTCTTATGTCTTTGCAGTTTCTATAACTAGTCTGTAATTTTTGTAAGGCCTGTTGTCTTATGTCTTTACAGTTTCTATAACTAGTCTGTAATTTTTGTAAGGCCTGTTGTCTTATGTCTTTACAGTTTCTATAACTAGTCTGTAATTTTTGTAAGGCCTGTTGTCTTATGTCTTTACAGTTTCTATAACTAGTCTGTAATTTTTTGTAAGGCCTGTTGTCTTATGTCTTTACAGTTTCTATAACTAGTCTGTAATTTTTATATGGCCTGTTGTCTTATGTCTTTACAGTTTCTATAACTAGTCTGTAATTTTTGTAAGGCCTGTTGTCTTATGTCTTTACAGTTTCTATAACTAGTCTGTAATTTTTGTAAGGCCTGTTGTCTTATGTCTTTACAGTTTCTGTAACTAGTCTGTAATTTTTGTAAGGCCTGTTGTCTTATGTCTTTACAGTTTCTATAACTAGTCTGTAATTTTTGTAAGGCCTGTTGTCTTATGTCTTTACAGTTTCTATAACTAGTCTGTAATTTTTGTAAGGCCTGTTGTCTTATGTCTTTACAGTTTCTATAACTAGTCTGTAATTTTTGTAAGGCCTGTTGTCTTATGTCTTTGCAGTTTCTATAACTAGTCTGTAATTTTTGTAAGGCCTGTTGTCTTATGTCTTTGCAGTTTCTATAACTAGTCTGTAATTTTTGTAAGGCCTGTTGTCTTATGTCTTTACAGTTTCTATAACTAGTCTGTAATTTTTGTAAGGCCTGTTGTCTTATGTCTTTACAGTTTCTATAACTAGTCTGTAATTTTTGTAAGGCCTGTTGTCTTATGTCTTTACAGTTTCTATAACTAGTCTGTAATTTTTGTAAGGCCTGTTGTCTTATGTCTTTACAGTTTCTATAACTAGTCTGTAATTTTTGTAAGGCCTGTTGTCTTATGTCTTTACAGTTTCTATAACTAGTCTGTAATTTTTGTAAGGCCTGTTGTCTTATGTCTTTACAGTTTCTATAACTAGTCTGTAATTTTTGTAAGGCCTGTTGTCTTATGTCTTTACAGTTTCTATAACTAGTCTGTAATTTTTGTAAGGCCTGTTGTCTTATGTCTTTACAGTTTCTATAACTAGTCTGTAATTTTTGTAAGGCCTGTTGTCTTATGTCTTTACAGTTTCTATAACTAGTCTGTAATTTTTGTAAGGCCTGTTGTCTTATGTCTTTGCAGTTTCTATAACTAGTCTGTATTGTTTGTAAGGCCTGTTGTCTTATGTCTTTACAGTTTCTATAACTAGTCTGAAATTTTTGTAAGGCCTGTTGTCTTATGTCTTTACAGTTTCTATAACTAGTCTGTAATTTTTGTAAGGCCTGTTGTCTTATGTCTTTACAGTTTCTATAACTAGTCTGTAATTTTTGTAAGGCCTGTTGTCTTATGTCTTTACAGTTTCTATAACTAGTCTGTAATTTTTTAAGGCCTGGTGTTTATATGTCTTTACAGTTTCGTTATCGAGTCTGTAATGTTGTAAGGCCTGTTTCTTATATCTTTGCAGTTTCTATAACTAGTCTGTAATTTTTGTAAGGCCTGTTGTCTTATGTCTTTGCAGTTTCTATAACTAGTCTGTAATTTTTGTAAGGCCTGTTGTCTTATGTCTTTGCAGTTTCTATAACTAGTCTGTAATTTTTGTAAGGCTTGTTGTCTTATGTCTTTGCAGTTTCTGTAACTAGTCTGTAATTTTTGTAAGGCCTGTTGTCTTATGTCTTTACAGTTTCTATAACTAGTCTGTAATTTTTGTAAGGCCTGTTGTCTTATGTCTTTACAGTTTCTATAACTAGTCTGTAATTTTTGTAAGGCCTGTTGTCTTAAGTCTTTACAGTTTCTATAACTAGTCTGTAATTTTTGTAAGGCCTGTTGTCTTATGTCTTTACAGTTTCTATAACTAGTCTGTAATTTTTATATGGCCTGTTGTCTTATGTCTTTACAGTTTCTATAACTAGTCTGTAATTTTTGTAAGGCCTGTTGTCTTATGTCTTTACAGTTTCTATAACGTCTGTAATTTTTGTAAGGCCTGTTGTCTTATGTCTTTACAGTTTCTGTAACTAGTCCTGTTGTCTTATGTCTTTACAGTTTCTATAACTAGTCTGTAATTTTTGTAAGGCCTGTTGTCTTATGTCTTTACAGTTTCTGTAACTAGTCTGTAATGTTTGTAAGGCCTGTTTCTTATATCTTTGCAGTTTCTATAACTAGTCTGTAATGTTTGTAAGGCCTGTTGTCTTATGTCTTTGCAGTTTCTATAACTAGTCTGTAATTTTTGTAAGGCCTGTTGTCTTATGTCTTTGCAGTTTCTATAACTAGTCTGTAATTTTTGTAAGGCCTGTTGTCTTATGTCTTTACAGTTTCTATAACTAGTCTGTAATTTTTGTAAGGCCTGTTGTCTTATGTCTTTACAGTTTCTATAACTAGTCTGTAATTTTTGTAAGGCCTGTTGTCTTATGTCTTTACAGTTTCTATAACTAGTCTGTAATTTTTGTAAGGCCTGTTGTCTTATGTCTTTGCAGTTTCTATAACTAGTCTGTAATTTTTGTAAGGCCTGTTGTCTTATGTCTTTGCAGTTTCTATAACTAGTCTGTAATTTTTGTAAGGCCTGTTGTCTTATGTCTTTGCAGTTTCTATAACTAGTCTGTAATTTTTGTAAGGCTTGTTGTCTTATGTCTTTGCAGTTTCTGTAACTAGTCTGTAATTTTTGTAAGGCCTGTTGTCTTATGTCTTTACAGTTTCTATAACTAGTCTGTAATTTTTGTAAGGCCTGTTGTCTTATGTCTTTACAGTTTCTATAACTAGTCTGTAATTTTTGTAAGGCCTGTTGTCTTAAGTCTTTACAGTTTCTATAACTAGTCTGTAATTTTTATATGGCCTGTTGTCTTATGTCTTTACAGTTTCTATAACTAGTCTGTAATTTTTATATGGCCTGTTGTCTTATGTCTTTACAGTTTCTATAACTAGTCTGTAATTTTTGTAAGGCCTGTTGTCTTATGTCTTTACAGTTTCTATAACTAGTCTGTAATTTTTGTAAGGCCTGTTGTCTTATGTCTTTACAGTTTCTGTAACTAGTCTGTAATTTTTGTAAGGCCTGTTGTCTTATGTCTTTACAGTTTCTATAACTAGTCTGTAATTTTTGTAAGGCCTGTTGTCTTATGTCTTTACAGTTTCTGTAACTAGTCTGTAATGTTTGTAAGGCCTGTTTCTTATATCTTTGCAGTTTCTATAACTAGTCTGTAATGTTTGTAAGGCCTGTTGTCTTATGTCTTTGCAGTTTCTATAACTAGTCTGTAATTTTTGTAAGGCCTGTTGTCTTATGTCTTTGCAGTTTCTATAACTAGTCTGTAATTTTTGTAAGGCCTGTTGTCTTATGTCTTTGCAGTTTCTGTAACTAGTCTGTAATTTTTGTAAGGCCTGTTGTCTTATGTCTTTACAGTTTCTATAACTAGTCTGTAATTTTTGTAAGGCCTGTTGTCTTATGTCTTTACAGTTTCTATAACTAGTCTGTAATTTTTGTAAGGCCTGTTGTCTTATGTCTTTACAGTTTCTATAACTAGTCTGTAATTTTTGTAAGGCCTGTTGTCTTATGTCTTTACAGTTTCTATAACTAGTCTGTAATTTTTGTATGGCCTGTTGTCTTATGTCTTTACAGTTTCTATAACTAGTCTGTAATTTTTGTAAGGCCTGTTGTCTTATGTCTTTACAGTTTCTATAACTAGTCTGTAATTTTTGTAAGGCCTGTTGTCTTATGTCTTTACAGTTTCTATAACTAGTCTGTAATTTTTGTAAGGCCTGTTGTCTTATGTCTTTACAGTTTCTATAACTAGTCTGTAATTTTTGTAAGGCCTGTTGTCCTGTAATTTTTGTAAGGCCTGTTGTCTTATGTCTTTACAGTTTCTATAACTAGTCTGTAATTTTTGTAAGGCCTGTTGTCTTATGTCTTTGCAGTTTCTATAACTAGTCTGTAATTTTTGTAAGGCCTGTTGTCTTATGTCTTTGCAGTTTCTATAACTAGTCTGTAATTTTTGTAAGGCCTGTTGTCTTATGTCTTTACAGTTTCTATAACTAGTCTGTAATTTTTGTAAGGCCTGTTGTCTTATGTCTTTACAGTTTCTATAACTAGTCTGTAATTTTTGTAAGGCCTGTTGTCTTATGTCTTTACAGTTTCTATAACTAGTCTGTAATTTTTGTAAGGCCTGTTGTCTTATGTCTTTACAGTTTCTATAACTAGTCTGTAATTTTTGTAAGGCCTGTTGTCTTATGTCTTTACAGTTTCTATAACTAGTCTGTAATTTTTGTAAGGCCTGTTGTCTTATGTCTTTACAGTTTCTATAACTAGTCTGTAATTTTTGTAAGGCCTGTTGTCTTATGTCTTTACAGTTTCTATAACTAGTCTGTAATTTTTGTAAGGCCTGTTGTCTTATGTCTTTACAGTTTCTATAACTAGTCTGTAATTTTTGTAAGGTCTGTTGTCTTATGTCTTTACAGTTTCTATAACTAGTCTGTAATGTTTGTAAGGCCTGTTGTCTTATGTCTTTGCAGTTTCTATAACTAGTCTGTATTGTTTGTAAGGCCTGTTGTCTTATGTCTTTACAGTTTCTATAACTAGTCTGAAATTTTTGTAAGGCCTGTTGTCTTATGTCTTTACAGTTTCTATAACTAGTCTGTAATTTTTGTAAGGCCTGTTGTCTTATGTCTTTACAGTTTCTATAACTAGTCTGTAATTTTTGTAAGGCCTGTTGTCTTATGTCTTTACAGTTTCTATAACTAGTCTGTAATTTTTGTAAGGCCTGTTGTCTTATGTCTTTACAGTTTCTGTAACTAGTCTGTAATGTTTGTAAGGCCTGTTTCTTATATCTTTGCAGTTTCTATAACTAGTCTGTAATGTTTGTAAGGCCTGTTGTCTTATGTCTTTGCAGTTTCTATAACTAGTCTGTAATTTTTGTAAGGCCTGTTGTCTTATGTCTTTGCAGTTTCTATAACTAGTCTGTAATTTTTGTAAGGCTTGTTGTCTTATGTCTTTGCAGTTTCTGTAACTAGTCTGTAATTTTTGTAAGGCCTGTTGTCTTATGTCTTTACAGTTTCTATAACTAGTCTGTAATTTTTGTAAGGCCTGTTGTCTTATGTCTTTACAGTTTCTATAACTAGTCTGTAATTTTTGTAAGGCCTGTTGTCTTAAGTCTTTACAGTTTCTATAACTAGTCTGTAATTTTTATATGGCCTGTTGTCTTATGTCTTTACAGTTTCTATAACTAGTCTGTAATTTTTATATGGCCTGTTGTCTTATGTCTTTACAGTTTCTATAACTAGTCTGTAATTTTTGTAAGGCCTGTTGTCTTATGTCTTTACAGTTTCTATAACGTCTGTAATTTTTGTAAGGCCTGTTGTCTTATGTCTTTACAGTTTCTGTAACTAGTCTGTAATTTTTGTAAGGCCTGTTGTCTTATGTCTTTACAGTTTCTATAACTAGTCTGTAATTTTTGTAAGGCCTGTTGTCTTATGTCTTTACAGTTTCTGTAACTAGTCTGTAATTTTTGTAAGGCCTGTTTCTTATATCTTTGCAGTTTCTATAACTAGTCTGTAATGTTTGTAAGGCCTGTTGTCTTATGTCTTTGCAGTTTCTATAACTAGTCTGTAATTTTTGTAAGGCCTGTTGTCTTATGTCTTTGCAGTTTCTATAACTAGTCTGTAATTTTTGTAAGGCCTGTTGTCTTATGTCTTTGCAGTTTCTATAACTAGTCTGTAATTTTTGTAAGGCCTGTTGTCTTATGTCTTTACAGTTTCTATAACTAGTCTGTAATTTTTGTAAGGCCTGTTGTCTTATGTCTTTACAGTTTCTATAACTAGTCTGTAATTTTTGTAAGGCCTGTTGTCTTATGTCTTTACATTTTTATATAACTAGTCTGTAATTTTTGTAAGGCCTGTTGTCTTATGTCTTTACAGTTTCTATAACTAGTCTGTAATTTTTGTAAGGCCTGTTGTCTTATGTCTTTACAGTTTCTATAACTAGTCTGTAATTTTTGTAAGGCCTGTTGTCTTATGTCTTTACAGTTTCTATAACTAGTCTGTAATTTTTGTAAGGCCTGTTGTCTTATGTCTTTACAGTTTCTATAACTAGTCTGTAATTTTTGTAAGGCCTGTTGTCTTATGTCTTTACAGTTTCTATAACTAGTCTGTAATTTTTTGTAAGGCCTGTTGTCTTATGTCTTTACAGTTTCTATAACTAGTCTGTAATTTTTGTAAGGCCTGTTGTCTTATGTCTTTACAGTTTCTATAACTAGTCTGTAATTTTTGTAAGGCCTGTTGTCTTATGTCTTTACAGTTTCTATAACTAGTCTGTAATTTTTGTAAGGCCTGTTGTCTTATGTCTTTACAGTTTCTATAACTAGTCTGTAATTTTTGTAAGGCCTGTTGTCTTATGTCTTTACAGTTTCTATAACTAGTCTGTAATTTTTGTAAGGCCTGTTGTCTTATGTCTTTACAGTTTCTATAACTAGTCTGTAATTTTTGTAAGGCCTGTTGTCTTATGTCTTTTGGGTTTCTATGACTAGTCTGTAATTTTTGTAAGGCCTGTTGTCTTATGTCTTTGCAGTTTCTATAACTAGTCTGTAATTTTTGTAAGGCCTGTTGTCTTATGTCTTTGCAGTTTCTATAACTAGTCTGTAATTTTTGTAAGGCCTGTTGTCTTATGTCTTTACAGTTTCTATAACTAGTCTGTAATTTTTGTAAGGCCTGTTGTCTTATGTCTTTACAGTTTCTATAACTAGTCTGTAATTTTTGTAAGGCCTGTTGTCTTATGTCTTTACAGTTTCTATAACTAGTCTGTAATTTTTGTAAGGCCTGTTGTCTTATGTCTTTACAGTTTCTATAACTAGTCTGTAATTTTTGTAAGGCCTGTTGTCTTATGTCTTTACAGTTTCTATAACTAGTCTGTAATTTTTGTAAGGCCTGTTGTCTTATGTCTTTACAGTTTCTATAACTAGTCTGTAATTTTTGTAAGGCCTGTTGTCTTATGTCTTTACAGTTTCTATAACTAGTCTGTAATTTTTGTAAGGCCTGTTGTCTTATGTCTTTACAGTTTCTATAACTAGTCTGTAATTTTTGTAAGGCCTGTTGTCTTATGTCTTTGCAGTTTCTATAACTAGTCTGTAATTTTTGTAAGGCCTGTTGTCTTATGTCTTTACAGTTTCTATAACTAGTCTGTAATTTTTGTAAGGCCTGTTGTCTTATGTCTTTACAGTTTCTATAACTAGTCTGTAATTTTTGTAAGGCCTGTTGTCTTATGTCTTTACAGTTTCTATAACTAGTCTGTAATTTTTGTAAGGCCTGTTGTCTTATGTCTTTACAGTTTCTATAACTAGTCTGTAATTTTTGTAAGGCCTGTTGTCTTAAGTCTTTACAGTTTCTATAACTAGTCTGTAATTTTTGTAAGGCCTGTTGTCTTATGTCTTTACAGTTTCTATAACTAGTCTGTAATTTTTATATGGCCTGTTGTCTTATGTCTTTACAGTTTCTATAACTAGTCTGTAATTTTTGTAAGGCCTGTTGTCTTATGTCTTTACAGTTTCTATAACTAGTCTGTAATTTTTGTAAGGCCTGTTGTCTTATGTCTTTACAGTTTCTATAACTAGTCTGTAATTTTTGTAAGGCCTGTTGTCTTATGTCTTTACAGTTTCTATAACTAGTCTGTAATTTTTGTAAGGCCTGTTGTCTTATGTCTTTACAGTTTCTATAACTAGTCTGTAATTTTTGTAAGGCCTGTTGTCTTATGTCTTTACAGTTTCTATAACTAGTCTGTAATTTTTGTAAGGCCTGTTGTCTTATGTCTTTACAGTGTTTCTATAACTAGTCTGTAATTTTTGTAAGGCCTGTTGTCTTATGTCTTTACAGTTTCTATAACTAGTCTGTAATTTTTGTAAGGCCTGTTGTCTTATGTCTTTACAGTTTCTATAACTAGTCTGTAATTTTTGTAAGGCCTGTTGTCTTATGTCTTTACAGTTTCTATAACTAGTCTGTAATTTTTGTAAGGCCTGTTGTCTTATGTCTTTACAGTTTCTATAACTAGTCTGTAATTTTTTGTAAGGCCTGTTGTCTTATGTCTTTACAGTTTCTATAACTAGTCTGTAATTTTTTGTAAGGCCTGTTGTCTTATGTCTTTACAGTTTCTATAACTAGTCTGTAATTTTTGTAAGGCCTGTTGTCTTATGTCTTTGCAGTTTCTATAACTAGTCTGTAATTTTTGTAAGGCCTGTTGTCTTATGTCTTTACAGTTTCTATAACTAGTCTGTAATTTTTGTAAGGCCTGTTGTCTTATGTCTTTACAGTTTCTATAACTAGTCTGTAATTTTTGTAAGGCCTGTTGTCTTATGTCTTTACAGTTTCTATAACTAGTCTGTAATTTTTGTAAGGCCTGTTGTCTTATGTCTTTACAGTTTCTATAACTAGTCTGTAATTTTTGTAAGGCCTGTTGTCTTATGTCTTTACAGTTTCTATAACTAGTCTGTAATTTTTATAAGGCCTGTTGTCTTATGTCTTTACAGTTTCTATAACTAGTCTGTAATTTTTTTAAGGCCTGTTGTCTTATGTCTTTACAGTTTCTATAACTAGTCTGTAATTTTTGTAAGGCCTGTTGTCTTATGTGTCTTACAGTTTCTATAACTAGTCTGTAATTTTTGTAAGGCCTGTTGTCTTATGTCTTTACAGTTTCTATAACTAGTCTGTAATTTTTGTAAGGCCTGTTGTCTTATGTCTTTACAGTTTCTATAACTAGTCTGTAATTTTTGTAAGGCCTGTTGTCTTATGTCTTTACAGTTTCTATAACTAGTCTGTAATTTTTGTAAGGCCTGTTGTCTTATGTCTTTACAGTTTCTATAACTAGTCTGTAATTTTTGTAAGGCCTGTTGTCTTATGTCTTTGCAGTTTCTATAACTAGTCTGTAATTTTTGTAAGGCCTGTTGTCTTATGTCTATAACTAGTCTGTAATTTTTGTAAGGCCTGTTGTCTTATGTCTTTACAGTTTCTATAACTAGTCTGTAATTTTTGTAAGGCCTGTTGTCTTATGTCTTTACAGTTTCTATAACTAGTCTGTAATTTTTGTAAGGCCTGTTGTCTTATGTCTTTACAGTTTCTATAACTAGTCTGTAATTTTTGTAAGGCCTGTTGTCTTATGTCTTTACAGTTTCTGTAACTAGTCTGTAATGTTTGTAAGGCCTGTTGTCTTATGTCTTTGCAGTTTCTATAACTAGTCTGTAATGTTTGTAAGGCCTGTTGTCTTATGTCTTTGCAGTTTCTATAACTAGTCTGTAATTTTTGTAAGGCCTGTTGTCTTATGTCTTTACAGTTTCTATAACTAGTCTGTAATTTTTGTAAGGCCTGTTGTCTTATGTCTTTACAGTTTCTATAACTAGTCTGTAATTTTTGTAAGGCCTGTTGTCTTATGTCTTTACAGTTTCTATAACTAGTCTGTAATTTTTGTAAGGCCTGTTGTCTTATGTCTTTACAGTTTCTATAACTAGTCTGTAATTTTTGTAAGGCCTGTTGTCTTATGTCTTTACAGTTTCTATAACTAGTCTGTAATTTTTGTAAGCCTTGTTGTCTTATGTCTTTGCAGTTTCTATAACTAGTCTGTAATTTTTGTAAGGCCTGTTGTCTTATGTCTTTACAGTTTCTATAACTAGTCTGTAATTTTTGTAAGGCCTGTTGTCTTATGTCTTTACAGTTTCTATAACTAGTCTGTAATTTTTGTAAGGCCTGTTGTCTTATGTCTTTACAGTTTCTATAACTAGTCTGTAATTTTTGTAAGGCATGTTGTCTTATGTCTTTGCAGTTTCTATAACTAGTCTGTAATTTTTGTAAGGCCTGTTGTCTTATGTCTTTACAGTTTCTATAACTAGTCTGTAATTTTTGTAAGGCCTGTTGTCTTATGTCTTTACAGTTTCTATAACTAGTCTGTAATTTTTGTAAGGCTGTTGTCTTATGTTTTGTCTTATGTCTTTTACAGTTTCTGTAACTAGTCTGTAATTTTTGTAAGGCCTGTTGTCTTATGTCTTTACAGTTTCTATAACTGTCTTTAATTTTTGTAAGGCCTTTGTCTTATTCTTACAGTTCTTTGCAGTTTCTATAACTAGTCTGTAATTTTTTGTAAGGCCTGTTGTCTTATGTCTTTACAGTTTCTATAACTAGTCTGTAATTTTTGTAAGGCCTGTTGTCTTATGTCTTTACAGTTTCTATAACTAGTCTGTAATTTTTGTAAGGCCTGTTGTCTTATGTCTTTACAGTTTCTATAACTAGTCTGTAATGTTTGTAAGGCCTGTTGTCTTATGTCTTTAACAGTTTCTATAACTAGTCTGTAATTTTTGTAAGGCCTGTTGTCTTATGTCTTTACAGTTTAGTTTCTATAACTAGTCTGTAATTTTTGTAAGGCCCTGTTACAGTTTCTATAACTAGTCTTTACAGTTTCTACAGTTTCTATAACTAGTCTGTAATTTTTGTAAGGCCTGTTGTCTTATGTCTTTACAGTTTCTATAACTAGTCTGTAATTTTTGTAAGGCCTGTTGTCTTATGTCTTTACAGTTTCTATAACTAGTCTGTAATTTTTGTAAGGCCTGTTGTCTTATGTCTTTACAGTTTCTATAACTAGTCTGTAATTTTTGTAAGGCCTGTTGTCTTATGTCTTTACAGTTTCTATAACTAGTCTGTAATTTTTGTAAGGCCTGTTGTCTTATGTCTTTACAGTTTCTATAACTAGTCTGTAATTTTTGTAAGGCCTGTTGTCTTTAGTCTTTACAGTTTCTATAACTAGTCTGTTTTTGTAAGGCCTGTTGTCTTTTGTCTTTACAGTTTCTATAACTAGTCTGTAATTTTTTGTAAGGCCTGTTGTCTTATGTCTTTACAGTTTCTATAACTAGTCTGTAATTTTTGTAAGGCCTGTTGTCTTATGTCTTTACAGTTTCTATAACTAGTCTGTAATTTTTGTAAGGCCTGTTGTCTTATGTCTTTGCAGTTTCTATAACTAGTCTGTAATTTTTGTAAGGCCTGTTGTCTTATGTCTTTACAGTTTCTATAACTAGTCTGTAATTTTTGTAAGGCCTGTTGTCTTATGTCTTTACAGTTTCTATAACTAGTCTGTAATTTTTGTAAGGCCTGTTGTCTTATGTCTTTACAGTTTCTATAACTAGTCTGTAATTTTTGTAAGGCCTGTTGTCTTATGTCTTTACAGTTTCTATAACTAGTCTGTAATTTTTGTAAGGCCTGTTGTCTTATGTCTTTACAGTTTCTATAACTAGTCTGTAATTTTTGTAAGGCCTGTTGTCTTATGTCTTTGCAGTTTCTATAACTAGTCTGTAATTTTTTGTAAGGCCTGTTGTCTTATGTCTTTACAGTTTCTATAACTAGTCTGTAATTTTTGTAAGGCCTGTTGTCTTATGTCTTTGCAGTTTCTATAACTAGTCTGTAATTTTTGTAAGGCCTGTTGTCTTATGTCTTTACAGTTTCTATAACTAGTCTGTAATTTTTGTAAGGCCTGTTGTCTTATGTCTTTACAGTTTCTATAACTAGTCTGTAATTTTTGTAAGGCCTGTTGTCTTATGTCTTTACAGTTTCTATAACTAGTCTGTAATTTTTGTAAGGCCTGTTGTCTTATGTCTTTACAGTTTCTATAACTAGTCTGTAATTTTTGTAAGGCCTGTTGTCTTATGTCTTTACAGTTTCTATAACTAGTCTGTAATTTTTGTAAGGCCTGTTGTCTTATGTCTTTACAGTTTCTATAACTAGTCTGTAATTTTTGTAAGGCCTGTTGTCTTATGTCTTTACAGTTTCTATAACTAGTCTGTAATTTTTGTAAGGCCTGTTGTCTTATGTCTTTACAGTTTCTATAACTAGTCTGTAATTTTTGTAAGGCCTGTTGTCTTATGTCTTTACAGTTTCTATAACTAGTCTGTAATTTTTGTAAGGCCTGTTGTCTTATGTCTTTACAGTTTTAATAACTAGTCTGTAATTTTTGTAAGGCCTGTTGTCTTATGTCTTTACAGTTTCTATAACTAGTCTGTAATTTTTGTAAGGCCTGTTGTCTTATGTCTTTACAGTTTCTATAACTAGTCTGTAATTTTTGTAAGGCCTGTTGTCTTATGTCTTTACAGTTTCTATAACTAGTCTGTAATTTTTGTAAGGCCTGTTGTCTTATGTCTTTACAGTTTCTATAACTAGTCTGTAATTTTTGTAAGGCCTGTTGTCTTATGTCTTTGCAGTTTCTATAACTAGTCTGTAATTTTTGTAAGGCCTGTTGTCTTATGTCTTTACAGTTTCTATAACTAGTCTGTAATTTTTGTAAGGCCTGTTGTCTTATGTCTTTACAGTTTCTATAACTAGTCTGTAATTTTTGTAAGGCCTGTTGTCTTATGTCTTTACAGTTTCTATAACTAGTCTGTAATTTTTATATGGCCTGTTGTCTTATGTCTTTACAGTTTCTATAACTAGTCTGTAATTTTTATATGGCCTGTTGTCTTATGTCTTTACAGTTTCTATAACTAGTCTGTAATTTTTGTAAGGCCTGTTGTCTTATGTCTTTACAGTTTCTATAACGTCTGTAATTTTTGTAAGGCCTGTTGTCTTATGTCTTTACAGTTTCTGTAACTAGTCTGTAATTTTTGTAAGGCCTGTTGTCTTATGTCTTTACAGTTTCTATAACTAGTCTGTAATTTTGGTAAGGTCTGTTGTCTTATGTCTTTACAGTTTCTATAACTAGTCTGTAATTTTTGTAAGGTCTGTTGTCTTATGTCTTTACAGTTTCTATAACTAGTCTGTAATGTTTGTAAGGCCTGTTGTCTTATGTCTTTGCAGTTTCTATAACTAGTCTGTATTGTTTGTAAGGCCTGTTGTCTTATGTCTTTACAGTTTCTATAACTAGTCTGAAATTTTTGTAAGGCCTGTTGTCTTATGTCTTTACAGTTTCTATAACTAGTCTGTAATTTTTGTAAGGCCTGTTGTCTTATGTCTTTACAGTTTCTATAACTAGTCTGTAATTTTTTGTAAGGCCTGTTGTCTTATGTCTTTACAGTTTCTATAACTAGTCTGTAATTTTTGTAAGGCCTGTTGTCTTATGTCTTTACAGTTTCTGTAACTAGTCTGTAATTTTTGTAAGGCCTGTTGTCTTATATCTTTGCAGTTTCTATAACTAGTCTGTAATTTTTGTAAGGCCTGTTGTCTTATGTCTTTGCAGTTTCTATAACTAGTCTGTAATTTTTGTAAGGCCTGTTGTCTTATGTCTTTGCAGTTTCTATAACTAGTCTGTAATTTTTGTAAGGCTTGTTGTCTTATGTCTTTGCAGTTTCTGTAACTAGTCTGTAATTTTTGTAAGGCCTGTTGTCTTATGTCTTTACAGTTTCTATAACTAGTCTGTAATTTTTGTAAGGCCTGTTGTCTTATGTCTTTACAGTTTCTATAACTAGTCTGTAATTTTTGTAAGGCCTGTTGTCTTAAGTCTTTACAGTTTCTATAACTAGTCTGTAATTTTTATATGGCCTGTTGTCTTATGTCTTTACAGTTTCTATAACTAGTCTGTAATTTTTATATGGCCTGTTGTCTTATGTCTTTACAGTTTCTATAACTAGTCTGTAATTTTTGTAAGGCCTGTTGTCTTATGTCTTTACAGTTTCTATAACGTCTGTAATTTTTGTAAGGCCTGTTGTCTTATGTCTTTACAGTTTCTGTAACTAGTCTGTAATTTTTGTAAGGCCTGTTGTCTTATGTTTTTACAGTTTCTATAACTAGTCTGTAATTTTTGTAAGGCCTGTTGTCTTATGTCTTTACAGTTTCTGTAACTAGTCTGTAATTTTTGTAAGGCCTGTTGTCTTATGTCTTTGCAGTTTCTATAACTAGTCTGTAATGTTTGTAAGGCCTGTTGTCTTATGTCTTTGCAGTTTCTATAACTAGTCTGTAATTTTTGTAAGGCCTGTTGTCTTATGTCTTTGCAGTTTCTATAACTAGTCTGTAATTTTTGTAAGGCTTGTTGTCTTATGTCTTTGCAGTTTCTGTAACTAGTCTGTAATTTTTGTAAGGCCTGTTGTCTTATGTCTTTACAGTTTCTATAACTAGTCTGTAATTTTTGTAAGGCCTGTTGTCTTATGTCTTTACAGTTTCTATAACTAGTCTGTAATTTTTGTAAGGCCTGTTGTCTTATGTCTTTACAGTTTCTATAACTAGTCTGTAATTTTTGTAAGGCCTGTTGTCTTATGTCTTTACAGTTTCTATAACTAGTCTGTAATTTTTGTAAGGCCTGTTGTCTTATGTCTTTACAGTTTCTATAACTAGTCTGTAATTTTTGTAAGGCCTGTTGTCTTATGTCTTTACAGTTTCTATAACTAGTCTGTAATTTTTGTAAGGCCTGTTGTCTTATGTCTTTACAGTTTCTATAACTAGTCTGTAATTTTTGTAAGGCCTGTTGTCTTATGTCTTTACAGTTTCTATAACTAGTCTGTAATTTTTGTAAGGCCTGTTGTCTTATGTCTTTACAGTTTCGATAACTAGTCTGTAATTTTTTGTAAGGCCTGTTGTCTTATGTTTTTACAGTTTCTATAACTAGTCTGTAATTTTTGTAAGGCCTGTTGTCTTATGTCTTTACAGTTTCTATAACTAGTCTGTAATTTTTGTAAGGCCTGTTGTCTTATGTCTTTACAGTTTCTATAACTAGTCTGTAATTTTTGTAAGGCCTGTTGTCTTATGTCTTTACAGTTTCTATAACTAGTCTGTAATTTTTGTAAGGCCTGTTGTCTTATGTCTTTACAGTTTCTATAACTAGTCTGTAATTTTTGTAAGGCCTGTTGTCTTATGTCTTTGCAGTTTCTATAACTAGTCTGTAATTTTTGTAAGGCCTGTTGTCTTATGTCTTTGCAGTTTCTATAACTAGTCTGTAATTTTTGTAAGGCTTGTTGTCTTATGTCTTTGCAGTTTCTGTAACTAGTCTGTAATTTTTTGTAAGGCCTGTTGTCTTATGTCTTTACAGTTTCTATAACTAGTCTGTAATTTTTGTAAGGCCTGTTGTCTTATGTCTTTACAGTTTCTATAACTAGTCTGTAATTTTTGTAAGGCCTGTTGTCTTATGTCTTTACAGTTTCTATAACTAGTCTGTAATTTTTGTAAGGCATGTTGTCTTATGTCTTTGCAGTTTCTATAACTAGTCTGTAATTTTTGTAAGGCCTGTTGTCTTATGTCTTTACAGTTTCTATAACTAGTCTGTAATTTTTGTAAGGCCTGTTGTCTTATGTCTTTGCAGTTTCTATAACTAGTCTGTAATTTTTGTAAGGCCTGTTGTCTTATGTCTTTACAGTTTCTATAACTAGTCTGTAATTTTTTGTAAGGCCTGTTGTCTTATGTCTTTACAGTTTCTATAACTAGTCTGAAATTTTTGTAAGGCCTGTTGTCTTATGTCTTTACAGTTTCTATAACTAGTCTGTAATTTTTGTAAGGCCTGTTGTCTTATGTCTTTACAGTTTCTATAACGTCTGTAATTTTTGTAAGGCCTGTTGTCTTATGTCTTTACAGTTTCTGTAACTAGTCTGTAATTTTTGTAAGGCCTGTTGTCTTATGTCTTTACAGTTTCTATAACTAGTCTGTAATTTTTGTAAGGCCTGTTGTCTTATGTCTTTACAGTTTCTATAACTAGTCTGTAATTTTTGTAAGGCCTGTTGTCTTATGTCTTTACAGTTTCTATAACTAGTCTGTAATTTTTGTAAGGCCTGTTGTCTTATGTCTTTACAGTTTCTATAACTAGTCTGTAATTTTTATATGGCCTGTTGTCTTATGTCTTTACAGTTTCTATAACTAGTCTGTAATTTTTGTAAGGCCTGTTGTCTTATGTCTTTACAGTTTCTATAACTAGTCTGTAATTTTTGTAAGGCCTGTTGTCTTATGTCTTTACAGTTTCTATAACTAGTCTGTAATTTTTGTAAGGCCTGTTGTCTTATGTCTTTACAGTTTCTATAACTAGTCTGTAATTTTTGTAAGGCCTGTTGTCTTATGTCTTTACAGTTTCTATAACTAGTCTGTAATTTTTGTAAGGCCTGTTGTCTTATGTCTTTACAGTTTCTATAACTAGTCTGTAATTTTTGTAAGGCCTGTTGTCTTATGTCTTTACAGTTTCTATAACTAGTCTGTAATTTTTGTAAGGCCTGTTGTCTTATGTCTTTACAGTTTCTATAACTAGTCTGTAATTTTTTGTAAGGCCTGTTGTCTTATGTCTTTACAGTTTCTATAACTAGTCTGTAATTTTTGTAAGGCCTGTTGTCTTATGTCTTTACAGTTTCTATAACTAGTCTGTAATTTTTGTAAGGCCTGTTGTCTTATGTCTTTACAGTTTCTATAACTAGTCTGTAATTTTTGTAAGGCCTATATGGCCTGTTGTCTTATGTCTTTACAGTTTCTATAACTAGTCTGTAATTTTTGTAAGGCCTGTTGTCTTATGTCTTTACAGTTTCTATAACTAGTCTGTAATTTTTGTAAGGCCTGTTGTCTTATGTCTTTACAGTTTCTATAACTAGTCTGTAATTTTTGTAAGGCCTGTTGTCTTATGTCTTTACAGTTTCTATAACTAGTCTGTAATTTTTGTAAGGCCTGTTGTCTTATGTCTTTACAGTTTCTATAACTAGTCTGTAATTTTTGTAAGGCCTGTTGTCTTATGTCTTTACAGTTTCTATAACTAGTCTGTAATTTTTGTAAGGCCTGTTGTCTTATGTCTTTACAGTTTCTATAACTAGTCTGTAATTTTTGTAAGGCATGTTGTCTTATGTCTTTGCAGTTTCTATAACTAGTCTGTAATTTTTGTAAGGCCTGTTGTCTTATGTCTTTACAGTTTCTATAACTAGTCTGTAATTTTTGTAAGGCCTGTTGTCTTATGTCTTTGCAGTTTCTATAACTAGTCTGTAATTTTTGTAAGGCCTGTTGTCTTATGTCTTTACAGTTTCTATAACTAGTCTGTAATTTTTGTAAGGCCTGTTGTCTTATGTCTTTTACAGTTTCTATAACTAGTCTGTAATTTTTGTAAGGCCTGTTGTCTTATGTCTTTGCAGTTTCTATAACTAGTCTGTAATTTTTGTAAGGCCTGTTGTCTTATGTCTTTACAGTTTCTATAACTAGTCTGTAATTTTTGTAAGGCCTGTTGTCTTATGTCTTTACAGTTTCTATAACTAGTCTGTAATTTTTGTAAGGCCTGTTGTCTTATGTCTTTACAGTTTCTATAACTAGTCTGTAATTTTTGTAAGGCCTGTTGTCTTATGTCTTTACAGTTTCTATAACTAGTCTGTAATTTTTGTAAGGCCTGTTGTCTTATGTCTTTACAGTTTCTATAACTAGTCTGTAATTTTTGTAAGGCCTGTTGTCTTATGTCTTTACAGTTTTTGTAACTAGTCTGTAATTTTTGTAAGGCCTGTTGTCTTATGTCTTTACAGTTTCTATAACTAGTCTGTAATTTTTGTAAGGCCTGTTGTCTTATGTCTTTACAGTTTCTATAACTAGTCTGTAATTTTTGTAAGGCCTGTTGTCTTATGTCTTTACAGTTTCTATAACTAGTCTGTAATTTTTGTAAGGCCTGTTGTCTTATGTCTTTACAGTTTCTATAACTAGTCTGTAATTTTGTAAGGCCTGTTGTCTTATGTCTTTACAGTTTCTATAACTAGTCTGTAATTTTTGTAAGGCCTGTTGTCTTATGTCTTTACAGTTTCTATAACTAGTCTGTAATTTTTGTAAGGCCTGTTGTCTTATGTCTTTGCAGTTTCTATAACTAGTCTGTAATTTTTGTAAGGCCTGTTGTCTTATGTCTTTACAGTTTCTATAACTAGTCTGTAATTTTTGTAAGGCCTGTTGTCTTATGTCTTTACAGTTTCTATAACTAGTCTGTAATTTTTGTAAGGCCTGTTGTCTTATGTCTTTGCAGTTTCTATAACTAGTCTGTATTGTTTGTAAGGCCTGTTGTCTTATGTCTTTACAGTTTCTATAACTAGTCTGTAATTTTTGTAAGGCCTGTTGTCTTATGTCTTTACAGTTTCTATAACTAGTCTGTAATTTTTGTAAGGCCTGTTGTCTTATGTCTTTACAGTTTCTATAACTAGTCTGTAATTTTTGTAAGGCCTGTTGTCTTATGTCTTTACAGTTTCTATAACTAGTCTGTAATTTTTGTAAGGCCTGTTGTCTTATGTCTTTACAGTTTCTATAACTAGTCTGTAATTTTTGTAAGGCCTGTTGTCTTATGTCTTTACAGTTTCTATAACTAGTCTGTAATTTTTTGTAAGGCCTGTTGTCTTATGTCTTTACAGTTTCTATAACTAGTCTGTAATTTTTTGTAAGGCCTGTTGTCTTATGTCTTTACAGTTTCTATAACTAGTCTGTAATTTTTGTAAGGCCTGTTGTCTTATGTCTTTGCAGTTTCTATAACTAGTCTGTAATTTTTGTAAGGCCTGTTGTCTTATGTCTTTACAGTTTCTATAACTAGTCTGTAATTTTTGTAAGGCCTGTTGTCTTATGTCTTTACAGTTTCTATAACTAGTCTGTAATTTTTGTAAGGCCTGTTGTCTTATGTCTTTACAGTTTCTATAACTAGTCTGTAATTTTTGTAAGGCCTGTTGTCTTATGTCTTTACAGTTTCTATAACTAGTCTGTAATTTTTGTAAGGCCTCCTATAACTAGTCTGTAATTTTTGTAAGGCCTGTTGTCTTATGTCTTTACAGTTTCTATAACTAGTCTGTAATTTTTGTAAGGCCTGTTGTCTTATGTCTTTACAGTTTCTATAACTAGTCTGTAATTTTTGTAAGGCCTGTTGTCTTATGTCTTTACAGTTTCTATAACTAGTCTGTAATTTTTGTAAGGCCTGTTGTCTTATGTCTTTACAGTTTCTATAACTAGTCTGTAATTTTTGTAAGGCCTGTTGTCTTATGTCTTTACAGTTTCTATAACTAGTCTGTAATTTTTGTAAGGCCTGTTGTCTTATGTCTTTACAGTTTCTATAACTAGTCTGTAATTTTTGTAAGGCCTGTTGTCTTATGTCTTTACAGTTTCTATAACTAGTCTGTAATTTTTGTAAGGCCTGTTGTCTTATGTCTTTACAGTTTCTATAACTAGTCTGTAATTTTTGTAAGGCCTGTTGTCTTATGTCTTTACAGTTTCTATAACTAGTCTGTAATTTTTGTAAGGCCTGTTGTCTTATGTCTTTACAGTTTCTATAACTAGTCTGTAATTTTTGTAAGGCCTGTTGTCTTATGTCTTTACAGTTTCTATAACTAGTCTGTAATTTTTGTAAGGCCTGTTGTCTTATGTCTTTACAGTTTCTATAACTAGTCTGTAATTTTTGTAAGGCCTGTTGTCTTATGTCTTTACAGTTTCTATAACTAGTCTGTAATTTTTGTAAGGCCTGTTGTCTTATGTCTTTGCAGTTTCTATAACTAGTCTGTAATTTTTGTAAGGCCTGTTGTCTTATGTCTTTACAGTTTCTATAACTAGTCTGTAATTTTTGTAAGGCCTGTTGTCTTATGTCTTTACAGTTTTTTTAACTAGTCTGTAATTTTTGTAAGGCCTGTTGTCTTATGTCTTTACAGTTTCTATAACTAGTCTGTAATTTTTGTAAGGCCTGTTGTCTTATGTCTTTACAGTTTCTATAACTAGTCTGTAATTTTTGTAAGGCCTGTTGTCTTATGTCTTTACAGTTTCTATAACTAGTCTGTAATTTTTGTAAGGCATGTTGTCTTATGTCTTTGCAGTTTCTATAACTAGTCTGTAATTTTTGTAAGGCCTGTTGTCTTATGTCTTTACAGTTTCTATAACTAGTCTGTAATTTTTGTAAGGCCTGTTGTCTTATGTCTTTACAGTTTCTATAACTAGTCTGTAATTTTTGTAAGGCCTGTTGTCTTATGTCTTTACAGTTTCTATAACTAGTCTGTAATTT
This sequence comes from Oreohelix idahoensis, assembly GCA_024509875.1. Lineage (NCBI taxonomy): Eukaryota > Metazoa > Mollusca > Gastropoda > Stylommatophora > Oreohelicidae > Oreohelix > Oreohelix idahoensis. Next base: position 29,285 of record JAMPIV010014321.1, read on the forward strand.
TTGTAAGGCCTGTTGTCTTATGTCTTTACAGTTTCTATAACTAGTCTGTAATTTTTGTAAGGCCTGTTGTCTTATGTCTTTGCAGTTTCTATAACTAGTCTGTAATTTTTGTAAGGCCTGTTGTCTTATGTCTTTGCAGTTTCTATAACTAGTCTGTAATTTTTGTAAGGCCTGTTGTCTTATGTCTTTACAGTTTCTGTAACTAGTCTGTAATTTTTGTAAGGCCTGTTGTCTTATGTCTTTACAGTTTCTATAACTAGTCTGTAATTTTTGTAAGGCCTGTTGTCTTATGTCTTTACAGTTTCTATAACTAGTCTGTAATTTTTGTAAGGCCTGTTGTCTTATGTCTTTACAGTTTCTATAACTAGTCTGTAATTTTTGTAAGGCCTGTTGTCTTATGTCTTTACAGTTTCTATAACTAGTCTGTAATTTTTTATATGGCCTGTTGTCTTATGTCTTTACAGTTTCTATAACTAGTCTGTAATTTTTGTAAGGCCTGTTGTCTTATGTCTTTACAGTTTCTATAACTAGTCTGTAATTTTTGTAAGGCCTGTTGTCTTATGTCTTTACAGTTTCTATAACTAGTCTGTAATTTTTTGTAAGGCCTGTTGTCTTATGTCTTTACAGTTTCTATAACTAGTCTGTAATTTTTGTAAGGCCTGTTGTCTTATGTCTTTACAGTTTCTATAACTAGTCTGTAATTTTTGTAAGGCCTGTTGTCTTATGTCTTTACAGTTTCTATAACTAGTCTGTAATTTTTGTAAGGCCTGTTGTCTTATGTCTTTGCAGTTTCTATAACTAGTCTGTAATTTTTGTAAGGCCTGTTGTCTTATGTCTTTACAGTTTCTATAACTAGTCTGTAATTTTTGTAAGGCCTGTTGTCTTATGTCTTTACAGTTTCTATAACTAGTCTGTAATTTTTGTAAGGCCTGTTGTCTTATGTCTTTACAGTTTCTATAACTAGTCTGTAATTTTTGTAAGGCCTGTTGTCTTATGTCTTTACAGTTTCTATAACTAGTCTGTTTTTGTAAGGCCTGTTGTCTTATGTCTTTACAGTTTCTGTAACTAGTCTGTAATGTTTGTAAGGCCTGTTTCTTATATCTTTGCAGTTTCTATAACTAGTCTGTAATTTTTGTAAGGCCTGTTGTCTTATGTCTTTACAGTTTCTATAACTAGTCTGTAATTTTTGTAAGGCCTGTTGTCTTATGTCTTTACAGTTTCTATAACTAGTCTGTAATTTTTGTAAGGCCTGTTGTCTTATGTCTTTACAGTTTCTATAACTAGTCTGTAATTTTTGTAAGGCCTGTTGTCTTATGTCTTTACAGTTTCTATAACTAGTCTGTAATTTTTGTAAGGCCTGTTGTCTTATGTCTTTACAGTTTCTATAACTAGTCTGTAATTTTTTGTAAGGCCTGTTGTCTTATGTCTTTGCAGTTTCTATAACTAGTCTGTAATTTTTGTAAGGCCTGTTGTCTTATGTCTTTGCAGTTTCTGTAACTAGTCTGTAATTTTTGTAAGGCCTGTTGTCTTATGTCTTTACAGTTTCTATAACTAGTCTGTAATTTTTGTAAGGCCTGTTGTCTTATGTCTTTACAGTTTCTATAACTAGTCTGTAATTTTTGTAAGGCCTGTTGTCTTATGTCTTTACAGTTTCTATAACTAGTCTGTAATTTTTGTAAGGCCTGTTGTCTTATGTCTTTACAGTTTCTATAACTAGTCTGTAATTTTTGTAAGGCCTGTTGTCTTATGTCTTTACAGTTTCTATAACTAGTCTGTAATTTTTGTAAGGCCTGTTGTCTTATGTCTTTACAGTTTCTATAACTAGTCTGTAATTTTTTGTAAGGCCTGTTGTCTTATGTCTTTACAGTTTCTATAACTAGTCTGTAATTTTTGTAAGGCCTGTTGTCTTATGTCTTTACAGTTTCTATAACTAGTCTGTAATTTTTGTAAGGCCTGTTGTCTTATGTCTTTACAGTTTCTATAACTAGTCTGTAATTTTTGTAAGGCCTGTTGTCTTATGTCTTTACAGTTTCTATAACTAGTCTGTAATTTTTGTAAGGCCTGTTGTCTTATGTCTTTACAGTTTCTGTAACTAGTCTGTAATTTTTGTAAGGCCTGTTGTCTTATGTCTTTACAGTTTCTATAACTAGTCTGTAATTTTTGTAAGGCCTGTTGTCTTATGTCTTTACAGTTTCTATAACTAGTCTGTAATTTTTGTAAGGCCTGTTGTCTTATGTCTTTACAGTTTCTATAACTAGTCTGTAATTTTTGTAAGGCCTGTTGTCTTATGTCTTTACAGTTTCTATAACTAGTCTGTAATTTTTATATGGCCTGTTGTCTTATGTCTTTACAGTTTCTATAACTAGTCTGTAATTTTTGTAAGGCCTGTTGTCTTATGTCTTTACAGTTTCTATAACGTCTGTAATTTTTTGTAAGGCCTGTTGTCTTATGTCTTTATAGTTTTTCCAACCAATCTGTAATTTTTGTAAGGCCTGTTGTCTTATGTCTTTACAGTTTCTATAACTAGTCTGTAATTTTTGTAAGGCCTGTTGTCTTATGTCTTTACAGTTTCTATAACTAGTCTGTAATTTTTGTAAGGCCTGTTGTCTTATGTCTTTACAGTTTCTATAACTAGTCTGTAATTTTTGTAAGGCCTGTTGTCTTATGTCTTTACAGTTTCTATAACTAGTCTGTAATTTTTGTAAGGCCTGTTGTCTTATGTCTTTACAGTTTCTATAACTAGTCTGTAATTTTTGTATGGCCTGTTGTCTTATGTCTTTACAGTTTCTATAACTAGTCTGTAATTTTTGTAAGGCCTGTTGTCTTATGTCTTTACAGTTTCTATAACTAGTCTGTAATTTTTGTAAGGCCTGTTGTCTTATGTCTTTACAGTTTCTGTAACTAGTCTGTAATTTTTGTAAGGCCTGTTGTCTTATGTCTTTACAGTTTCTATAACTAGTCTGTAATTTTTGTAAGGCCTGTTGTCTTATGTCTTTGCAGTTTCTATAACTAGTCTGTAATTTTTGTAAGGCCTGTTGTCTTATGTCTTTGCAGTTTCTATAACTAGTCTGTAATTTTTGTAAGGCTTGTTGTCTTATGTCTTTGCAGTTTCTGTAACTAGTCTGTAATTTTTGTAAGGCCTGTTGTCTTATGTCTTTACAGTTTCTATAACTAGTCTGTAATTTTTGTAAGGCCTGTTGTCTTATGTCTTTACAGTTTCTATAACTAGTCTGTAATTTTTGTAAGGCCTGTTGTCTTATGTCTTTACAGTTTCTATAACTAGTCTGTAATTTTTGTAAGGCATGTTGTCTTATGTCTTTGCAGTTTCTATAACTAGTCTGTAATTTTTGTAAGGCCTGTTGTCTTATGTCTTTACAGTTTCTATAACTAGTCTGTAATTTTTGTAAGGCCTGTTGTCTTATGTCTTTGCAGTTTCTATAACTAGTCTGTAATTTTTGTAAGGCCTGTTGTCTTATGTCTTTACAGTTTCTATAACTAGTCTGTAATTTTGGTAAGGTCTGTTGTCTTATGTCTTTACAGTTTCTATAACTAGTCTGTAATTTTTGTAAGGCCTGTTGTCTTATGTCTTTGCAGTTTCTATAACTAGTCTGTATTGTTTGTAAGGCCTGTTGTCTTATGTCTTTACAGTTTCTATAACTAGTCTGTAATTTTTGTAAGGCCTGTTGTCTTATGTCTTTACAGTTTCTGTAACTAGTCTGTAATTTTTGTAAGTCCTGTTGTCTTATGTCTTTACAGTTTCTATAACTAGTCTGTAATTTTTGTAAGGCCTGTTGTCTTATGTCTTTACAGTTTCTATAACTAGTCTGTAATTTTTGTAAGGCCTGTTGTCTTAAGTCTTTACAGTTTCTATAACTAGTCTGTAATTTTTATATGGCCTGTTGTCTTATGTCTTTACAGTTTCTATAACTAGTCTGTAATTTTTATATGGCCTGTTGTCTTATGTCTTTGCAGTTTCTATAACTAGTCTGTAATTTTTGTAAGGCCTGTTGTCTTATGTCTTTACAGTTTCTATAACTAGTCTGTAATTTTTGTAAGGCCTGTTGTCTTATGTCTTTACAGTTTCTGTAACTAGTCTGTAATTTTTGTAAGGCCTGTTGTCTTATGTCTTTACAGTTTCTATAACTAGTCTGTAATTTTGGTAAGGTCTGTTGTCTTATGTCTTTACAGTTTCTATAACTAGTCTGTAATTTTTGTAAGGTCTGTTGTCTTATGTCTTTACAGTTTCTATAACTAGTCTGTAATGTTTGTAAGGCCTGTTGTCTTATGTCTTTGCAGTTTCTATAACTAGTCTGTAATTTTTGTAAGGCCTGTTGTCTTATGTCTTTACAGTTTCTATAACTAGTCTGTAATTTTTGTAAGGCCTGTTGTCTTATGTCTTTACAGTTTCTATAACTAGTCTGTAATTTTTTTGTAAGGCCTGTTGTCTTATGTCTTTACAGTTTCTATAACTAGTCTGTAATTTTTTGTAAGGCCTGTTGTCTTATGTCTTTACAGTTTCTATAACTTAGTCTGTAATTTTTGTAAGGCCTGTTGTCTTATGTCTTTACAGTTTCTAACTAGTCTGTAATGTTTGTAAGGCCTGTTTTCTTATGTCTTTGCAGTTTCTATAACTAGTCTGTAATGTTTTGTAAGGCCTGTTGTCTTATGTCTTTTACAGTTTCTATAACTAGTCTGTAATTTTTGTAAGGCCTGTTGTCTTATATCTTTGCAGTTTCTGTAACTAGTCTGTAATTTTTGGAAGGCTTGTTGTCTTATGTCTTTGCAGTTTCTGTAACTAGTCTGTAATTTTTGTAAGGCCTGTTGTCTTATGTCTTTACAGTTTCTATAACTAGTCTGTAATTTTTGTAAGGCCTGTTGTCTTATGTCTTTGCAGTTTCTATAACTAGTCTGTAATTTTTGTAAGGCCTGTTGTCTTATGTCTTTACAGTTTCTATAACTAGTCTGTAATTTTTGTAAGGCCTGTTGTCTTATGTCTTTGCAGTTTCTATAACTAGTCTGTAATTTTTGTAAGGCCTGTTGTCTTATGTCTTTACAGTTTCTATAACTAGTCTGTAATTTTGGTAAGGTCTGTTGTCTTATGTCTTTACAGTTTCTATAACTAGTCTGTAATTTTTGTAAGGCCTGTTGTCTTATGTCTTTGCAGTTTCTATAACTAGTCTGTAATTTTTGTAAGGCCTGTTGTCTTATGTCTTTACAGTTTCTATAACTAGTCTGTAATTTTTGTAAGGCCTGTTGTCTTATGTCTTTACAGTTTCTGTAACTAGTCTGTAATTTTTGTAAGTCCTGTTGTCTTATGTCTTTACAGTTTCTATAACTAGTCTGTAATTTTTGTAAGGCCTGTTGTCTTATGTCTTTACAGTTTCTATAACTAGTCTGTAATTTTTGTAAGGCCTGTTGTCTTATGTCTTTACAGTTTCTATAACTAGTCTGTAATTTTTGTAAGGCCTGTTGTCTTATGTCTTTACAGTTTCTATAACTTAGTCTGTAATTTTTGTAAGGCCTGTTGTCTTATGTCTTTACAGTTTCTATAACTAGTCTGTAATTTTTGTAAGGCCTGTTGTCTTATGTCTTTACAGTTTCTATAACTAGTCTGTAATTTTGGTAAGGTCTGTTGTCTTATGTCTTTACAGTTTCTATAACTAGTCTGTAATTTTTGTAAGGTCTGTTGTCTTATGTCTTTACAGTTTCTATAACTAGTCTGTAATTTTTGTAAGGCCTGTTGTCTTATGTCTTTACAGTTTCTATAACTAGTCTGTAATTTTTGTAAGGCCTGTTGTCTTATGTCTTTACAGTTTCTATAACTAGTCTGTAATTTTTGTAAGGCATGTTGTCTTATGTCTTTGCAGTTTCTATAACTAGTCTGTAATTTTTGTAAGGCCTGTTGTCTTATGTCTTTACAGTTTCTATAACTAGTCTGTAATTTTTGTAAGGCCTGTTGTCTTATGTCTTTGCAGTTTCTATAACTAGTCTGTAATTTTTGTAAGGCTTGTTGTCTTATGTCTTTGCAGTTTCTGTAACTAGTCTGTAATTTTTGTAAGGCCTGTTGTCTTATGTCTTTACAGTTTCTATAACTAGTCTGTAATTTTTGTAAGGCCTGTTGTCTTATGTCTTTACAGTTTCTATAACTAGTCTGTAATTTTTGTAAGGCATGTTGTCTTATGTCTTTGCAGTTTCTATAACTAGTCTGTAATTTTTGTAAGGCCTGTTGTCTTATGTCTTTACAGTTTCTATAACTAGTCTGTAATTTTTGTAAGGCCTGTTGTCTTATGTCTTTACAGTTTCTATAACTAGTCTGTAATTTTTGTAAGGCCTGTTGTCTTATGTCTTTACAGTTTCTATAACTAGTCTGTAATTTTGGTAAGGTCTGTTGTCTTATGTCTTTACAGTTTCTATAACTAGTCTGTAATTTTTGTAAGGCCTGTTGTCTGTCCAGTTTTAGTTGTTGTCATCATTTTGATCTGCGCTGCTTACGGAGGATAGAGCCACCACAGCAGCTGGTCCCAATGGCAGGAAGCCTGCACTAAGCAGTCACATGCTGTTGTAGCGGTTGTTTCTGTTACAATTTGTTTTACATGAAGTTGTCAGCCCTATACGTACTCTCCTATAAGTTACCTTGTACGACGTACCTTTTTTAGTAAACAGTCTTATTTATCTGTGGCATGTCTTAACATTTATTTATATCTGTCTGAATTCTGTAGCTGGTCGGCCAACATTCTTTTACCAGTTTGTCATCTTTCTATATCTAGTCTGTAAGCTGCTGTGGTATGTTTGTTAACGTTGTACAGCTGACCTGTCATCTAAGTCTGGGATGTGTCAGCATTCTACAATTATTCTATCATTCTTATGACAAGACTGTAAGGTGACTGTGGTCCATCTGTTAATTTTCTGTCACTAGTGAAGAGAACTTTGCCTCAGTAAACGTTGGACAAAAATAATTCTTCTTCTTCAAGTACCATGCCTAGTGGCATAGGAGATCATGTCTCTCCACAACTTTCTATCTCTAGTACAGTTTAATTCTTTTGTTGGCCTCCTTCCATGTCAAGATGCCAGATTGTCCAGTATTTGCTCTCTTTGTCTTCCCCTATCTCTTTTTACTTCAATCTTACCAGCTGTTACGATATATTCCAGCTTTCCTCTTCTCATAACATGCCCAATAAAAGTGAAATAAGATTCCTTTGCGCATTGGCCTCTTTTAGGACATCCTGATTACTCTTTTTGGCTGTCCATGATATTTTTAACATTCTTCTGTAAAACCACATCTCTGTGGCCTCTAGTGCTTCTCCTACTTATTTATTAACTATTCACGACTCACCCCCCTACGTCAGGATTGGTTCTATATAACACTGAAGAACTCAAAAATAATTGACAGTTTATAATTTTGTTTGCACATTGACAGATAATTGTGTATAAACTTATCTCAATTGTCATTCAGTAAAACCTATTGCAAGATTTGAGAAAATGAAATAAGGGAGTTAAAAAACCCCAAGTATTAGGAACACATACTACTTAAAACAACAAAATCAGTACCTGTTTTCTTTTAACTCATTCATTGTTTATACAAAATATTGGGAGCCATACTTTTCTCTTACTTAATTTTGGAGCATAACGCACTTAAATTGTCTGTTTATGAATCTCATTGTAAGCCAAGTCTGCTGACTCGCGGTCTTTCCCATATTTGTCATTGCTCTCTTGGCGGTTCTCTTTATGTTTTTCTGCACGTTTTTTCCTCTAATTTTTTGTAAAAGATTCCATTTCAGAATTTGTTATTTCAGTAAATTAAAGATTCTCCTTTCTTTTTCAGGTCGGTGCAACTGGGAATTTCCAGCTACAGAGATGGAGTACCCAGAGAGTGTGGATTGTTTTCGATGGTTTGCTAAGTTTTTACTGGAAGGTGAAGTCTTTCCTGCACTGAAGCAGTTCAGGTCATCTTTAATTTTGCCGCCATCTACCATGGTCAAGTCATGGGCTAAGTAAGCCGCCAGTTATTTTATTCTTAACAATGTTATAAAAAGCTTTGTTCTGGAAATTATAGTACTCTCCTTCAGTCGTAACTGACAATGGGGATGATGCACCTTTGAGATGATAGCTGTCAGCTGTTTTTTTTGCTTGATATTCCTTCTGACATGTTCTTTTCTCTTCTGCTTGTTGTAAGCCAGGGTGCAAGCTTGTTGTTGTTGTTGTCGATATCCCATAGCTGCTGAGCATGTCTACTCTTGGCAGCCCAATGCCATTCTTAGAAAGGTGCAGGTTTTCTGCAGTTGTCTCAAGGTTCCATATAGGGAGTTGGTGATTGTCAGAGGTATCTGTAATAGTTTTTTCCTGGCATTTGTGAGTGATGGACACTCCATGAGGAGGTGTCTGGTTGTTTCATAAGGGTGAGAGCAGTGTCTACACATGGGTATGTGCTGAGGGTTGATGCGGTTTAGATGGCTGTTAACTCTGGCATGTCCTGTTCTAAACTGAAAGATAAGACTTTGATTTCTCCTGTTAAATCTATTGATGTTGTCGTTGTCTTTTTGGGCGGGTCATTTTGGCCAGTTGGCCCATTTGCCCATTTGTTCAGCCAGATTGCCCTTGTGTTGTTTCTGAGAATCTGTTTGACTGTTCTCATGTGTCATGGTCTGTCCTGTTGTTGTTTAGAGACTCCTGTTTTAGCAAGTCTGTCAGCTGTCTCATTTCTTGTTAGATCACTTATTCCAGGGATTTATTGTAGGGTTACACTGATGGAGTAGGCTGTGATCAATTTGTGAATCACTCTTCCTATAAGACAGATGTCTTTGTTTTCATATGGAGTCTGTTTAAATGCCTCCAAAACAGACATGGAGTCACTGAAAATCACAGAAAATGTCTGAAGGCTTTTGTTCCTTAAGGTCAAACAGTTGGTGTAGTAATTCAATGGCTGTCTTGATGGCCTCAGCCTCTGCTTTGTAATTTGAACAATTTTCACCACAGGAGTCAGAGAACTCATCAGAGGATCCATCTGGGTACCATGTGCTGATGCCATATCCTGCAAATGAGGTGGTTTTGAAAGCCGAACCATCTGTATAGGCCTGGATTGCTGAGTAGCTGTTTATGGTATCCAAGGCACACATCTTCAAGACTGTGGGTAGTGTTTCCTTGTTGGCCATTTTATCTATCATTTGTGTATGGACAGTTGGTTGGTGGAAGTTCTCCCAAGGGGATGGTCCAAAGTATTTGTTTTCCATTTCTCTGTCTTGTGGGAGATGATGTTTGTTTATCGTTTTCCTCTTTTATTTGTTTTCCATTTCTCTGTCTTGTGGGAGATGATGTTTGTTTATTCCTCTTTGGCTATGTCCAGGATAGTAGTTTCAGTCTTCGTGTTTGTTTCCAAGTGTCGATCAGTACTTGGTTTGGGTGGTCTTTCTCATCTCCTGTATCTCTCTACAGCTTCAGTCAGTGCTCTTTTACGCCTGATATCCAGCGGCTCTATATTGGCATCTATCTCACGTACGGCTGTGGGTGTTGATCTCATTCCTCCACAAATTAACCTGAGAGCTTGGTTCTGCACACGGTCCAGAGATGAGATAGTGTTAGTACTCACAATGGTCTGAAGAGGGGGTCATCTTACGTCTGAAGCCTGCCTGGTTGTTGTCAAGGTTCCAGCTTTCCAACCACCAGTAAAATCTCTTGTTTACCATTCTCTCAACCAGCTTGCCTTAGCATGAAGTGAGTGAAACAGGGGCTATAACTTCTTGGTGTCCCCGGTGGTTTCCCTTTCTTCAAAATAGGTATGACGGTAATTGTCCCTCGTTCCACGTTCTATTGGTGAACCATAGAAGTGTCTCTTTTACCTTTGGCCCTAGTTGGCAAATCATCTCATTTTAAATTTTATCTGGTCCTGGAGCTTTGTTTTTGGCCAGTTTTCATAGTGCCATTCTCAGTTCATGTAGGCGGATCGGATCGTCGAATGCAGCCATATTGGTCTGATCTACGTTAAATGTAGATGTGTTCTTTAGGAGTGCTTCATCTAGTTTCTTTCTCTGATGTGTTTTATTTACACTGGCATAAAAATTGTTAAAGACATCGGCTTTCATAGGTGTTGGGTTTGTCTTTTTCTTGCTTTCTTCGAGATTACTCAGGAGTCTCCAAACTTTGTTCCCTTCTCTTTTTAGATCTAATTTGTTGCAATTTTCTTTCCAAGTTTCCCGCTTATTCTTCTTTGTGATAAACGTTACTTTTGCTGTCCATCGGTGCAAGCTTAGGTACAGTTATATGGCGATCAAGCTGTTGCCCATGCAGCATGCTCTCCCTCTCCACATAGCTGGTACGGTATTCATATAGTTACCTTAGCAGACTTTTGGTTTTATGTTATGTAGCAAGTTTAGTCTTATTGTATCAGAATCTTATTTTCTTTATTATCTCATTTTACTTGCAAAAAAGGGAGGAGAATGTGAACAAGAAGATAATGAAGTCACATACTTTGAGAAAAAGAGAGCTATCCAGACTATCAGAAGAGAACAGAACCAACCCAAAGACGACTATCACACTCTCGACCGGCAGGGACCGATAACTATTTTTCGACTCAGGACAGGGCATAACTAACTGAATAAACACATGCACAAGCTACGATTGTCTGCTTCACCACTGTGCACATGTGGATTAAACGAACAAACTGCTGAGCATGTTCTACAGGACTGTCCTCTGTATGACCAGTTAAGAAAGATATACTGGCCCAATGACTCAACACTAAACTCAAAGCTACATGGAGTTAAAGAGGAACTTCAAACAACAGTCGAATTCATCATGAGAACTCGTCTGACGGTGTCATCAATAATCTTCAGCTCCCCAAGGAGCATAGGCCTTTCATCAAATTTATACCAAGTCTTCCTGTCCTGTGCCATCAGCTCAAGGTCTTTCTATATTTCTTCATTAGTTTAATTTCTGTCTCCAGTTCTGTTCTCTGTTTGTTTATCAGTCTATCTCTGCTTCACTTACCCTGTGGATTCCAGAACAAGGTCTGCCTTGTAAAGCTATCAACAGGTTTTACTCAGTGTGCGTCATTTCCATCACCATGGATAATTTCTTTACTTTGGCTTCACATAAAGTGTGTAAGGTTTCTGTTATTAGTTCTTTGTGCTGGGACAATTAGATATATATATTTTTTGTTTCTTTTGTTACTCTGATAAATAATTGCACGTATAGGCAGCTGATTCTTTCATTACTTGAACCACTTATTCAATTTCTTGTTTTATTTTCACACTTGATTATTAATAATGAGCTATTGATTTGAATCAAAAATCACCTGAAACCACCTACCAACTTCCCTGCATTATCACTGTTGTTATATCCCACTTATCATCTACCACTATCATTTAGCTCCTGTTGAACATAGACCTTCAATTAATTCATGCCACGCCCTGCTGTCTTATGCCATATGCTCAAGTTCACTCTATATCTTTGTCTTTTCTGTCTTGAATTCACTTCTTTTACCATGGGGACATTTATGAAAAATGACCGCCTTGCAATTCTATCAGCTGGTTTTCTAATTGTATGTGCTATCCAACGTCAGTGTCATTTCCTCACCTCTTGTAAGGAGTATTTGGCTGTTTCACATTAGTGATTTTGTACAATTTTAATTCTTTTATCTATCTGGCGGAGAACTGTAGAGGCAGAGATGCAAAGCATGAACCAGAGCTGGGGCACCTCACAAAGGATGACTGCCATCAGAGCAAAGTGGAGACAGTTTGTTGCTGTCCTACAAGACGCCCCCAGTCGTGATGGTCACTAACTGCTTTGTCAGTCAACGGCTAAAGACTAAATAAGAAGAATTCTGTGCACACGCCAGTGTATGAATCTGTAACTTCTTAATTATCATTTTTATTCTCCATGTTTCACAGCCATACAGTAGGACTACTTCGACAACGTTAGTTTGTTCTTTTATTTTTTCATCTTATTTTTGTGTTAGACATGATTTTGTTTTATTTCAGTATATTTCCCAGTTCAGGTAAAGCCCCCCCCCACCCCCCCCCCCCCCCCCCCCCCTGTATCTTTATTTTGATGTTACTATCTTTTGCTCCAACTTTGTATATCTTCCTGCTGAGATAGATGCTAAAGTTCATTTCACGAAGAGGTGTTTCTTCAAGTGAAATCTTGCTGTCATTTGCAGAATTTATTTTTATAATCTTTGTCATATCTGTATATTTTTGAACCCAACTGCTGTGACCTCTCAACCAGTATTCCCATTTCTGGTTCCACTTGTCAGATAAAAGATCAAGGTCATCAGCAAAATCTAGATTGTCGAGCTTGTTTTCAGAGTGCACTGAATTTAGTGTCTGATGTTGTTTTCATACTTGGCTTCCTTGAAGTATCTAATCTGCAGTGTTCTTGTTGAACAAAGGAAAACAAATGAATGCCCCAAGAGGGTTGAGAATTGGACATACAGGCCCCTGAAACATTTTGCTCTTTGTCTCAATTTTAATTTAGCCTGTCACCCACACGTGCAGTTAAGCAATGGTCGACACAGAAATAGCTGACATTGACTGCCTGGAACTAACAGACGTGAAGAGATCTAGTTGAAAGGTTTATTCTTCACATGCAGCAGAAAGGCAAAGAAGAATGCAATTTTTTTTCTTAAATGTGTGCAGGATTTAAAGGGTTAATCTTTTACTGTAAAATGTGGTGAGATTGTGACCTGAACTCATTCCACAGACTGCAGCCAAAAACAGAAAGCATGCTGAAAGCTTTGCTCAACAAGGGAACATGCACACGAGATGCGCTGAAAGAAAAATGGAAGACTGAACCAAATTGTAAGTACTGGAACCATTTAAAACTAGAGCCACTGATGCATAAATGGGAACATGTTACTTTGTGCAGAGACAAACTATACACTTTTGAGCAGCTTCTTTTCTGTATGTCAGTTTGTGTATCCATTATTTTCCACTTTTAGCTGCTACTCTCCAATTGTCCTCCAATTTGTGTGTGTGGGTTAGATTCACTTCTTTGTTATCTGCTAATCTTCAAAGAAGAAATGTTTAATAATAAATTGTTTGTCAAGACCTTTCATGTGTGTTGTATGGAAGCTTTTCAAAGTAAGGTATTTGGTACATTTGGAAGTTACATAACCTGTCATTAGTGCATTCAGTGTTAGACCTGATGGCCTACATGACTTTTGACAGCCAAACAACAGATAGCCAACTTAGTATGAACTACATGTACTATACAGCTATAGCACGTTTCACTAGCTTTGCCCAACTTCAAATGTAATTATCTGATTAACCGTCTAACGTATTAATGCCATTTTTTGCATACGATGTTATATTGGGTTAGACCCAACAAATATATACTTTATATCTGTGCATCTTGTCCAGTTCCCACAAACGGATGAAATCCTTTGATCTTTGTCGGCATACTAATTATTGTGTATCGAAAAAAGAAATTTTACCACTTCAGTCACAGATTCTGTGAATTGAATAGGCATAGGCGTGTCTACTATTACAATAATGTGGCCATCACGTTTGCATATGAATACCTGTTGAAGATGATTTCTTAAATGATCTGCATGGGAGATACTCGTGACATTGTTTGTCATTGACATTTAATGCGCTACCAAACTGGACCTTCATTGATCTAATTATTTCAATAGGTATCACCACTTTGCGGTTCATAAATATCATAATGGAAAGTTTCTTCTCTACTGTGCTTGTAAATAACGGTAAGGTCATCTTTAAAGAAATTAAACTTCATCCGAATCATAATCAGATGTCTCTGAGAAATTGATAATCAATCTCGGCTGAATGAAGGACAAACCATCATTCGTCCAATATTCCTCTTCCTCTTGTAACACATGGTTCTCACATTTCTTCCAATAATCCCTGGCTATGTTCGAGATGGCGGCTTTTGTAAGTATTTCAACATCTTTTAATTTGAACGTCCTATTTTCTGTTGCTACCTGTTCCTTAATTTTAGCCCAAACTAATTCTATTGGGTTTAAGTGAGAATGGTAAGGAGGCAATCTTAAACATCTGTGACCATGTTCATGGATTGCCTTGTCTATGTGAAATATCTTTGTATGCTGTGTATTTTTTACAATTTCAAGTAATTCAGGCTTCAGGGACATTTCGTTGAAAGGAATGTTGTTTTTGGTCAGCCAAATCTTTATTACATCTTTAGTACTTGATGAATTAGGAACTTTATCTTCTGGTGCCACAACGTTGTGATATAAAGCATTGTCCATTATCAAACACGACGGTCTATCCAATGAAGGAAGTACATGATTCACAATCCAATCTTGAAATATCTTGCCATTCATCTCTGTATGATAATCCCTATTATCTGTGGATTTTGAAACAAATATGAGTTCAGTATTATTTAGAAGCCCATGATGGCTGCTTCCTGCATGTGCAATTATTAGGCGCTGTCCTTTGCTGCTTGGTACTAGTCTCTTAGTTGTTCCATCAGATGATTGCCATTCTCGTTCATTACTGTGGTGCGCATTGATCCAAGTTTCATCTAAATACACAAAATCATAACAATCTCTTCTCATTTCTCTGACCTCGCGTAAATATTTGCTTCTCATTGCAACTATATGAGGCTTCTCACAAATAAGGTTTCTACCACCAACATATTTTCTAAAAGTGAATCCCAAACTCCTAATAGTCCTCCATAGCGTAGATTTGGAAATATCAATGTCATTATTCTTTCTTAACCAAATTTTCAATTTCCTTAAAGTCACTGCCTCATTATTGTGAAACATATTGCAAATTTCTCTGCGGATCAATTCTCTGTCAAAATTATCCACCACTTTTGGCCTAATTTTCGTGTGTAAAACACTGGAATTAGACATTTCAGATGTCGCTAGCCAGCGGTGTAATGATCGTTTGCTTATCCCCAAGGCGTGAATAGTCCTCTTTTGTGGGTTTGAAATAGAATGATATAGTTTTCCTCGAGTAGCTTCATTGCAGAAATACTTAAAAATCCTATTTGTGATTTGCTGTAATGTCATAAAATGTACTCGCAGACTCATTTTTCCTTCTTAATCACACAATAATTTTTGTAGACACACCTCTGATTGACAATGTGTGCGTTGCACCGGATATAAACTGTTTTATGTTCAAGAAGTGCGATTTCAAGCAATTTCACTCAAAAATCATGCCAATTGCTTGATAAACCAAAAATGTGCAAATGAGGTCGTATAATTTACTGTAGACATTTCAATATGTGTGCGTGTGATGTGTGTTGGCAAGTAGGATTTTATATTATATCGCAAAGAAACGAAAATTGAAACCAATGGCCGCATTTTAATGAAAAATTTAATTCATAGGGTCTATACCATTTCAAATTCACACACAAAATTTCACTTATATGCGTTATATATTCGCTGAGATATAGCATTTTGAAGTTGGGCAAAGCTAGTGAAACGTGCTATAGTTTTCATAACCTTAAAGTATTGTGTATAATAATATAATTAAAAATTGCTGCTTAAATTTTATCCTTGTATACTGGATTATCATTTGCTGTATTTGAGGCTACATTGTATAATTTACTTTAAAACATTTCTGACTATCCTCAGTCCTGCAAAAGGAATATCTTGAATGGGTAAAAGAAAGTGAACATCCAGCTGTGATAGAGCACTGGCCTCCCTTGAAGGAGCAGGCGTGACCTAGATTTGTGAAATTAAATGTCGTACATGTGAACTGAGTTTGTTGGATATATAAAATTTCTATAAAAATATGTGTGTTTAATTCAGTAATTCTGTAATTACTGAAATTATATACAGAACAATGCTTCAGATGTACTGATTACTGTCATGACCAGTATACAAGAAGAGCAGTGTTCAGTATGAAAATAGTTAATTTGCTGTAATTTTTTGGAGGAAATGTACATCTAATTTATAAATGGGAATAGTTTTAATGTCAACTCATCACAGAAAAATAAGTTTCTTAGTTTATAAAATTATTGTATCATTTTTTTTTAATGAATAACTGTTTAAAATCAGTGATGTAAAGCATTAAGGTATGTATAGTACATATCATGTGTAACTTTGTTGCAGTGAATATGTCAACAAAAAATGTGTCAAGAATCATTAAAAAATTTTGTGTATTTGTCTCTTACTGATGTTGTAGTTAGATAGCGCAATAATCATAAACTGTCGAATAATATGGTCAGCCTCTTGTATAATAATTTGTTTTCCTGCCCTCTTGGGGAACATAAACTTTTACTTAGAGCTCTCCAGTCTTTCCGATCAATAGTAGTCATCTCTTGTAGTGGGAGCCGCGCTAGCATAGTGGTTACAACACTGCTCTGGCGACAGGGTGATACAGGATCAAACCCGGGCGACGGCATTTGAGGATTTTTCGTTGACCGGGATTTGGACTGGATTAACTCGAGACCTGGCGAGGACATTTGAAGGAGTGTCGTCGACCAGGGACTGGCGGCTCCTGAGCCGACCCAGCTGCAATGGGTACCTCCGAAATCGGCGAGTATTTGCCTGAATGGCGAGGGACACCTGTCTCTGTACAAGAAATAAAGGGATACTCACGTAAAATCAATGTCAGGTTAGACATAAAATAATAACCTGAGATTTCGCCTCGAGTATTAGCGGGCGTACGCAAAAAAAAAAAAAATCTCTTGTAGTTGTTCTTTCAATCTGTACATGGGACTGGCTGCTTCATCTTGTAATAATTTATGTAAAAAAACTAAGACAGAACCGTGCTATCAGGATTTTCATTTGTGGATTCATTTCATTTGTGGTTCATCATCATTCTAACAAACTGTGTTCTTAGGAATTATTCATCATATATTTGTGATTCATCATTCTCCTATTGTACTCCTTATGGAGCATAGGGTCAGTACTACAGTTGGTTCCTTTGTTGGATGCCTGCACAAAGCATTTTCTGTGCCATTTTGGTGGTTGCTTCTGGATCAGTTGTGTGTTACACTATAAGGTTGCCAGTTCCATGCGCACCTCAAAAATCTCTTATGACACGTCTGAGTGAATAGTGGTTTTATTCTGTCTTACAGATCCGTGAAACCAAATGGATGTTGTTAGTGTTTTGAAAGTTTGAATTTAGTGTTGAGACACTTCGTCATGATAACAATGAGTGAATAAGTCAGAGCTCAGCACATTCAGAAACAGATAAGATCATGTAATCTTTATTAAAAATGACAATGACAAACTATCTTCTTCAAGTACCATTCCTGATGGCAAAGGCGATCATGTCTCTCCACAACTTCCTGTCTCCAGTACTGTTTATCAATTCTGTTATTGACTTCTTTCCATGCCGTGATGTCAAACTGTCCAGCATCTTCTCTCTTTGTCATCCTCTGATCTCATTGTTTCCTTCAATCTTTCCTGCTGTCATGATATATTCCAGCTATATTTCATGAAGCATGAAACACCAATATTCATGACTTAACAAAGATATGTGCCATATAACACTACCTTGTTGCTCATAAGCTTAGTCAGATGTCATTTATGTAATCCCCTCTGCTTGTGATTTTCTCACTGTTGATCTTTAATATGTAAAGCATATACAGGTAGTTCTCAAGTTTCATTTACACGAATTCAAAGATACTCGCACCAATTTCTTGGCATATTTGTTTTCTTTACGTGCCGTACTCAAAGTTAAGCAACCTGATATTTAGACATTTTTTGCAGTATGTTATCTGCCAGCTAACAAGAGCACAATGTTGACATCATCCAGGTGACGTTGATTCTTGCATTTTCAGTCTCGCTGTACTGACCTCGAACTAAGTGCTATGTGTTTCGTCACTGCGCTAATATATGTGTATTTCATATAGATTGAACTAACAGATGCTATAACTGTGCAGTTTTATTGTCACTTAAATTTTATTAGTGAAATCAATAAATTAGAGAGTTCTAACCAACTTTTATAAAAAAAAACTGATCACTGTATCAGTGCTACATGTGGCCACAGTGACATATCAGCGCAGATTTATGACGATGAATGTCATTACAAATTCAGGTCAATAATGACACCATGAAAACTGATTTGATACTGATGAGCTCAAACCAACTGCCAGCGAAAGAGTATAAAAGTAAGTATTCCATTAGCATTTCATTACCAAAATCTCAAAGCATATGCACTGACATTAGAGAAAACAAAGCAAGCAGTTGATCTATAAATTATTTTTTAAAAATTAAATATATGAATGTGATGTGAAATCTTAGCAAGTGACAGGATCCTGAACCTTGCGGGCGTACCTGCCTTTATGAGTAAAAATATTTTCTTTGTGGAATGATCGTGATGACCTTGTGATTGCTATGAATGAAGTTTTGAAAGGATGATGTTTTTTGCCCTGCTCTAAATGAAATCAATATGGATTGATTATTTTGCAAGATTTGTCCTACTGAAATTTAACATGTTTAATATCGTTAATGTCTATCATCTGCTTATCTATTAAATGCCTTTTTGTATCAGAAGCTGTACAGGATGTCCCAAAAGTTTTGCAGTTTTTGTTTAACTAGGGCTGCTGAGCTTCTCGCTCTTTTGCAGCCAAAACCAAGTTCAAGACTCCTTGGTATTATCTGCACGGTAGATATAGGCTTTTCCTGTGGCTTTTCTGCTATTCTGAAACGTGCTAAGTTGTTGTCATGAGCTCCAATTTCTCCATCTTGACTTTAATTTAAAGGATCGTCACATCTGGTCTCATGCTAGGAGTAAGAAGCCCGTGGCATACTGTGCATTTCCAGCCATCCAAGGGGGCTCTCCAACTATGCAGAGCTAAAATACTGCGCTCTGGTTCTGGGCTCTCGTAAGGAATTGTCATGTCCTGCACAGAGCCACTTCTCAGCTTCCCGTGTCTATCACTGGGTCCATAGTTAGATCTTTCTGCATGCAGTCAACCAAGTCAAAGCCAAAGAATTAAGCCTGGGGCTCAAGTGACTTCTCCAAGCTTAGTGTGCAGTGCTGGGTTTTCAAAATGTTTCACCACAGGGGAATCCCTGGAAGTGTGTAGATGATTTCAAGAGTCAATGAGACTGTAATTAGCCTCACAGACAAAGGTTCACTTCCACATATGTATATTGTGCATAGCTGCTGGTCATATAAAGATGATTCCAGATATGCCTTCATGTATTTTGCAGTTTTAAACGTAGAAAGTTTAAAAACTGCACAAGGATTTTTGGGACACCCTGTATACTGCACTGAGAACATATTATTTTGCTTCTGAGCAGCTTCACCTGTCAAGTTAAAACAGCATTTTTGAATCAATGAACTGATTTTACAAATCATCTTACCAGTGTATTTTGTCAATATGGTGTATATATACTAGTCTTCATCTATTCCACAACTGGCTCATACTACAAGGCAATTGAAAAGTCATGTCCTATTTCTTCACTTCTGTCTATCTTATTTATATGAAACCAAATGTAAAAATAAAGAGGATTAACTGCCATTTTGTTACATAAAATGCTATGTCATATAAATATTTACAGCCCAGTGGGACATATGATCTGTTCAACACATGATTTAATAGCGGGCGGCAATTTATTGGCCATTTCAGATTTTATTTTATTGTGTTTCTGGGAATAAAGAATTTAAAATAAATAAATAAAATAAAACTTACTTGTCCCATGGCAGTTATCGCTGCATGTTTTGACATCTGTTTCATGTATATCCAATAGATACATGCGAGGATATAAACATTTTAAAAATAGGAAATCACTTTTCAATCACCCTATATACTTGCATGTGAGAACAGGTTCTGTTTTCATCCATGATTATTGCAACAACCAATAGGCAATTACAATGAAGTGCACCTAATTTGAAGAGGGATGAATCAAAGACTGAATTAATTCCCAAGCTTTTAACATGCCCCTGCATATTAGTATATACGGAAATAGTTTTTTAAAAAATTTGAATTAATGAAATAGTTTATAATACAAAGTTCCCCCCCCCCATTTGCTACCTCTTAATTTGGCAGGTCATCCACTCACTATCGCTATCAATTACCAACATGGGTGGTACAAAGAAAACGTGAAACAGAGTTCAGCCGCATGCAGTCCGAATGGTATTCACATTGATGGGTTTTCTTAAAAACTTGTGTAACACACTTTCTCCTATTGACCAATCCAACCCATGCATGTTTTTCATGAAGGACACTCTTATCAAGGAGACAAAAGGGTAGAAGCACTTGTTCGATAGGAGGACCCGTTCTGATGATCAGCCTCCTGTTGTAATGCTCTGTATAATTTGTATTTTAATCTCTGCCTGCCTGTGCTAGGTACTGCTGGAGACATCACAAGTACACCTTGTCATAATTGATGGCACATTTATTACGAGTTCAGTATATTTACATTAAAATTTATTCAATATAAAAGTTAATTAAAATAATGGTTGACATCAAGCAAATTTACAAAGTGATAAGTCTGGATCCTGTGAGCAGTTTCTAATACGACTGTCTATGATGAGAACTAGATAGCCAGAGATATCAAGAGATAATGTGACAATCCTTTTGTTGTAATTTCAGTGGAAGATAAATCCAAGACTTTTTCGCTTGGTTATTTTAATTTGTAACTGTTAATAATCATTCATTTTACCATCTTCCAACACCCATTTCTCATTACAAGAATATATAGATGTACATAATAAATTGGGAAATTGTACTCATTTGACTTGTCAAATTTTTAACTGTTAAATTTTGAGTTAACTTTTCAAATTTAATTATATTATCACATAGGGTTACTATAGCAAAAGTAGCAACTTATACTTCTGAAGCCTAAATCTGTTGTCCAGCTCAGAGTATTCACAGCTGTAACTCACTTGTGATACCAGTGTACTTCCCGGGCACTGGAACTTCATCCTTTCTGGGGAGAGATTCTACTTCTTTTCTACCACTATTATCATACTAGAAAAACCTTTTGCTACAGGGAGCGGGGAGGCCTTAGAACAGGGTCATCTCTCCAAATCTAACAAGAGGGGAACTTTTCACCCCCATCCCCAGTGTGGAAGTTCCCCCAATCTTGCTGAAAGAACACGTGGAGCTGCATATGCTCAAGCTGGGGCGCAGCATACAATTCAAGCATACTCGTATAAGTAAGGTGTAACCTTTACAGTGTTCTCATGGTAGAAAACTAGTCCAACTGCACAGTTATGCGAGAGAGCACATCAAATGTTTATCCTGGGACTGTTGCGTTCATGTTTAATGAATTAATGCGGATTTTTTAATCCTCATACACAGCAACTGTCTGTTAACTGTACCAGACAAACTGCCTTCAGTTGTGTTAGTAATTACAGCAAACTGTTTTAAGATAGCTCCTATAATAATGAATTTATCAAGGCTTATAATAGGGGTAAATAATTTATGGACACCCTGTAAATAAATAATGAAGGAAACCTGAGTCCTGTGGATAGTAAATAAATAAGTAAATAAATAAATAAAGGTAATTAACAGGTTGAACAAGGAACCACCAGAGACACAGCTGAATGTTCCTGAAGCAGAAAACGATCTAGATGTGAATACAGACATTCCACGAAAAGAAGAAATCATCACAGCAACCAAAGGGTTAAAGAACGGCAAAGCTCCGGGCCATGATAACTTAAATGCAGAGCTATTTAAGACAGACCCTGAGCTAGCAGCAGAACTATTAGAACCACTATTTGCACAAGTCTGGAAAACGGGGACAACACCATCAGAGTGGAACAAAGGAATAATTGTCAAGTTGCCCAAGAAGGGAGATCTTGCAGACTGCAATAATTGGAGAGGAATCACTCTTCTCTCAGTTCCCAGCAAAATACTAGGCAGGATAATTACACAGAGAATTTCAAAGGCAGTAGACCACAAACTGAGGAAGGAACAAGCAGGATTTAGAAAGAATAGAAGATGTGTAGATCATATATTCACTCTCAGGAACATTATAGAGCAGTGCTCAGAATGGCAAAGACAGCTTTACATTAATTTCGTTGATTTTGAAAAGGCTTTTGACAGCATACATAGGGACAGTTTATGGAAAATACTGAGGGCTTATGGAATTCCAGGCTGCATGGTGTCAATTATAGAAAGCCTCTATGCCAGCTTTACGTGTAGTGTTGGGCAGGGCAACCTAACCTTTGAGGTGAAGACAGGAGTGCGACAGGGATGCCCATTGTCTACCACTCTATTTTTAACAGTCATAGACTGGGTGATGCGCCAGACAACAGAGGGCAGTCCAAGAGGAATAAGATGGACAACATTTTCCACATTAGAAGATCTGGAATATGCAGATGACATTGCACTGCTGGCACATTCACACCAACGCGTCCAGGAAGAAACGGATAGACTTAACAAGTTTAGCCAGCAGGTGGGCTTGAACATCAATTTAAAGAAGTCTAAGGTCATGACGCTCAATGTGAGCAACCCTGAGCCCATATCAGTAAGGAATAAGCAATTGGTACAGACAGATACCTTCACATACCTAGGAAGCATAGTAACACCAGACGGCGGGGCAGGCAAAGACATCAACATCAAAATGAATAAGGCAAGAACAGCCTTCTTTAGCCTAAACAACATCTGGAGGTCCTCCCAATACAGCACAAGCACAAAATTAAGATTATATCAGAGCTGTGTGCTTTCTGTGCTTCTCTATGGTGCGGAATGCTGGAGAGTTACAGAGAAGGAAATGTCGAAATTGTCCTCTTTTCACACAACATGCCTAAGAAAAATTCACCGAATCTTTTGGCCGAATACCATCACTAACCAAGATCTGCTCACTCGTAGCAAGCAAGAGGACATGCACACCATCATAGCTGGCAGACGCTGGAACTGGGTTGGCCATGTCCTCAGAAGAGACCCCGATGCCATCACAAGAACAGCTATGCTTTGGACCCCTGAAGGAAAACGAAAGAGAGGCCGACCAAAAACAACCTGGCGGAGGACTGTGGAGGCTGAGATGCAAAGAATGAACCAGAGTTGGGGCACTGTACGAAGGATGGCCATCGACCGAGCAAAGTGGAATCAATTTGTTGTTGCCCTACAAGACGCCACTAGGCGTGATGGCCACTGACTGCTTTGACGGTCGGCGGCTAAGGATCAAAGAAGAGAAGAAGAATTAACAGGTACTCGTTGGACATACAGGATGGCACTAGACAACAGAAAAGAAAATATAAGTGATAGGCTTACCGGGAATCGAACCTAGGATCAACCAGACGGTGCAATCGTCTTGCATTAGGGGTGCAAAATTGGCTCAGCGTCCATTCATGATGTACTCTCACAGCAAGGCCATTGCACCATCTGGTTGGCCCTAGGTTCGATTCCCGGTAAGATTATCACTTATATTTTCTTATATGTGAGTATCCCTTTTTTTCCTTGTACAGATACTCACTGTCGTGTGGTGAATACAGAGGCAACTACGACAGTAGCTTTTGCCAGGAGTAGTCTATGAGATATTAGATATAAGGTCTCTAGAAATTGGCTCGTTAAGAAAGAATAAAGACCTATTCGAGATAGGGACAAGAAGACAGGAATGTGAATGCTTTCCACTGGACAGTGTTTTCTAATTAATTATGGAAAGAGTTCTGTTTCCCCACGACCTTAGCGTCTGCCCTTAGATCCCGTAAAAGAAAAAGCCCCCAACCTCATCTGAGTAGAGAAAGGTTCCTATAGGTGAATATGTAACACCGACAGCACGAGTGATACATTAACAAACTAGATAATGATCAAACGATTGTTGGGTTTATTAATGAAATATCCACACATATAGGGTTAGTAATGGTTAAAAGGTGATGACGGTGAAAGACAATTCACATAAAACACACAGATGAGATAATAAAATTGCAGTTAATTAAGTAGTAGTTAATTAAGAATGAACTGGTGTAAAGCGAAATGATGATGATGTGATATGATATGCGTTACCAAAATGGCGAATACTCTACACAGTCCATGTATGCATAAAATGTCCCAAGTTGTTATACGTTATGTCGAATGGGGTATCTCTAAGCCGAGGACGTTCTGATGAAAACTGTTGTCGTACTGAGAACGCTGACGAGATATGTATGTATATTCCTTCACTGTTTGAGTATATCTCTGTAGTGTTGATCAACAGTTAATAGCTGCCATATGAACAAAAGGTCTGTTGTCTAATCTCTCGAGGGTACTGGCCAGACTGTATATCTTCACGAAATGTTAGTGATAAGTAGACTCATAATCTTGCGTATGTAGTCGTGATTCATAAAATATATAGAGTCTGCTTCATAGAATGCGCTTAAGAGCGTGTTGCACTTGATATAAATATGAGGTTCCTCTTTTGAGCTCTTTTGCTTGACTTCAGATAATGATCTTTCGAGTGATTTGAATTTATGATGACTCTGTATTGAACTTGTGATAACTCTGTATTGAACTTTGTGAGCAAGCAGTATATGGTGACGAAAAATGCTGCGTCCACCTTCTGACTTGTGGGTGAGACAATATTCCTTTTTAATTGAGGAATGAAAGATGTCCTATGGCGAATTCTGCTAGCCAAATGTCCGTTTTTGATAACTTATTTCTGGTTAGTCGTCAGACACGTTGCATGTAGACTCAGACTTCTGATGATCTGAAGACACACAAAAGTCTTCGTAAGTTTTTCACATTTAACTCTTTCAGTCCCAAGCAAAAAGGTGGGTTTGGCCCAAACAAAAATGGCCATACCAGTATGTTTTTATTGTTTTTGTTTGGAAATAATTTTTTTTAATGTTCATATTCATAAATAACAAAAGTCCATAATGGATGGCTATACTTTAAGAAAATAGCGTTTTTGAGTTGTCAAAATTAGAAAACAGCCCTAGAAAGGATCAAGAGATACGAAAGCCAGTATACTGTTGATTGGGCCAAATGGGTCTAGCGGGAAGTACAGTATACTGGCTCTTGGGGCTTAAAGAGTTAACATCATTGGTTGACTTTCATTTATACTACTGCTCATTATTGATCTCTCTCTCTTGAGTTCAATTCTAATGATGTTAAATATCTTGTGCATGAGAATGTGTGCGCATGGGAGACTGTGATGATGATGAAGGTGAAGTATGAACTATTAATTACCTTCTATCATCCTATCATCTTCTAGGAAAATCTTCTGATTTTATTAATCAGTTATGCAAAGAATTATTTGAAACCCTATCTTTCGCACATTTTAGCTGTGAGGTTAAGATAAACAAAAATTAAGAAAATGTATTGATAATCTGTATAAGATCTACTAACCTTCTTTTCCTTTGCAAAATCCTTTAAGAACACAATTCATCACAGAACTGAATTATATCCACTCTGAATAAACACGTGTATTTAGGCTAGGCGTTTAGGGATTTCTCTTTACACCACAATGTTGAAAACTGCACTGCCCCTCTAGCAAGCTACGCGGTATATATTTCTGCAAGTCCAATGTGGGTTCTGGGATTCGTGACATCCAGCTCCAACCATACCAACCAATCCTTAATAGCCCCTCTGGTCACTCATTCACAGGATCGCTCTTGTCCCCTGTCAGTCCAAACGTGGGTGTGGTTAATTGGCGGGCTAATGCAAAAGTGCTGTCAAATTGCTGTCACGTTACTCTCTGGTTGTTTATCGTCGCCAGCTTATTAACATGTCCTCTTTGTGGCACCATGTTACTCCATTGTTACTGGAGGTTTCCCAGTTGTTGCGAGAGTTTGCTTGTTGATACAAGGGGGTCCTTAATGATTATTGTTTCAGACTGTTTATACTGGCTCTTCTATTTACGTTTACTTCCATTTATCCCTTGTCTTTCTCAGTCAATTATGATATCGTGCTATTGATGGTAAATTACGCGAAGGTGGGATAGAATATTTGTCAACTTCATAATATAATCAAATTCCAACGTTTAGAGACTTGATAAGTCATTCCTTGAGTCCACATACATTTATTATATCAATTCCATACACGAACAGTTCACATATGGTCATCATGAAGAATTATACATAAGTTGCAGTTCATACTTCATATATTATTCCTTTACAAATCAGTCCTTTGTCTCGTAGCTTGAAAACATAATAGTCAGAACAGCATAACTGTATGCACGCGTGGTTGGTAATTCCAACGACCGACAGTGAGATTATGCGTCTGGCACTAGTCTAATAAAAGCGGACTGTTAATTCATCTTGACAAGGTTTAGTCACTTACTAACCTGTAACTTCATCTTTCTTCATCATCACATTGGACTGACCCATGTCTATTATTTAATACAATATAATTGTGCGGCAATACATGCCCGGCAATATAACATTCCAAGGACACGTCTTCTCGGTTCGACGGTCATCTAGAAAAGGGTCCCGTCTCTTGGTCACCGTGCGTGACTACTAACGCTGAAACGTCACAGCGTTCACTAGACTAATAATACTTTTACATTACATTACACGTTGTAACCCCTAAAATTGCATGCCGCTAACCTCTAGCAGACCATGCCAATTAATCTACCGTAACACACCGCCTATTGTATTACATGCCGGTTGCTTTAAATAGCATGAGACATTATCACCCGGCCAATCTGGGCGTCCAATGTGGTGTCACAGAAATTACAGCCTGCCCAGATGTTTGATTAGGATGACCAGATGTGTTTTCACCAGATTTATCACGATGCAATGTGGGCTTCAAATGATAATGTCAGGCATGGGGACTCAATCAAAGGACTTTATTTCCCCCGATGAAAGAACAAATGTGGTTCTCTAGATACCGGTCGCGAGTAATCACAACGATGAAATAGCAAACGTGGGTCGCAAATATGGGATGAAAGAGCAAATGTTGGAGAAAAATACAATACGAAAGATGTAGGAAAAGATAGAGCAATAAGGCCTTTGCGCTCGTTTATCACACTCACCGATTCGGAGGTACCCATTATAGCTGGGTCGGCTCAGGAGCCGCTAGTACCTGGTTGATGACACTCCTTCAAATGTACTCGCCAGGGCTCGAGTTAATCCAGTCCAAATCCCGGTCGACGAAAAATCTTCAAATGTCATTGCCTGGGCATGATCCTGCAGTTTGGTAACCACTACACCAGCGCGGCTCCCAAATGTGGAAGTAAACCTGTCTGTGAGGCTCATTACACCTTCATTGACTCTTGAAATCATCTACACACTTCCAGGGACTCCCGCTGTGGTGAAACATGTCGAGAGCCCAGCATTGCACACTAAGCTTGGATGAGTCACTTGAGCCCCAGACGTAATTCTGGCTTTTATCTGGTTGGCTGCATGCAGGAATATCTCACTATGGGCCCACGGTAGGCAGGGGGAGCTGAGAAGTACCTCTGTGCAGGAAGTGGCAATTCCTTGGGAGAGCACAGAACCACAGCACAGTGTTTTAGCTCTGCATGTTTGGAGAGCCCCCTTGGATGGTGGGAAATGCCACATGCTTCATCTTCCTAGCTAGGGACCAGATGTGAAGACCCTTTAAATGCCATTCAAGGTGGAAAAACCAGTGCTCATGGTTTCAACTCAACATGTTTTGGAATAGCAAAAAAAGCTACAGGAAAAGCCTAGATCTACAGTGTAGATAATACCAAGGAGTGTTCAACTTGGTACTGGCTGCAAAACAATGAGAAGCTCAGCATCCCTAGCTAAACAACAACGTAACAAGATTCACACATTTATCATACTACAAGTTGTCAGCATCTTTCGCTTTTTGCACAAATTTGTTGTTTTTTAATCAAACTGTGTCGATTTCTACCACCTCATTGTACAAGTTCTATCAAAACCAAGCCACATCACTGTTGAAGGCGATCTTCTCTGTTGTTCTGGAACATTCAATTTGACAACAATGTTCCATATAATGTCAATAAAGTGGTTATAAATTCTGGCCATGTTAGTTGAGTTCTTATATGGTTTCATTCAAGATTTTCATCGTGTCAATTGGTGTTGCTTTACGCGAATGCGGGGTGGGGTAGAAAAACGTGTGAGCAAACATTTGAAAGTTGCAATGATATTGAACTTGTAATTCCATTGACGTGATAAGTCGGTTCATTGAGTCCATACATTTATTCACAGTGATACATACATGATGATCAATTCCAATAGGGGTAGAGCGTAAGTCCATATAAGTCATGTATAAATTAATCAACAACGTAGACTGCTGGTTATGTGTCAATGTCCGTTATGAGGATACAATGCAGTATTGTCGTCAGAACATCACAGCTATATGCACGAGCAGATAGACATGGCTACCTGCCGACAGTGAGACTGCGAGTCTGAATAATTCATAAGAATTTGACGATTATTCTCATCCTTCTGAGGATTCTAGTTAAATACTAACCTCCAATAATTTCCCTCTTATATAGAGTTTTAGGACTGACCCTGATCCATCAAAAATGCACATAAAATGGCTATATCCTGCCATTAAATTGGAAGGTTAGAAAAAACGCAGCTATTCAGCTTGGCGGTCAAGTAACAAAGGGTAGCGTTTCTTAGTTACCGACTGTGTCCTAAACAACGCTATACACGTCATAATCGATCGTGTATGAAGCGTTCAGTAATTGAAACATCTATCGCAATATATTAAATGTCTTAACCTTTACAATTGCACGTCTGGTAACCTTTAGCAGACGGCGTTAATATCATATACCGTAACAATCACTCTAATGAGAGCACAATCTAAACCAATAAAACAGTGTTAATTTAATTTCATACTTAGAAAAAAGGTGTACATCAAATGTACTTCATATCATATATCTGTTTAAAAAGTTCTCAACATACAGACTACTTCACAGACCCAGAGAACTACACAACAAAGTAAACAGTACATAACAAGAACTAACATGAATATATAAGGATAAGTGAGGGTATGGCGCAAAAGTGAGGTTTGGGAGGTTCTAGTAATGCATAATGATGCTGACAGATGAATAGTAAACTGGGTTTCATCCTAGACAACCCAGGCTTTCCAAACCTCCTCCCCCTTGCTACCAACATGACAGGTGTGAGAGAGACTTCCATTTTAGGGCATCGAAGAACAAATACACACACATATTGATTTAATCTGATACTGTTGATTTGCTCTACTTACTTACTGGAGGGACAAAATGATGCCATATTCACATATCAGAAGCCAAAATTATTATCTTGAATTTGCGATACTATATATGCTAATTATAACCCATCAGAGGTTGAAGGGTATATTTTTTCTTTATTAAAACAAATTTCAAATTTTATGGGCACAAAAGATATAGCAATGTGAAAAGAGACAACTCTATAGACTATCCTTTTAAGTGGAACAGCTTACTTCAAAAACCTAATAAGTTATATAGAGTTATGACAAACTGTTTTAAGAGAATTAAAGCAAGGACACAGGGGACACATGAAAATGTTACAGGTATGTAAACATTTTTAGTGGGGAGTGCAGTTTGATTATTTATAAATTATTCTGTTGAAATGAAGTGCAGTGGGACGAATGTTTATATCAAAATAGAGTAAGTGACCATTTTCAAACCGCAGGTGTGTTTTTTCCTAACAGTGTAGACTCTTCATACTTATTATGGTGTAAAACATGGGGTGTGTGGAATAGCTTGGGTTATTTGGTTCCACATTTTATTTACCCTTACTTTTTTTTTTTAAGAAGTCAATAATTCGACATTTAGAACTTCTCTAGATCTATACATTCGCACTATACCCATTATGGGTGAAATAAATAATAGTGGGACAAGTGTTCATAACGGCCTTACAAATGAATTCTGAGATACAGTAATAATGGAAATGGGTTAGGAATGCTAATCCTAAACCTAACGACGTGGGTGGTTTATTTGGATGGCATCGAAGATGTTCCACTGTGCTTCATTTCAGCCCACAATTATATATTAATTTTGGTTGAAATGAAGAACTGTGGGATGTCTTCTTCGATGCCATCCAAATAAATCATCCACGTCTTTAGGGTTGGGATTAAGGTTAGTGTTAGGTTTATGAATCCTAACCCTTACCCCTTTTTTACTACGTCTTTGAATTTTTTTAAATGCCAAATTGAACAGACGACCCCCTGTTTTTTTTTATTTCAACCATTAATTTATGTTCTAGTTAAATACTGCTTGATCATATTAAGCAGTAGTCTAGGTCTAACTATTCTTAACATCTGTTCTATAATTAATTAAGGGTAAACTGCATGCCTGTAATTTTTCAGCCATGGGGAAGGCCAGTGAACTGGACACTATCATACTGTGACTCTGTGTAGTGTGTTTGCATACAGTGAAGTGTGTTTGCAGTAACATAACTTTCGTGAGCATGATTTATTATGGAATTAGAAATTTGAGGCATTATATATAACAGCTGTAACCTGTAAGATGTTGAAATTGATATTTTTCGGTCACTTTAGTTGGATTTTGTTTGGTTCAATAGGCCTTAGTGGGTGTTTTGCAATGTGTCAAAGTGATACGGTTACTTTAGCCTATCCATTTAGATAACGTTCAGTCAAAATGTCTGAACTTGTTCAACTAGGCCTTTCCTTCCCCTTTTTTCCAATTTTTTAAATACCGGGATTCGCTGTTGTTTATACCATTAACATAACACCCTGTCCTCATTATCTGTTCGCCTTTCAAAACCAAACAAACCCACGTACTGTGATCATTAACCTAATTCAGACCACATCACTAGCTCCTATCCTAAGCAAATCAAAACGATGCATGAAAACACCGAGAACTTGATCGTTTAGGAAGCTAAAAAGAAAAAAAGCATGTTAGACATCTATTTATTCGTTTTAACGCCGTTTCTCGCAATACCACAGCTTCTGACAATTAATTTTGCAAACGAACTCTTAAATTATTTTAACTGATAGGCTACTTAAATTTGGTTTCAGTCACACTGACACTCACTTTACATCGTCTTCGGGTAGCCGATTTGCTTAGCCTACCTGTCTTCTTTCGAAGCTTTCTCTTTCGATCTCTAGCGATGTTTTCCCTCGTTGACTGACAACTTTGGGTAGATGTATCGACAATATTTCAACCTATTATCGCTCAATGAATATGCACTTTTAATGTCATAATCCAGATATATCAAACACTTGTTTGGGGAAACATTCCCATATTTATTCGTGCATTATTATGATTTTTTTTTCCTTACTTCGTGTTCACTGCCCCCTACAACAAAGCCAAGAGGAAACTACTCTTCGGCTTACACACTGGGGAAGGCTTGAATGGATAGTGCACTAGAATGGATAGCTACGTGATCGTGGATGGGTGATCTCCCCAGCATGAGCAATGCCGTAGCTACCGGATTCGTGTTTTTACTCGTTATGTTCAGTATGTATGCCTAAATACACATTGTTGCCGCATCCTATTGTAAAGGAAGCAGTCCCTGGTCTGTCTTCGAATAAAGGCAAAAATTACGAGAAAGGAGATCTAATTTCAATTGTGCATAGGTCATAACACGCACCTTACTTGACAAGCTGCACTTTATCTACATTAGTCGTGCTTTACACAACACAGAAAACGTAAATGTGCAATGAAGCATGTAGAACGTCCATACTTTTTACTGTTAAATATTTGGACAGACCTAGAGACCTGCACAATGTAGTACTAAATACAATAGATAACAAGAATAACAATTAATATATAATGATTGGTGAGGGTACGGCGAGAAAGTGAAGTTCTCATAGCATATGTTGATAGTGACATTTGAATATGGACTCTATTTTAAAAAAATGATGACTGTCATCAGCTATCTAAGCGAGACCAGGTCATCATGTTCCGGCCTAGCACTGGTCATAACAGATTGAGGTATCATCTATATCACAAGTACAGGATTGGCACAGCAGATATCTGCACCTTTAGCATCGGCCCCATGACAGTCGAACATCTGTTGCAGTCACACCTAATATACATTAGTGGACGTAGTAGTAAATGGCAACAACTTTCTCTCTATGATAAACTGTTTGGAGATGTCAGGGACTTTGAGTTACTACTGCAGTTATTAGTCATTATTAGGGACCGAAGATGCAGCAAAAGTGATGAATGCAGTCAGCGACCCATAGCTAGACTTCTTGCGTCAGGGTCAGCGGTCATAACTTTGGTAGTGTACATTCTATATCGCGCATTACATCGTTGTTTTTCTTGTGTATTGGCTCTTCCAGGCTGTAATTTACCTGCCGTTGTTATGGCAATGTCTAATGTCTATGGTGTTAGACTTTATTATTATTATGAAATAACAAAAGATGTTATCAAGCTGTCGAAAGTGAAAGAAGAAAATTAGGTAAAAGATAATAAAGAGGATTTATACAGAAAAGCAAATCATAACAACTGAAGACAAGAAAGAAAAAAGGCAGAGAACTGAACAAGACTTGAAAGACCCATAGAAAGAAGATGTAAACAGCGGACGAGACATATCAGAATAAATATTTCAACTTAGCACATACTTAAACAACAGAAGGTTTACAATACAATTAGCATGGATTCCCTGGCACGTGGGATAGAATGGAAAAGAGGTAGCGGACAATGAAGCTAAAACAGGAAGAAACAGCCTAAACACATAAACACACGGTTTAGGCTTGATTCTAGTTAGAAGTCCACTTCTGAAAATGGTGCTCTCTACGCGCCCGTTACATAGTGAAGACTGATTCTTTGATTTGATGTAGAATCGTAGTTAGACAAAGAAAGTATGGCCAAACTGTATTTGGATGAGAAAATGAAAAATATATAATAAAGTTACATTCTAGTTTTACACCTGAATTAGGTTCAGCATTAAAATCTGTAGAAGCAGTTACAGAAAAGTGGAACGTACCATCAGGTGGAGTAATACAAAATGATGTTTAAACAAACTCACAATATGGAAATATATCTTTAAATGTGCAGTTACTTCGAACACATTCAAAGTAACCCATGTTACTTGCTTCGCCCCTAAACTTAGTTTTACCACATGTAGACCTTACAAGTAAGGTAGTTGATGTAACTTTATTATATTTTTTCCCCCATTTATCTAAACCTACTCCTGTTTCAAGATATTCGTCAGTCCGCCTATCACCTCAACACTGTAATTGATTTTATTTTATTCCCCGATACATGTCCACGAAACACAATGAATGCTCCCTTAAAGGAGGCCTCCATTGTTTGGAAATGGCTAACGTACAGTAATGTGCAGCGTTCTAAGACATTCGGTTGAGGGTAACTTATTACGATTTATATTCGAATCCAAGTCCCCATTTTTTTTTTGCTAAAGTTCTCGTGAAACCCTTTATTATTGATTCATTATTTGTTTGGCTAATGTGAAATCCTGAAACCATTTATTAATGGTTCAACGAGATCCTTTGCCCTCTATCCTGATATTTTTATTTGTTTTGGCTAATGTGAAATCCTGAAACCATTTATTAATGGTTCAACGAGATCCTTGGCCCTTTATCCTTATATTTTTATCTAATGTGAAATTGAAACCATTTATTAATGGTTTCAACGAGATCCTTATCCTGATATTTTTATTTGTTTTGGCTAATGTGAAATCCTGAAACCATTTATTAATGGTTCAACGAGATCCTTTGCCCTCTATCCTGATATTTTTATTTGTTTTGGCTAATGTGAAACCCTGAAAAATGGTTCCATTTATTTTTATTTGTTTTGGCTAATGTGAAATCCTGAAACCATTTATTAATGGTTCAACGAGATCCTTGGCCCTTTATCCTGATATTTTTATTTGTTTTGGCTAATGTGAAATCCTGAAACCATTTATTAATGGTTCAACGAGATCCTTGGCCCTTTATCCTGACATTTTTATTTGTTTTGGCTAATGTGAAATCCTGAAACCATTTATTAATGGTTCAACGAGATCCTTGGCCCTTTATCCTGATATTTTTATTTGTTTTGGCTAATGTGAAATCCTGAAACCATTTATTAATGGTTCAACGAGATCCTTTGCCCTCTATCCTGATATTTTTATTTGTTTTGGCTAATGTGAAATCCTGAAACCATTTATTAATGGTTCAACGAGATCCTTGGCCCTTTATCCTGACATTTTTATTTGTTTTGGCTAATGTGAAATCCTGAAACCATTTATTAATGGTTCAACGAGATCCATTTTTATTTTGGCCCTTTATCCTGATATTTTTATATTTTTATTTGTTTTGGCTAATGTGAAATCCTGAAACCATTTATTAATGGTTCAACGAGATCCTTGGCCCTTTATCCTGACATTTTTATTTGTTTTGGCTAATGTGAAATCCTGAAACCATTTATTAATGGTTCAACGAGATCCTTGGCCCTTTATCCTTATATTTTTATTTGTTTTGGCTAATGTGAAATCCTGAAACCATTTATTAATGGTTCAACGAGATCCTTGGCCCGTATCGTATTTTTAAAAAATGTATCTGTCTGTTTTCTTTTGTTTTGTGCCTAACGTTCTCGCGATACACTATTTATTATGGACTCCCTCATCATTGAATGCTTTCTATGTTCTGCCAAACATTAGGATCATTACAAGAGGATCCCTCTATAATAATACCCTTGACGAGAACCTATGCCATTTTGGTATTCGTTTGTTCTTTTTTATTTGTCTGTCTTTAGTGTGTTTCGTTCCATTAGCTATCATTTTATTTCATCCAATATTCGGCCTCTTTGTCGTTGCAGTTTCAGTTTTTTTACCATCGGGCTTGTTGTTATCTGGGAGCAAAGATTAGGCGCCCTCTCTACTCGGCTAGGTAACCAATGAGACATAAGGTTTTTTGGGGTACGCGCTTCTCTTAACATTGTGTTTCTCTCCAACAGAGAAATGAGAACCGGTTGGAACCTAAAAATATTCTTATTCTTTTCATATGAAAACAATTTGCCAACATTTAACACGTAAAGGAAAAAGTAGGCTTCAAGGATACACTTCGCGGCGTAAAGAGACAATATCAGATTGCCAAAAGCCAGGAAAGAACAGAGACCGATGAAGTCAACCTGAAATTCAACACCATCTCAACCATACAAGGGAAGCAGCGAGTCATGCTTGGCATTCCAGGAAAGAACTTTAGCCAAGAATGGATTAACACCAGAAACGCAAAACACCATGGCGAAGAGAAAGAAAATGAAAAGAAAAAAAAAACAATTCGTGCTAACAGAAGGACATTTCTTCTGGTCTGCAACCAGACGAGACGTCAAGGCCATGTCTGCAGAATGGGAGAAGATTGGCTACCAGAGTCCGCTGGGAGGACAACATTAGACAATCTTTGAAGGACCGAGGACTAGAATGGAACCAAGCCAGAAGGAAGACAGCCGACAGGATAGTCTGGCGCTTTCTCTTCCAAACATCTACACCTCACGGTAGAAGGGGAACGACTAAGTAAGTAAGAAGGACATTTCTGGATGACCTTGCAAGACTAGGTTCAAACAACATAATGTTAGTAAGAGACAAGCAAGGATCTCATCACCACAGCAACAAGATGGGCAGAGCACTTCAGAGAAACACTGAATAAGGAACCACCAGAGACTCAGCTGAATGTTCCTGAGGCTGAAAGTGACTTACTTGGACGTAAATACAGACATTCCACGAAAAGAAATCATCACTGAGACAACACCAACAGAGTGGAGTAAAGGAATAACTGTCAAATTGCCCAAGAAGGGCGACCTTGCAGACTGCAACAACTGGAGAGGAATTACTCTCCTCTCAGTTCCCAGTAAAATACTAGGCATAATCATCCAGAGAATTTCAGAAGCAGTTGACCATAAACTGAGAAAAGAACAACCGGGTTTTAGAAAGAACAGATGTGCAGATCATATATTCACCATCAGCGCATTTCCGCAGTGTTATGTGTTGCGGCTCGCACTAATGACCCGTCATCGAAGCATCATACATATTAGGTACCATAATTTGTTTTTTTTATAGATCTTCTTCTTCTTTGATCCTTAGCCGCCGACCGTCAAAGCAGTCAGTGGCCATTACGCCTAGTGGCGTCTTGTAGGGCAACAACAAATTGATTCCACTTTGCTCGGTCGGCGGTCATCCTTCGTACAGTGCTCCAACTCTGGTTCATTCTTTGCATCTCAGCCTCCACAATCATCCGCCAAGTTGTTTTTTGTCGGCGTCTCTTTCGTTTTCCTTCAGGGGTCCAAAGCATAGCTGTTCTTGTGATGGCATCGGGATTTCTTCTGAGGACATGGCCAACCCAGCTCCAGCGTATGCCAGCTATGATGGCGTGCATGTCCTCTTGCTTGCTCCGAGTAAGCAGATCTTGGTTGGTGATGGTATTCGGCCAAAAGATTCGGAGAATTTTTCTTAGGCATGTTGTGTGAATAGAGGACAATTTCGACATTTCCTTCTCTGTGACTCTCCAGCTATCCGCGCCATACAGAAGCACAGAAAGCACACAGCTCTGAAATAATCCTAATTGTGTGCTTGTGCTGTACTGAGAGGACTTCCAGATGTTTTTAGACTAAAAAAGTCTGTTCTTGCTTTGTTCATTCTGTTGTTGATATCTTTGCTTGCTCCGCCGTCTGGTGTTAATATGCATCCTAGGTATGTGAAGGCATCTGTCTGTTCCAGTTGCTGATTCCTTACTGATATGGGGGCAGGGTTGCTCACATTGAGCGTCATGACCTCTGTCTTCTTTAGGTTGATGCTCAAGCCCACCTGCTGGCTATACTTATTAAGTCTATCCGTTTTTTGCAACGTCATCTGCATATTCCAGATTTTCCAATGTAGAAAATGTAGTTCATTTTATTCCTTTTGGATTGCCCTCTGTCTGGCGCATCACCCAGTCTATGACTGTTAAAAATTGAGTGATTGATAAGGGGCATCCCTGTCGTACTCCTGTCTTCACTTCAATGGTTAGGTTGCTCTGCCCAATGCTACACGTAAAGTTGGCATAAAGACTTTTTATGATTGACTTTAATAGAAGTAGTATCTTGAAAATTCCTAATCAAAATATCATTCTTCAATGTGAACCAATGCTTAACATCATTATAACACCCGATATTATTAGATTTTGCCATAAGAAGACATTTCTTTAAAGACTCATCCTCCTTTTGACTTTGTATGAATGATTCTTTATCAATTTCATTTGTAAATTATCACCATCTTCCAGCTGATTAATATTTTCATTATCATTACCGATATCTCTTATCAACATGAAGATTTTCATCATTCTTATTTTCAGACAGCTCTTCATCACTCATTACCACTTCCAACACAATATCATTGTGGTTGTGAATATGCCTTTCAGCAC
The DNA here is from genome assembly GCA_024509875.1 of Oreohelix idahoensis. NCBI lineage: Eukaryota > Metazoa > Mollusca > Gastropoda > Stylommatophora > Oreohelicidae > Oreohelix > Oreohelix idahoensis. Next base: position 66,341 of record JAMPIV010014321.1, read on the forward strand.
GAGCCTGTGCTCTTGTAGTAATAGCATTTGCAGTTAGTAAGTGCTGTTTTTCCCATTTTGTAATGTTTTCTCTGGAACATGCATGTAAGCCTGGGATGTTTCCTAACATTATCCCAGCAATCGGTTGATTAAGAAGATACAAGCAAGAGCTCTCCCGGTAAAATAAGGTGTATTCAGAAATACTACCGCTATTGGATAGTGTTCCACTGTATCACCAAATGTAATGCACTTCACTATATTGCCTATGTAATCTGCCTGATCCACCAAGGACCTGTGCACACCGATTGTTGTCGAACCAGTGTCCCTCAAAAGTGACACCAGTTTATTGTTGACAAAACCCTTATCAAGTACCAGTGAACCGGCACTCTCAACTGAGGACATGACTGGTAAAGGATGTCCACATAAAAGTCTTGGAACTCCCCGTAGCTGAAATAAAGAATTACTTACTTACTAAGTCGTTCGCCTTCTACCGTGAGGTGTAGAGGTGAAATAAAGAATTACATTCATTACAATTAGCACTGTTGTATAGACCAACACTGCATGCATTTTCATGAGCTATACCAACATTATTCTGTACCGAATTATTGTCACTAATATTTACGACAGCATTGTACACTCAGAGTTTCTTGACTGTCTATACTGATTGTTCTGATAAAAACCTCTATCATTATTGTGATTGTCATTATTTCTATGGAATGACCTTTTTCCTCTCCCCAATCTATTATTATATCCACCTCTTTTCTGATACTCATTGGGTCTGAATGATGACTGTTGTCCATAGTATCCGTCATTCTTGTTGCCTCTATTATTTCCATAGTGAAAATGCTTTTAGATCTTTGTCTAGGTGTATTATAATTCACCATTTTAGCTGATGCCACCGGCAAAAAGTCTTTAATGTTACTCTTACTTAGGTTTGTATTTGGATGTGCGACTTGATATTGTCTACCATAAGTTTCAAGAGTAATCAAATTATCAGGTTTTCTCTCTTGTAAAAATGACAAAACATCACCACTAATCGAAGACAAAGCCTTGTCTCTTAGGATTATATCAGAAAGTCATTCAAATGTTTTTTTTTCATATTTGGACAATTCACTCCATCTAGTAAAGTAACAGTACAGCTTACAAGCTTAAATGAATTTAGTAAGTCTTTTGCTGAATCTGGTAGTAGTGACTTAAATTTTATTCTATAGCCATTATCATCCAATTGATATTTCTTTAATAGCATTGATTTGATTGCATCATTTTCTTTCCTAGTCTGCTCATCTAAGGTTACGTCTGAAGTAAGTGCTTCACCTACTAATAAGTTCATTAGCCTACTGGACAAGGTAGTTTTATCAATCTTAAACTCTTGGCAATAGGTCTCATATCTATTTACATAGCGTGAAATGTCATCTAAAGATGCGTTAAATTTTGGTAAATTTATTTTAAAAGGGGAAGAAAATTATTTCCTCTCAGCACCACTATTATAGGATTAACCTGTGGTTGTTGAATTCTCAGTTTCTCTAGCTCATTCTCAGCTATTCTGAGTTGTTGTTGAGCTGTTATATCAGCCTGAGCTTGTTGAGCTTTTATCTCATCTTGAGCCCTAGCATAGGCCAACTTTTCTTTTTCAAGAGCTATCTCTTCTGCTCTTCTGTTTTCAGCCAATTATGTTTCTTCTTGTCTCCTTTTTTCATTTAATTCTTCTTCTCTTCTCTTTTCATTTAATTCTTCTTGTCTCCTTTTTTCAGCTAATTCTTCTTCTCTTCTTTTTTCAGCCAATTGTATTTCTTCTTGTCTCCTCCTTTATTTAATTCTTCTTGTCTCCTTTTTTCATCTAATTCTTCTTCTGCTTTCTTCTCCGCTCTCTCACATTTTCTTTGCTCCCTGAGTTCATTGGCTTCCAACCTTTTAAATTATTGTTCATACTCAGTGAAGGCATATGTCAATAAGGCTTCACCTTCCTTGCCAAGCTCTTTTTCAAGTTTAATAAAATACTCAAAGGTAGCCATGTTTTGCAATTATGGTGCTTTTTAATAGCCAACCAAGAATGTAAATTTATATTATATTTTTAATATGTGAGCATATCTTCATCAATTAATTCACCACTTGAAATGTACTCAACTGCATCTAATAGTAGATGTATATAGATGTTATATATGGAGCATAAGAAACAGAGATACAAACAGGTTGACAGAATACAGTGACCAAAGCCAACAGAAGCAAATGCAAATAGTGAACTAAGGCAGAAATGTATGAATTCTAGAATAAATAATTAAAATGAGCTCTATCACACATAAGACAATACAGCACAAGTTTACAATATATATGACATCGAATAAATAAATGACAGCAAGATGAGATCAAAAATTTCACAAACAATAATGGAGAAAAACTGAATGAAAAATTACAAATAACTTTACCACAAAAACAAACTTTACACTTAACAGGACTGCACAAATAGACACAATTAGGTAATGGTGATCTCAATAGCAGCAGTAAACACGCAGCTTTTTAATGCCAGCCCCGCTATTTGAGAAGATCATCAAATAAACCCTACAGAACGCCAATGAATTTATCAACCAGCCGAAGCGGTATAGACAAATTACATGAGTCCCAAATCAACCTCCCACAATGGCATACAAATTACATAGCCTACATAAAAACATTAAACATGGAAAGAAGCACCAGGCAAATAAGGTAAATTAACAGCACACGCTGTATGTAGCAATAAATTTACTTATCTGATTTCCAGAAAACAACTGCTTCTAGTTTCCACCGTCTTTGCCCTCCAGCATTGAAGCACAGGAGAAAATCAGACCAGGTTATGTCTAGCAATGACAAACAGTTGACTGGCACAGCACATCACTCTGGTTCGTCATCTTCAATCACAATACGCCATCTTTGGCAATAAATGTACAACTTGAACTTGTAGTTAATGTAGGAATGTCTTTTTCTGACTGCTAAGACGGCCTTACATACAGTTCATTCCGCCTTTCACCCAAGTTAGCAAACGATGAATGTCGCCATCTTGGAAACATTTATATAAGTGCCTAAAAATGCAGTGCAAGGACTTGAAATTAGACTCTCTTCAACGAAGATCCTTTAGCTTAGCCCCCATTATATGTAGCGTTATCTTTTTGACTTGTAGAGGTATACTTCGGAGAGGTCCCTCCTATTATAAATTATATATCTGTGTGATCTTTACACGGCATACCATCTTGCCGGTAACACTTTTAGATTCAGTCTTCTTAAAACACATTTTTGGTCTTCAGCAGTAAAGAATCTGTCAAGGCCAGTTTGGACGAGAAGACGAAATATATTTTATTAACTGTAACAAGCTCCAATTAAAATGCATCCACTGCAAATGTAAGACAATGGCATAATCTTAGCCCGTCTTGAAAACGTCGCTATTCAGTCGACTGTTAATACAATGTCCTCGAAATTTTGCTGCATAGTTTATTTAAATAGTTCCACTCACGTACTTCAGCACACAGCATTCACTTGTCAGAATATATATCTAGCATCAGCCAAATACATCATATGGGTGAGCTAGAAGTAGTAAGATATTAGAACTCTGTCGTAATATCACATATAGGAGCTGGACACAATGTACGTCCTTCCACTTTGAAGATACACACAGAAAAGGTAAATTAATATGAAACAAACATAAAGGTATGGTTCAGGCACTCGTAAGAAATAAAGAAGTAGAACACCAGACAACAGAAAAACAACAGACATGAGTGGCTTTCCCAGGATTCGAACCCTGGACCTTCCGTGCGACAACCCCGCTTAGCTATGCAAGCGAATCACACTATCCTCCCTGCCATCTACGCATCACCAAAAAATGATGCTTCGATGACAGGTCATTAATGCGAACCGAAAGACATAACTCAATGGCAGATGGAGACATGCACTACAAGACGTGAAAGTAAGAAGAGGCGCAGATGTGGGAAGTGATCATCACCTAGTAGTAGCAAGACTGAAGGTGAAACTCAGAGCTGCTGGACCAGTTGCAGCCAAACAGAAAAGATATAACATCACGAAACTTAAGGACCCCCTCACCAGAAAAGCGTTCACGGTCGACGTAAAGAGGCGATATCTAATTACCAAAAGCCAGGAAAGAAAAGAGACCGACGATGTGGACCAGAAATTCAACACCATCTCAACAATATACAAAGAAAGCAGCAAGTCATGCTTGGGATTCCAGGAAAGAAAGAGCCAAGACTGGATAACACCAGAAACGCTAAACACCATAGCGAAGAGAAAGGAAATGAAAAGGAAGAAAACAGAAGCTAAGTCTCCCAGGTTAAAGGCAATATATAGTGAACAGTACAGTCAGCTGGACAAGGAAGTAAAACGTCAAACCCGTGCTGACAAAAGGACATTTCTGGATGACCTTGCAAGACAGGCAGAAGAGGCAGCACTGAGAAATGAACAAAGCACAGTTTATAAAATAACTAAAGCTATCAGTGGAAAACGAGGTGCAAACAACATAACGTTAGTAAGAGACAAGCAAGGAAATCTCATCACCACAACACAGGGGCAGGAAACAAGATGGGCAGAGCACTTCAGAGAAACACTGAATAAGGAACCACCAGAGACTCAGCTGAATGTTCCTGAGGCTGAAAGTGACTTAGACGTAAATACAGGCATTCCACGAAAAGAAGAAATTATCACAGCTATCAAAGGGCTAAAAAATGGAAAAGCGCCTGGTCACGACAATCTGAATGCTGAGCTATTCAAGACATACCCTGAACTAGCAGCAGAACTATTAGAACCACTATTTTCACAAGTCTGGGAAACTGAGACAACACCAACAGAGTGGAGTAAAGGAATAATTGTCAAATTGCCCAAGAAGGGCGACCTTGCAGACTGCAACAACTGGAGAGGAATTACCCTCCTCTCAGTTCCCAGCAAAATACTAGGCAGGATAATCATCCAGAGAATTTCAACAGCAGTTGACCATAAACTGAGGAAAGAACAAGCGGGCTTCAGAAAGAGCAGAAGATGTGCAGATCATATATTTACCCTCAGGAACATTATAGAGCAGTGCTCAGAATGGCAGAGACAGCTGTACATTAACTTTGTTGATTTTGAAAAGGCTTTCGACAGCATACACAGGGACAGCCTATGGAAAATTCTGAGGGCTTATGGAATTCCCAGCCGCATTGTTTCCATTATAAAAAGCCTCTATTCTAACTTTACGTGCAGTGTTGGATCGAGTAATGCAACTTTCGAAGTGAAAACAGGAGTACGACAGGGATGCCCCTTATCAACAACATTATTTTTGACAGTCATAGATTGGGTGATGCGCCAGACTACAGAGGGCAGTCCAAGAGGAATTAGATGGACAACGTTTTCTACACTGGAAGATTTGGAATATGCAGATGACATTGCACTACTCGCGCATTCACACCAACACATTCAAGACAAAACCGATAGACTGAATAAGTATGGCCAGCAGGTTGGCCTGAACATCAATTTGAAGAAGACAGAGGTCATGACACTAAATGTGGGCAATCCTGAGCCAGTAACAGTAAGGAACCAGAAGTTAGAACAGACAGACACATTTACTTACCTAGGAAGCATAGTAACATCTGACGGCGGAACAAGCAAGGACATTAACAACAGAATGAATAAAGCGAGAACAGCCTTTGCTGTTCTCAACAACATTTGGAAGTCTTCCCAGTACAGCACAAACACCAAATTAAGACTGTATGAGAGCTGTGTACTTTCTGTGCTTCTCTATGGTGCGGAATGTTGGAGAGTAACAGAGAAGGAAATGTCTAAACTGTCCTCTTTCCACACAATCTGCCTAAGGAAAATTCTCCGAATCTTTTGGCCAAACACCATCAGCAACCAAGAACTACTTATTCGGAGTAACCAGGAGGACATGCACACCATAATAGCTGGCAGACGCTGGAGTTGGGTTGGCCATGTCCTCAGAAGGGACCCTGATACCATCACAAGAACAGCTATGCTATGGACCCCCGAGGGAAAGCGAAAGAGAGGCCGACCAAAAACAACTTGGCGGAGAACTGTGGAAGCTGAGATGCAAAAAATGAACCACAGTTGGGGCACTGTACGAAGGATGGCCGCCGACCGAGCAAAGTGGAATCAATTTGTTGCTGCCCTACAAGACGCCACCAGGCGTGATGGCCGCTGACTGCTTTGACGGTTGGCGGTTATGGATCAAAGAAGAAGAAGAAGAAGAAGAAAGACATAACACCGGAAGTTTACCATGGGCAGTACAGCCTATTAATGACGCAATCACTTCTGTTTTTTCCCTATTAAACAGTATATGCCAGTTCACACAAGACAAAGAGACCTTAATACTGTGTCTAGTAAATGATAGTAGACTTAGAACAGTAAGAACAGGACAGGGGGTAGGTTTGGTATTGTATAAACATTTATAACACACAAGGAAGGGAAATCCGAGGCCTGCAAACGGTAAATTAATATGAAAATAACATAAAGATACGTTTTCAGGCACTCGTAAGAAATAAAGAAGTAGAACACTAGACAAAAGAAAAACATCAGACATGAGTGGCTTACCCAGGATTCGAACCCTGGACCGTCCGTGCGACAACCCCGTCTAGCTATGCAAGCGAATCACACTATCCTCCCTGCCATCTACGCATTACCAAAAAATGATGCTTCGATGACAGTTCATTAGTGCGAACCGAAAGCAGTGAATATGTGTATAATGTGTAAATTTCGTATCAATTAGAGTTAGGATTGGGTTAACCCTATCGATATCGCCAGCTGTGGGTATTTTAGCCATGTGGCATGATTGGAGTTTCGCTTGTATTCTGGCTCGATCATTACAGACGAACGTTTCTTGCTGCGCGTTTTCGCGCGTGACGAATGAAAGAGTAGGGATTTACAGGCTGCTCAGCCGAGCGAGACTGTCTGTAAATCTCTACTCTTTCATTCGTCACGCGCGAGAAACGCGCATCAAGAAACGCTCGTCTGTAAGCTGCCTACTACTGTAGCATTTGTTGAAAAGTTCAATCACGCCATAGTCAGGTCACGATGTGTTTTGCTAATAAAAGGGATAGGAACTAGTTTTTTTTTCCTTTTATCGTATCACGACTGTTATTCGTATGTATTCCCCTTTGTTCTATACGGGTCTATGTATCCGAACCGTCCTTGTAACGCAACAACGTTTACTGTATCACTATATAATAGATTTAAAAAAAAAACTTCAAGACATCGTGCACAAAAACTGGAAGTACACACCTCCACTACCCTCAGCTGTAAAAGTGGAAAGGCAAACATTAATATAGAAAAACTAAGAAATTGTTATGGTTTAAAAGCATGTTTTTATGTTTCCTTTATAGACCTTTTCCTGATCTGTGAAATCCTTTTTCTGATCAAATGGTAACCTTATGCTTCTACCCAATTCTTTAAATAAGAAACTGGCGAAGGATAGGTCACATGTTAAGGAAATCGGTTGATAGTATTACAGGGTAGTCATTGCGCTGGAATCCTCTTTATAAACGAGGCAGAGGGAAACTGAGAAACACATTGAGACTATAACTGGACACAGAAATGTCAAAGACGAGGAAGATATGAGAAGGCATTGAGCTGATGGCGAGGGCCAGGAGGACTGGACGTGAGTTTGTAGAAGGGCAATGCTCCTGGACGTGAGTGTGTTGAAGGGCAATGCTCCTGGATGTGAGTTTGTAGAAGGGCATTGCTCCTGGACGTGAGTTTGTTGAAGGGCGATGCCCCTGGACGAGATGACGGATAACGAATAAATCATCACCTGTTTCCTGTTTTCTACTTAAGGAGCACGGACAACCACTGCAGATGGTCCTCCTTGCAGGAAGCTTGCACCAAACATTCACATGCTCACGCAACAGTGGTTTCAGTAGTATTTTGTTTTTTTTTACATAATGAGGTTGTCAGTCTCACGCACAACCTTATATTAGTGTCGAGAGTATGGGAAAATAAAGAACGTCTAAGTGTAGACAGAATATAAATGAGTAATGTGAAAGTAGAGACACCAGAGTCAGTAATGAAATTATGGGGAGAGACATGACTTTTGGAGAGTAGTGAGATATGTACTGATCTCTAAAGGTCTACTTCTCAACCATACTACGACTGGGTTTAAGATGGCAATTTCTCACCCGTCCTCGAAATGCTAAATAGTGCTACAGTAAGGACACACAGCAAACATCAAGTGACAGTTAGAATAGAAGAGATTCTGACCACGGATCACATATAAATATGTTTAGTATACGAGCTAATTTCATGACTACCGTTACAGATTTTGCAATAAATAATTTATTTAAAAAGATAACATAAAGTGTTATATATCAAAATGTGAAGAAATAAAACCACTATATCATGCACATAACTAAATTGTTCAGTGGTTTTAAACATGCATTCACCTATACATTTTCGCTATTGACGGGGATTGTCATAAATGGATTTAAGACTAGAGACTGTCTACATATAGTGACAAGACACTAGTGAGAAGAAAGACTGAAAAGATAGATTTAGAAGAGATTGATAGTGCATATGTGAAAGTGAAACTATTGGCTCCGAGGTTGAGAACCTAGATTTGACTCTTCCCTCGCCATTTCGGACGTTTCAGCTGGCTATAGTTTCGACCACCTCTAACTACCCTATGGAGATAAGGTTCAATTAAGATTCACAAACACCATGATACAGACAACAGATTGCTACTGTACGTAAATGAAATGACGGATTCCAGCTATAAATTGTACAGTTTTTATTATACACCTATAAACACAAGTCAAATACATAAAGTGCGAGGGTGCACACCTGGAACAAAAATCAAGCACAGTTAAAAATGCATCACCCCCAACTTTTCTCCCACAATTTCAACCTGTATGGGGACAGAAGACTGGATTAAACAAAGTAAACCACACTGCACTTGGTGGGGTCTCAGATGTTGAGCCTCCACTTCAACAAACTATTCTACTTTAAATCTACGTACACAGTCAGCTGGAACAACTACAAAGTGTCTACACCAACTATGAACAGACTTCGTTTCTACACAGCCTATCCTGAAATCTCCCGAACTCTGCTACACAACTAACTCTTCTAAAAACTTCAGCAGCTGACTTCTGCCATGCTCTACACAAAACTGTGTCTCAGTTCTGTCTTTCTGCTATAGCAACTGTAGACTAAACTTCAGCTACTGTCATCTGCTATACTTGGAACAAAACTGTTTCAGTTCTGCCTATCTGCGCTGACTTCTGTGGAGAGTGTGGTCACCCTCTCTCTCTCCACAATTCTGGAACTGATGACTAAGGTTTAAAAGAACCCTACTGGATTATGGACTGGAACTGTAGCTGGCTTCTCCTAACACATCTGACGTTACTTGCCTTCGGCTTTATTATGGCCGGGACGAAGCGAAATAAATTACAACCACGCTAGCAGCATGCCAAATTTGCGTGTGTAAAGATAGAGCGTCAGAGCTCAGGATTTACCCACAAAAATCCTATTTACTGGGAAAATGTCTTCCCCTGCCTGGGAAAACCGGGTTTTCTATTTCTTCGTCCGCCTCTGGCAAAATCTCAAACCCAGCTCTGTGTCAGATTGCCAACTCTTGCCGGGATAAAGTTATTGTAAACTTTGGCTCTATCCCTCACAGCCGCGATACCTGCTGTTAGACAGAAAAAAACACAACAGCTAAACAACACGTAAATAATACATTCCTAAAAATAACTACATGACTCTCTTCCCGTTATGTACCTCCATACAAAATAATCAGGCCAACACAGCCCTCTCCTCTACTGTTCCCTTCTCTACCTGAGCACCAAAATAAACATTGGCTGACCCAGATCGTCTGTTCTGCCTGACTAAGTCCGAGCAACAACAATATTTCACTGGCCCTATCTGGGCAGACGTACTGTGGCCTACTTCTTACGCTGACACTACCTGCAGCAATGTTTATCACCAATAACTAGACCTCACTCTAGAAATCGTTACATTCCAGTACAGTATTATTAATCACCTCAAAATGAGTTAAACTATTATTCCCTTCACAGAAATAATTTCATCTCCGTCTTCTGAATACTCAGAACCACAATACGTAATACCCGTATAACCCTTGTTACACTAGCATCTACATGCCGTCAACAGTTATACATAACCCCAGGTTATCAATTACCTGTAGTTACAACCACGTGTTGCCGCATTTTCGCAACCACGTGCTCCTGCATAAATATTCATTACATGATAGCACCCACGTGCTCCTCTCCCCCTCACCCCTCTGAACATCGTCTCTAATGAATATTCAGTAACCAACGCACCCACGTGCTGACAAATTACACCTCTTTCACTCCCGTCCACAGATAGATGTGTAACTATATAAATAACTAGCAGCATTACACTCTCAATAAAATCACAAATACCCATGCTCCCGCCATTCTGTAAATAAATAAAATTCGCAGATGCGGGTTTCTCTACAGACCTGCTTAGAAATACTACAAAGCATGCCCGTAACCTCAACTGTTAAACCATCTAGACCCCGCTATTCCTTCAATAAGGAATGAACATGAACCTCTTAAGTTTCTCAAGTCTATCACTAAGATAGTATTTGATGGCTCTGGCGTTAAGAATTAAATTTAAACTTGAACTGCCCAAAGAAACTTAACTGATCGGCCTAGGCCTAGAAAAATTAAATAAAGTACCACGCAAAAATTGTGCTTACCAAAACTCGAATTTTCCCACTGAAAGGCAATCGACAATTTTGACTCTGGCACGCGGCTGGCAATTACATTAACGAGACCGAGCTATGAATTACGGCCCTATTTATAATCCTATAACCGCACGCTGACCCCTTGACGTCATACGCGCAGCTTCTGTTCTAAGCCCCAATGAACGCGCTGCCATTCAAAGCAGTTAGATCTCAGCCAATCAGAATCGCAACCCATTCTGATGCAACCGGTTACTGCTAACCCCTCTAGACAAAGAAACGGGATTAAGCTCTGCCCTCTACTGTCTAATGAAGCAAAAATGTCCGAAATATATATATAAAATCCCGAAAATGCGTCTATATGCGCGCAATAGCTTTAAAAAGACTAAAACTTGTGCAGATCTGATCTAGGCTCTACCGTCCTCCCTATAGAAAAATACTGCAACAATTCCCTACACCCCAACCCTAAACACGGCTACTAGTCCCAGAGAAGAACATAAATGCAGATAATACAAAACTCCGCCGTAATCTCTCTGAAAAACGTAAATAAATAGAAGGAGAAAAAGACATGGGCCATTTGAAAGACAGAATCTCAGTACTTTCATGACATCACTCCCACCTTCAAAGATTGAGCATCGATCTCATTACTGAAATCTCTGTGTTTCACACTGGCCCTTATTCCGTTCTACCAAGCTGTCTGTGAGCGCTTCCTCCTCTTACGTTTCTTCTTTCCTCTTTCTCTCTTCGAAGAAACTCCTATGCTCCGTTGGGAGAGTTGATCTCTCTTCAGACCTGTGCCGTCTAATGGCGGGTCTGAACTTTCCCTTGCTGTGACCATCCAAAGGTTGTCTTGGTCAGCTGACGTGACCGACAGACGCTGTGGCGGTCTGGCGATGACGACTACCTCGCTGCGCATCAGCGGGGTTGTGACCGCTGGTATAGTGCGAGAGCGATGCACCGTCTCGGGTTCCTCTGGTGTAGAGCCTCCGATTTCTTGCGGGGTTTCTATTGGATCACGATCGATCTCAATAGCTTCTACCTTTGAAGAAAGGTAGGAACAATCTGCCCCTGGCAGTTGTTCTGGGCTCGCTCTTCCCCTACCAATCTGAAGCGGGACAGAGCTCTCCAATATAGCTACTTGCGAAGTTGTAAGGCAGTTTTCCTCACTAATTCCTGGCCTGGAAAGTTCGTGAGATGCCCGTATAGTCCCAGAGAGTCCTCCGTCCGAAACTCTGGTTCTAGGAAAATTCTCATCCTTGCCCTCCGTCGAGAGTTAATGGCGTCAGGTGGAATGTGTCCTGCAGTGACACTGGACGGTTTAAGATCCCGTTAGATCGCGGAGTATCTGAGAAAACGCTCTCAGTGACTGGTTCCAATGTTCCGTGGAACGAATTGGAAAATATAGCCAATTTTCCAGGCTCCTCGTTGCAGGGGTGAATTCCTGTAAGCGAGATATTCGAGTTGTGGGGCCCATCTCCGTTTATAGGCAAACGGCTACTCAGATCACTGTCCTCCGTCTGAGTAAAGTGCTGGTCGGATGGGGCTCCAGGGCTGGTTGGAACTATATGTTCGCTCAGACCGCTATCTTGTGCCCTATGAAGATGGCGCTGGTCGTGGACATATGTAATACTGCTCTTGTCAGTATGTCCCTCACTTGAGGAAGCTAACACCATCGGGGGCCTAATTCCCGACAACAAAGAGTGTACTTCCTGAATCAGAGGCGTCACCACTGTTTGGCCGTTTGGATGAACAGGGCTAACAGGCGAATTCACCTCTGCAAATAACCTCTCCTTAGCAAGACAGCTATGTTCGAGCTCGCTCGGGGCTCCGTGAATTAGGGGTTTTCCTTTTTCACTTATCTGGCCTGCAGTAGGCCACCTTGCATTAGCAAGGATCGGTGTGGATGGGTTTCCTAAAACTACATATGGGTTGCCGAGAATGAAGTCATAGGCGGGCTGTGCCATCACAGCTGCCTTGATTGTGCCGCGCTCAAACTTACACTTCACTTCAATATTGGCTACGGGAAAGCACTGAGAGGTCCCTTTCCTTAAAATCCCATCAATATTCACTTTTTCTCTGGTCATCTACCAGGGCTTCACCAGATGTCGGGCGACTATGCTGGGGTATGTAAGCCCGCTGTCAAATAAACATGTAGCCTCAGTCCCGTTCACTGCTGCTGGTCCACTGTTGGAGAACAGCTTCTCCGACTGAATGGGTTCCCATGTGTTCCCTTTCGTCGCTCTCACAGGCCTCAAACAGGCCACCCGATGAGCGGGTTGTTTGTTCGGGCACCATGATGTCCAATGAGAGGTAGTCCGACAGAACCTACAATATCTTTCATTATCTCCCCGGTTCCTGACGGGTTCATGAGAAGTCGGCCCCTGTGTTCTGTTATGCGGCTGGGAGTGCAGGTTATGACTGGGAAGGGGGCTCCTTTCGAGACGGCCCTGGCTGCTGGTGAGCTGAAGAGGAAGGCGAATGCGATGAAGATGCTCCTTTGTCCGGGGCTGGCAGGTCTTGGTGTTTTCTTTGCTTGCCCAGTACTTTGGCCTGTGCCGTCTGGAACCTTTCTGCAAATAGAATTATCTGGTCCAGTTGCTGGGCGCCCTGCTCCGCCGGGTACCTCCTTAAGTCTGGGGACATGTTTGCCTTAATCTGTTCGCACAGAACTAACTCTTCCAATCCTTCAAATGATTTAGCCAAACCCGACAACTCTCTCCAGCGAGTGAGGTAATTCCTCAGCCTCTCTGCGAACTGGTGAAAACTTTCTCCTTTCTCCAGACGACTTTCCCAAAACATCGTTTGGCACTTCCGGGGAGTCCATTGGAATCGTTGTAGCAGGGCGTTCCGCAGTGCCTCAAAGTTATTCTGGTCATCTACTAACATCTTGCTATAGACATCGTACGCCTGGTTTTTCAGCGACTGAGATAATTTAAGACACCAAAGACTATCATCCAGCCCGTATGCCTTTGCCATCCTTTCGAATTTTTCCAAAAATACCTCAATTTTTTCATTTTCGTTAAGAAAAGAGTCCATCGGAAAATTCATGGCTGCCATCCGGGGCCCTCGGTTTCCTGTGGTGTCTGCCGCCACTGCTCTGAAAGAATCTCCGTTAGCCGAACTGCCCTCCGAAGATCTATGTTGCAGTTCTAATGAACGCATGGCAAATTCATGCTGTCTCTCTGCTGCCTTCTCCCTCTCTTGTGCTTCCCTCTCTGCTGCCTTGTCTTGTGCTTCCCTTGTTGCTGCCTTGTCCTCTTTCTCCTTCTCTCGCTGGTCATGCCTATCCTTCTCCCTCATCATGTAAGCTTTAGTTTCCTCTTTGTCCATACCCATGTCCTGAGCAGCCTCACGCCAGGCAGCTCGTAACTTGGCCATATCTGCCATCTTACTTGTGAACTGCTGTAAGCTCACGAACACAGAAAATGCTAAAAGAATAAAACAAAAGGAAGGAACTACCTGTTACCTGCTAGGAAAAATGCTGTTGCAAAAACCCGCACTCAGACTAGCACCAAGTCTGACTAATAACTACCTGAAAAAATTCAAGTTATCCAGCCACCCAAAATCCGAATTACTTTCCTGTTAAGAAAAAATTCGATTAGCCATCAATACCTCTAAGTCATACACAACCTTGCTACAACTACCCTCTAAACTGACTGCAACCTGTGGAAAAAACTTATAGCTGGATCAGTCTTAATATAGCTCAGTCTAGGGGATATTATAAAGAAAATCTATTTCTCAGAACTTCCTACAGAGACAATCTATAAATGTAGATACAATCACAGAATTGATCCCAAGGACGATGGCCCCACTTTGTCACGAAATGGATTTAAGACTAGAGACTGTCTACATACAGTGACAAGACACTAGTGAGAAGAAAGACTGAAAAGATAGATTTAGGAGAGATTGATAGTGCATATGTGAAAGTGAAACTATTGGCTCCGAGGTTGAGAACCTAGATTTGACTCTTCCCTCGCCATTTCGGACGTTTCAGCTGGCTATAGTTTCGACCACCTCTAACTACCCTATGGGGATAAGGTTCAATTATGATTCACAAACACCACGATACAGACAACAGATTGCTACTGTACGTAAATGAAATGACGGATTCCAGCTATAAATTGTACAGTTTTTATTATACACCTATAAACACAAGTCAAATACATAAAGTGCGAGGGTGCACACCTGGAACAAAAATCAAGCACAGTTAAAAATGCATCACCCCCAACTTTTCTCCCACAATTTCAACCTGTATGGGGACAGAAGTCTGGATTAAACAAAATAAACCACACTGCACTTGGTGGGGTCTCAGACGTTGAGCCTCCACTTCAACAAACTATTCTACTTTAAATCTACGTACACAGTCAGCTGGAACTACAAAGTGTTTACACTAACTATGCACAGACTTCGTTTCTACACAGCCTTTCCTGAAATCTCCCGAACACTGCTACACAACTAACTCTTCTAAAAACTTCAGCAGCTGACTTCTGCCATGCTCTACACAAAACTGTGTCTCAGTTCTGTCTTTCTGCTACAGCAACTGTAGACTAAACTTCAGCTACTGTCATCTGCTATACTTTGAACAAAACTGTATCAGTTCTGCCTATCTGCGCTGACTTCTGTGGAGTGTATGGTCACCCTCTCTCTCTCCACAATTCTGGAACTGATGACTAAGGTTTAAAAGAACCCTACTAGATTCTGGACTGGAACTGTAGCTGGCTTCTCCTAACACATCTGACGTTACTTGCCCGATTACCTCTATGGGCCTTCGGCTTTATTATGGCCGGGATGAAGCGAAATAAATTACAACCACGCTAGCAGTGTGGGTAGGGGTCAGACAAAAGCTGGTACACTGGTCCTCCAGGTTGGGGGTTTTAGCATTGGGCTGAAACCCCTGTCTATGTAAAAAAAACAATAAAGTTACGGAAACAACAATAAATGAACAAACTTTGCTGCGGGATGGACATTCAGAGTCTGTGGCTCGTATGACTGTCAGTGGTGAAAGCCGACAGGAAGCCACTGACATGAAAACGGATGTCCTGACCGCAAAACAGGATACAAGAATAGGATTTTGGAATGTCAGGACAATGAACGAGACAGGTAAACTAAGACAGGTCACGGCAGAAATGAGAAACTATGGGTTGCACATTCTAGGGATAAGCGAGAACAGATGGAGAGGGGCAGGTAAAGTTAACACAGCAACAGGAAAAACAGTACTTTACTCTGGAAGAGAGGATGGACAGCACAATGAAGGCGTAGCCATTATTCTACACCTTCTTTAGCCTAAACAACATCTGGAAGTCCTCCCAATACAGCACAAGCACAAAATTAAGATTATATCAGAGCTGTGTGCTTTCTGTACTTCTCTATGGTGCAGAATGCTGGAGAGTTACAGAGAAGGAAATGTCGAAATTGTCCTCTTTTCACACAACATGCCTAAGAAAAATTCACCGAATCTTTTGGCCGAATGCCATCACTAACCAAGATCTGCTTACTCGTAGCAAGCAAGAGGACATGCACACCATCATAGCTTGCAGACGCTGGAGCTGGGTTGGCCATGTCCTCAGAAGAGACCCTGATGCCATCACAAGAACAGCTATGCTTTGGACCCCTGAAGGAAAACGAAAGAGAGGCCGACAAAAAAAACAACCTGGCGGAGGACTGTGGAGGCTGAGATGCAAAGAATGAACCAGAGTTGGGGCACTGTACGAAGGATGGCCACCGACCGAGCAAAGTGGAATCAATTTGTTGTTGCACTACAAGACGCCACTAGGCGTGATGGCTACTGACTGCTTTGACGGTCAGCGGCTAAGGATCAAAGAAGAAGAAGACGCTAGCAGCATGGCAAATTTGCGTGTGTAAAGATCGAGCGTCAGAGCTCAGGATTTATCCACAAAAGTCCTATTCACAGGGAAAATGTCTTCCCCTGCCTGGGAAAACCGGGTTTTCTATTTCTTCGTCCACCTCTGGCAAAATATCAAACCCAGCTCTGTGTGAGATTGCCAACTCTTGCCGGGAGAAAGTTATTGTAAACTTTCGCTCTATCCCTCAGAGCCGCGATACCTGCTGTTAGACAGAAAAAAACACAACAGCTAAACAACACGTAAATAATACATTCCTAAAAAATAACTCCCTGACTCTCTTCCCGTTATGTACCTCCATACAAAATAATCAGGCCAACACAGCCCTCTCCTCTACTGTTCCCTTCTCTACCTGAGCCCTAAAATAAACATTGGCAGACGTACTGTGGCCTACTTCTTACGCTGACACTACCTGCAGCAATGTTTACCACCAATAACTAGACCTCACTCTAGAAATCGTTACATTCCAGTACAGTATTATTAATCACCTCAAAATGAGTTAAACTATTATTCCCTTCACAGAAATAATTTCATCTCCGTCTTCTGAATACTCAGAACCACAATACATAATACCCGTATAAACCTTGTTACACTAGCATCTACATACCGTCAACAGTTATACATAACCCCAGGTTATCAATTACCTGTAGTTACAACCACGTGTTGCCGCATTTTCGCAACCACGTGCTCCTGCATAAATATTCATTACATGATAGCACCCACGTGCTCCTCTCCCCCTCACCCCTCTATACATCGTCTCTAATGAACATTCAGTAACCAACGCACCCACGTGCTGACAAATTACACCTCTTTCACTCCCGTCCACAGATAGATGTGTAACTATATAAATAACTAGCAGCATTACACTCTCAATAAAATCACAAATACCCATGCTCCCGCCATTCTGTAAATAAATAAAATTCGCAGATGCGGGTTTCTCTACAGACCTGCTTTGAAATACTACAAAGCATGCCCGTAACCTCAACTGTTAAACCATCTAGACCACGCTATTCCTTCAATAAGGAATGAACATGAACCTCTTAAGTTTCTCAAGTCTATCACTAAGATAGTATTTGATGGCTCTGGCGTTAAGAATTAAATTTAAACTTAAACTGCCCAAAGAAACTTAACTGATCGGCCTTCTTCTTTGAACCTTAGCCGCCGACCGTCAAAGCAGTCAGTGGCCATCACGCAAAGTGGCGTCTTGTAGGGCAACAACAAATTGATTCCACCTTGCTCGGTCGGTGGCCATCCTTCGTACAGTGCCCCAACTCTGGTTCATTCTTTGCATCTCAGCCTCCACAGTCCTCCGCCAGGTTGTTTTTGGTCGGCCTCTCTTTCGTTTTCCCTCAGGGGTCCAAAGCATAGCTGTTCTTGTGATGGCATCAGGGTCTCTTCTGAGGACATGGCCAACCCAGCCCCAGCCAGCTATGATGGTGTGCATGTCCTCTGGCTTGCTACGAGCAAGCAGATCCCGGTTAGCGATAGCACTCAGCCAAAAGATTCGGATAATTTTTCCCAGGCATGTTGTGTGAAAAGAGGACAACCTCGACATCTCCCTCTCTGCAATTCTCCAGCACTCCACACCACAGAGAAGCACAGAAAGCCCACAGCTCTGACACAATCCCAAGTCTGTGCCTGTGCCGTATTGGGAGGACCCCCAGATGCCGCCTAGGCCAAAGAAGGCTGCCCTTGCCCTATCAATTCCGATGCCGATGTTTCAGCCCGCCCCGCCGTCCAGCGTCACCATGCCTCCTAGGCATGTGAAGGTATCTGTCTGTACCAGTTGCCGATTCCTTACTGACATGGGCTCAGGATTGCACACACTGAGCGCCATGCCCTCAGACTTCTTTAAATTGATATTCAAGCCCACCTGCTAGCTAAACCCATTAAGTCCATCCGTTTTTTTCCTGGATGTGTTGATGTGAATGTGCTAGTAGTGCAATGTCATCTGCACATTCCAGATCTTCCAATGTAGAAAATGTTGTCCATCTTATTCCTCTTGGACTGCCCTCTGTCGTATCACCCAGTCTTTGACTGTTAAAAAAAAAGTGGTTGATAAGGGGCATTCCTGTCGCACTCCTGTCCCCACCCCAAAGGCCAGGTTGCCCTGCCCAACACCACACGCAAAGCTGGCACAGAGGCTTTTTACGACTGACACCACGCAACCCGGAACTCCACAAGCCCTCAGCATTCTCCACAAACTGTCCCCATGCACGCTGTCAAAAGCCTTTTCAAAATCAACGAAATCAATGTAATGCTGTCCCTGCCACCCCGAGCACTGCCCCACAATGTTCCCAAGAGTGAACACATGATCCACACATCCTCCGCTCCCTCCAAACCCTGCCCGTT
Organism: Oreohelix idahoensis; assembly: GCA_024509875.1. Classification (NCBI taxonomy): domain Eukaryota; kingdom Metazoa; phylum Mollusca; class Gastropoda; order Stylommatophora; family Oreohelicidae; genus Oreohelix; species Oreohelix idahoensis. The sequence continues at coordinate 85,214 of JAMPIV010014321.1, forward strand.
CCTTCCCCAGCCCGTGGTCCACTGCCCCTGAAACTCTCTGTACAACCATTCCGCCTAGCACTTCGCTGGGAACCGAGTAAAGAGCGACCCCTCTCCAATCACTGCAGCCCGCAATGATCGGCCTAGGCCTAGAAAAATTAAATAAAGTACCACGCAAAAATTGTGCTTACCAAAACTCGAATTTTCCCACTGAAAGGCAATCGACAATTTTGACTCTGGCACGCGGCTGGCAATTACATTAAAGAGACCGAGCTATGAATTACGGTCCTATTTATAATCATATAATGGCACGCTGACCCCTTGACGTCATACGCGCAGCTTCTGTTCTAAGCCCCAATGAACGCGCTGCCATTCAAAGCAGTTAGATCTCAGCCAATCAGAATCGCAACCCATTCTGATGCAACAGGTTACTGCTAACCCCTCTAGACAAAGCGCTATATGACATTGCAAGATGTTGTGTTAGAACAAATAAAGGGAATACAGAATGGTTTACAGTAGACACAGGGGTGAAACAAGGCTGTATTATGTCACCACTACTTTTTGGAATAGCTATTGATTGGGTTATGAAAAACTATACCCACAACGAACAATTAGGTATAAAATGGACAGATGGAAAGTCCCTGAAAGACCTCGATTTTGCAGATGATTTAGCATTCTTAAGTCCAACACCCAGACAGGCCCAAGAAGCAGTAAATAATCTGTGTCATCTCTCGGTTAAAATAGGTCTCCAAATAAATGCCTCTAAAACTAAAGTTATGAACTTTTCTAACGAGACCTTCGATATCATCCTGAACGGGGAAAAACTACAGAAAGTTGAAAGTTTCAATTATTTAGGCAGTAAAATGACTCAGGATGGTGATACAACAAGAGAAATTCAGACTAGAATTGCTTTGGCAGCTAGCGCCTTCAATAGATTATCTAACATTTGGAAATTACGATCACTGAATATACATACCGGTACCAAGCTTCGTCTGTTTAATTCGAATGTTATCTCAGTGTTAACATACGGCTGTGAAAGTTGGAAAATCACAAAATCATTGGAGAACAAGCTGAATACATTCGAGAACAAATGTCTTAGAAAACTCATGAACATCAGTTGGAAAGAATTCAAGACTAATCGACAAATAAGAGAAGACTCTAAGCAGAAATATGTCTCCGACTATATAAGGAAAAGACGATGGTCATATATCGGTCATGTCCTACGAATGCAAAACAACAGAATACCACTACAGGCGCTCACTTGGGTTACTGAGGGTAAGAGGAAAAAAGGAAGACCAAAAGAAACACTTAGAAGAACAATAACAAGATAAGGAAGAACGTTGGGCCTAAATAATGTGCAAGAGTTAAGAGGAGTGGCGTCACAACGAACAACCTGGAGAGCACTGGTTTCTGCCTTATGCGCCGTGTTTGGTGCTTAAAGAATTTATTATTATTATTATTCTACTGTCTAATGAAGCAAAAATGTCCGAAATATATATATATATATATAATCCCGAAAATGCGTCTATATGCGCGCAATAGCTTTAAAAGGACTAAAACTGGTGCAAATCTGATCTAGGCTCTACCGTCCTCCCTATAGAAAAATACTGCAACAATTCCCTACACCCCAACCCTAAACACGGCTACTAGTCCCAGAGAAGAACCTAAATGCAGATAATATAAAACTCCGCCGTAATCTCTCTCTGAAAAACGTAAATAAATAGAAGGAGAAAAAGACATGGGCCATTTGAAAGACAGAATCTCAGTACTTTCATCACAGGGATCGATCATCGGCCTTTCTAAAAGGCCGCTCGTATACTAAGAGTTAAAGACAACTACAACATGAATTAAAGTAAAATATATAATGTCTTCACGATCTCTTAAGGCTAGTGGATCACAACCACAGATAAAAACTAACACATCTATTCGCTCAATCACACCAGCAAGCGTCTCCGTCTCACACCCACACCACCAACACCCGTACACAAAAAGTATTGTCCAGTTAAAGGGGTTAGGCCCCCAGTTCTTAATAATGAGAACGACCGATCCTCTAATGTCGACAATGCTTGGCAGGTAAACATCTCCTCCGCTAGGAAAACTCACACAGTCCAACCTAAGTTTGGTATACTAAGGCTATAGAGATAAGCTCCCTCTGGAACAGATTAATAAATCCTAGTGGTTAGCACTCTCTGTTGCGGGTGGAAACCACAAATAGGCGAATAAAATTAACCAAAGGCGGAGCCGATTTCGCTCACCGATCGAGATATGTAACTCCAACACGAATCAGCTGGCGAAACGAATATATATGAGGGCCCCCAAGGTATGCGCCTCTATTGTGTGATAAAGATGACTTGAGCTCCAGGCAGGTGCCTAGTACTGGCAAGGTGACGATTATCTGAAAAATCCGCCAATCTACTCCGGGTTTACTGGCTGTCAATGGGTCTGACAGGGTCGCCAACACGACTCGAGGGCAAAGGTGGCATCCCGTCTGGCTGGAGATGTATATCCTTCTCACGGATTGCCTCCCTTGCTTTGCAGTAGTGGTCCAACAGTGGTTAGATTCTCTTATCTAAATAGGCCTTCAAAGGTGTCTGCCTTCGCACAAGATTACTCTAGGCAGAGATGTAAATAGAAGGTTAATGACGCTTCTACCTTACGGGAGTTTTCACAAGATAATTCAGAAGTCAAGAACAATGCGGCTTAGCGCTGAACATTTGTTAACTTATATCTGTCCGTCACCTTTTGTGAAGGAGTTAAGCAATGGTTTTTAGCCCGTTCAAGCCCCCAGCTGAGTTAATTCAGTGAATTTCTTCTTATAACGGTATAGTTCTTTTTTTAGAGGTAAATATATGTCTAGATGTATATATGTATATTAAATATTCTGGCTCATACGTTTGCTTTCATACATGTAATAACTGAATCAACTATGTTTGTTTACTTTTAAAATAACATGTAACAAATTTAATAATTAATTAGTATTAACAGTTTAAAATAGATAAAATGCTGGTGACTTTTATATTGGAATCAAATTTTCTCTTCACAGAGATTTAAGGTGAGGATCTAGTCAGAAAATTATGTCCATTTTGCTGGTGCCTTTTTATAAGCCCTTAACTGATATAAGGGAGTCCTGCCGCTGTGTTTTCGTCACTTCTCTCACACTAGTGGCGTTGTAACTTCAGTACTTCGAACCGTCTCATAGCTTGTAACCACAAACTTTTTAGACAAAATAGAAAAACAAATGCCTCTGCTATGTACATTTGTTGGTTGCAATCTAACAGGTGCTGTCTCGCTGTCCACTCATCAATGTTAATCTCTCAGAAGAATTAAATTCCCAAGTACACAGTGTAGCTCAGGGAAGATGAATAAAATTCACCATATTCCTCTGGGTATTAACTGGGAACATGTATCTATGTCACGAGTGGTTTATGTAAGAGTCTGTCTGACGAGACCCAAGTCTGTGTGATGTCAGAGATAAATCGAAATCTTACAGAGATCTGAGATGATAGACGAGAAATGGTGTTTTTAGTGGATAGTGTGACTTATAGTTACAGAGGGTGAGAACCTATACTGACTTTCCCCTCACCACTCAGTGACCTTTTTTTCAACTACTGCCCCACTGCCTCTTGCTCTACTTAGGAGATAAGGTTGTATTACACTACAATGTATCCACATACCACAGTACGAGTACACGTTAAAGAATACAGGTACAGATAGGAAAGGAAATCTGATCCATAAAAAGAAATTAAATATATTTTATTAACAACAGAAAAAAAAAAAAAAACTCTGGTAAAAATCAAGCATGAAATCAATCACTAAAACAAAAAACTTCAGTAATAAGCAGGTTTTAAATGTACGAGACACTCAAGCCAAAGGTTAGTAGACTTATTGTTGGGAACACTCCCGGAAAAACCCATAGGTTCCACTCTCCCACAATTTTGGGGTGGATATAAAAGTTATAATCCTTTGCTGGAAAAACCCTGAAATAAAGAACTGTACCTACACACCACAATCCCGCTGACATGTCCCTGTCAGCAACACTGCTAATCACTTCACTCGATTAATTTGGTACACGAGTTCTTAAACAATCTACTCTTCCCTCAATTAATTTGAGTGCACTCTACCTCAAAATTATTTTGTTGGCACGTGTGCGTTGCTGCTTCACTGGGATCACGGTTAGCCGATGGAGAAATTTTGACCCTATCTTCTCCAGGGTAATTACTGATTTAATCCGTGAATTGGCTGCACTCTGCTGTAAATCCAGGAAATCGGGGGTTGCAATGGCAACACTCAAGACAAAGCAACTCATGAGGAAATAATCCACCTTTTGGGTAATGGCCCACTACTATTGTAGCGGTCCTCACTAATAAGGGACGACGAAGCTTGGTAAAGAGAACTGATGCAAACGGAGCATGGGCGATCCTCTTATTTTCTTGGTAAAGAGAACTGGTGCAAACGGAGAATGGGCGCTCCTCTTATTAAATGGGGGAAGTATTTATTCTCCAAGCAAAGACCACTCATCAATGTGCTCGTAATAGGGTGATAAACTCGGCACGCTTGTAGTTACGTGCATCCCAGCTGTAAAAGGTTGATAAATTGTTTGACCCTTCCTCCAGGAAGGTAATCAGGCCTAAGGCTTCAGCGTGGGGCCTGAACTAACCGGGGTTAGCTGTAAAGAAAATACAAACAACTCATATATCATCGTGCTAAATAAACATAAATATTACAACACGTCACAATAATAAACAGGTCTTAACCAGATACAGGAAAAGCATACACGCCTGAACTCCGCTGCAGTTTTCTTACTCTCCCTCGCTCCCCGTCCGATCAACAATAAGTGCAGGGCCGGCTTATTGCAAGTTTTGCATAAAACTACAAGCCCAGGTACCGGTGTCTAATGCGGGAATGGTTTCAGGCATGTTTACAAACTACCCTTCCCTCTCCCTCTTGGCGAGACGTGACCTTAAAATCAGTCGGTTCGGTAACCCACCTGCCTCTACACACGTCGCCGACCAGTCTAAACTAGTAATAGACTGTTCGACACATTTAAACAATACACACAGCATATGACGACAAATAGAAGTATGCGCTAGTTAAGTATACAAATTGCATTTAAAAAACCCATTAATACCCAAGTACGCACTTTGATGCAAAGTACATGTTGCAAAGAAAAATTATGTACACAAACCGCCACTGAGGCCAAAAAAATTACATTTGCTCATATATATATATATATATATATATATATATATATATATATATATATATATATATATATATATATATATATATATATATATATATATATATATATATATATATTTATGTATATATAGTAAGCCGATTATTCTTTTAATGACTATATCAGACATCAAGTCCCACAACCATTTGGCTTTTATAACTAGTAGTAGCATACAATCACAATAAAACTGGCAAGAGCTCTAGATCTCTGGTTGGATGATTGCTGTAATTACCACATTAAAAAAAAAACTCTTTATGAAGGCTTACTCTGACTTATCACATATCCCAAGCACACAATGTATACTAAGAACCAATTTCTAAACTTGCTTACCGCAACTGTCAGAATATCCCACACTTATAATCAAAAGCAGGCAAGCTGGATTTAAGTCTGCTACTATCTCCCGGCAAAAAAAATTTAGGACTGAAGCAATGAGAGCCAGCCAAGACTGCCTATATTTAGTGAGAATTTGCCACTGGTGTTCAGCGTGATTTGAACACCTGCTTAGTGGAGCAGAAAGAAACACGTAATAGTTACCTAGAAATTTCCCTAGGAGACGTGCTACAAAGAATTTGGCGCAACAGGGAAAAGAGGATTACGCTAGCGAGTCCTAGACTTTCCTGGCTTCAAAGCACAGGGAACTCTTTTGGAGCAGTCTCCCGTGTCAAAGACACCAGGACTTTTTGCCGCTATTTCTCAAACTGAGCGTTGGGCTTTTGACTCGTGGTCAAACGAATTCTAACAAAGATGCCGCTGTCCATGACAGTGAGTCCGGGACGCATCAATTATCTCCTACCTACATTACAGAAACAGGGGAGTGAACTTATAAACATCCAGAATAACAAGTCAATAGCCCCGTACACATCTACAGAAACGAAAAGAAGTGAAATGGGCGTGACAAAATTCAGACAGAAATTAGGAGGGGTGGTAGTTCAGTCTAAGTGGAAAGAATTTATAATCCATGTTTCCACAATCTGGACAGCGCGAATAATGAGTTGCCTGAGTTACAATTAACAAAATGCATATATCTCAGAAAATATTATACACTATAGGCACATGTGATGTAACCATCAGTCATCACTGCTCCATTCGGAGTCTGGGGTCACCTCTGCTGTCGGGTTTCCGCACGACTAGCTAGACGAAATCACTAGCGCTTGCTGTAGTGGTTTATGAATATACTAGTTTCATATGTTGAGGTTGCCAGCCTCATATATAACCACTTACCAAGAAAACATGTAAAATTTACATTAGTAAAATTATTGTTACACTTACCCCAAAGTTTTGGGAATACACAATCTCCTCGCACAGGGTAGAATTTAGCAATTTAAGTTACATGCTCTCGAACCATTTGGTCTGGAAATTTTTAATCCCTTTTATGACGGGTGAATCTGCGAAACACTTGGTCTGTGAAAGCTTCTCTTATGACGAGTGATCCAATTCCTTAGGGTTCCAGTCTTGGTATTAAAAGTCCTGGTCCTTTAAGTTTTTTAGTCTCTGTATTTATAAAGACGAGCTTACTTTTTAAGGTTTTAAGTTTCCCAAATACTTCAAGCTGTCACTTATATTATAGGAATTCTAAGTCCGATGTCTCTCTGACTTCTGGGAGTTGCTCATATGACGTGCGCTGCAGTCTGTTTGTTCTGTGTCTCTGATTTAGTAAGATTATATTTCCCACTTCTCAGTTCACATCACAGATGGTGCTTCCGTCGGATGTTCCAATAGGATCCACAGTTTATTCCGGCTCTCACTTCAATCCAATTGTAAGCTCGTTAGCACTGGGTTGGGGTGTCTAATTCAAAAAATTTCCGTGTTTAAAATATTAAATGTAATATTCAATCGCGTGACCTCTTTCAAATCATGCGGTAACATTTCCGCCGGGTCTTTATGCAACTTCACACACAAATATGTGAACTATCCTGCCTAATGCCTTCCGCCAAGATGTCTTCCCAAGCAGATTATCTGTGACAATCAGCAGGGATTGTCCCACAAAAAGCGATAAACGCATCTACCCTCTGTGTAATCTGCCAGACAACAGACAAGAACGTCGGCAACCCAGACAGACAATCTTGGATTCTTGTCATGTCGATCGGACGAGACCGTATTGTCAACAGCTTTTCACCTGGGGTCAAATGTTGGACCGACGCGTTTCAAAAGATTGTCAGACTGATAGGATAGATAAGAATATGACCGGTATAATTACCTGGTATTATCGTATTTACCTTGCGGAACGTAAACAATTCTGCGCATAAAGCAGATACGTCCGTAGGGGAGTAGAGGGTTAGAGGTTTCACCCTATTAGATCCAGCATTGAGCAAAATAATGAAAAGGCATGATTTATGCCAAATAAAAGCGATTTGTGAGAAAAATGAAGAAAAAGATATGATACTGCCATAGGGCTGAAGGTGTGAGAGATCACAAAAAGAGCATGTCCAGACGTTCTGTGACAATCCTGCTAAAAGCTGTATGTACTCCAATGTGACAGGACGTAAATGGCTCTGACGGTATTGCCCCGAAGAAAGGATGGCAACGGCAATAGCCCGTAGGCACTTTCGATGTATATATTAGCAGTAGACAAATATCATGCAAATGCCAGGTGGGTCCTAGACGACGTAAGTTGACCCAAAATACGAGTAAGAGAGCACAAATCACAGGCTTGTGACCACGCACTAACAAATACAAAGAAGTCAAAATGGTTACAGCTGGCTGTCTGTCTGTAAGTGATAAATGGTTACAGCTGGCTGTCTGTCTGTAAGTGATAAATGGTTACAGCTGGCTGTCTGTCTGTAAGTGATAAATGGTTACAGCTGGCTGTCTGTCTGTAAGTGATAAATGGTTACAGCTGGCTGTCTGTAAGTGATAAACGGTTACAGCTGGCTGTCTGTAAGTGATAAATGGTTACAGCTGGCTGTCTGTCTGTAAGTGATAAATGGTTACAGCTGGCTGTCTGTCTATAAGCGATAAATGGTTACAGCTGGCTGTCTGTCTGTAAGTGATAAACGGTTACAGCTGGCTGTCTGTAAGTGATAAATGGTTAAAGCTGGCTGTCTGTCTGTAAGTGATAAACGGTTACAGCTGGCTGTCTGTCTGTAAGTGATAAATGGTTAAAGCTGGCTGTCTGTCTGTAAGTGATAAATGGTTACAGCTGGCTGTCTGTAAGTGATAAATGGATAAAGCTGGCTGGCTGTCTGTGATAAATGGTTACAGCTGGCTGTCTATAAGTGATAAATGGTTACAGCTGGCTGTCTGTCTGTAAGTGATAAATGGTTACAGCTGGCTGTCTGTCTGTAAGTGATAAATGGTTACAGCTGGCTGTCTGTAAGTGATAAATGGTTACAGCTGGCTGTCTGTCTGTAAGTGATAAACAGTTACAGCTGGCTGTCTGTAAGTGATAAATGGTTAAAGCTGGCTGTCTGTCTGTAAGTGATAAATGGTTAAAGCTGGCTGTCTGTCTGTAAGTGATAAATGGTTACAGCTGGCTGTCTGTAAGTGATAAATGGTTAAAGCTGGCTGTCTGTCTGTAAGTGATAAACGGTTACAGCTGGCTGTCTGTAAGTGATAAATGGTTAAAGCTGGCTGTCTGTCTGTAAGTGACAAATGGTTACAGCTGGCTGTCTGTAAGTGATAAATGGTTAAAGCTGGCTGTCTGTCTATAAGTGATAAATGGTTACAGCTGTCTGTCTGTAAGTGATAAATGGTTACAGCTGGCTGTCTGTAAGTGATAAATGGTTAAAGCTGGCTGTCTGTCTGTAAGTGATAAACGGTTACAGCTGGCTGTCTGTAAGTGATAAATGGTTACAGCTGGCTGTCTGTCTGTAAGTGATAAATGGTTACAGCTGGCTGTCTGTAAGTGATAAATGGTTAAAGCTGTCTGTTTGTAAGTGATAAATGGTTACAGCTGGCTGTCTGTAAGTGATAAATGGTTATAGCTGGCTGTCTGTAAGTGATAAACGGTTACAGCTGGCTGTCTGTAAGTGATAAATGGTTAAAGCTGGCTGTCTGTAAGTGATAAATGGTTAAAGCTGGCTGTCTGTAAGTGATAAATGGTTACAGCTGGCTGTCTGTAAGTGATAAATGGTTACAGCTGGCTGTCTGTAAGTGATAAATGGTTACAGCTGGCTGTCTGTAAGTGATAAATGGTTACAGCTGGCTGTCTGTAAGTGATAAATGGTTAAAGCTGGCTGTCTGTAAGTGATAAATGGCTGGCTGTCTGATAAATGGTTACAGTGTCTGTAAGTGATAAAAAGCTGGCTGTCTGTAAGTTAAAGCTGGCTGTCTGTAAGTGATAAATGGTTACAGCTGGCTGTCTGTAAGTGATAAATGGTTACAGCTGGCTGTCTGTAAGTGATAAATGGTTACAGCTGGCTGTCTGCAAGTGATAAACAGTTACAGCTGGCTGTCTGTAAGTGATAAATGATTACAGCTGGCTGTCTGTAAGTAATAAATGGTTACAGCTGGCTGTCTGTAAGTAATAAATGGTTACAGCTGGCTGTCTGTAAGTGATAAACGGTTACAGCTGGCTGTCTGTAAGTGATAAACGGTACACACCAAACAGGTCAAAGAAATAGAACACAAACACCTGCCAATGTAATGGAATGTCATGTTAATTAAAAATTCTTTGGAATATATAATTTCACTGCCACATCTAACAATTCATACATTTCTTGATCAAGGAATGCATTATGTAATTAAAAACCGCTAGATGAATTTTTTTAAGAGCTTAAAATTTCTACAAGATGAATGAATGAATTTCTTGTTATGTAGCATGGGCACTATCATAAGCTGTTCTGCAGTTTCAAAAAAAAAAACCACATTAAACTTAAAACTCTAGCTATACAGTAATGTGTTACATTAGAGGCATTACAAACAGAAGATAAAATAGTATCAGACTAACAGGTAGTCCTAGACTCACGATGGGGTTCCATTCCAATGACTGTCATAAATTGGAAATCACTATATACTAAATTAACCGTAATGATGTGTTAAGTAATATGTCTGAATGCTGAAATATATATGTCTGTTTTGTTACATATTTAAACAAATTGTACTCTTTGTTTATAGTGAAGTAATACAACGAGTGTCCGATTGACAGAGTGGTTAGAGCGCTGGTCTCTTACGGCAAAGGTGCCTGGTTAAAATCACCTCACCGACATGCTCCAGCCTACCCAGCTGTAAATAGGTACCTGTTACGGTAGTTTTATTCATTTTTAAGATTACAAACGAACGAAGCACGCATTCACGATTCACAAAATAAAGAACCAGCTACAGCTCTCTGAACCAGTATATTCCTTATATGCTAAATCATTCCTTATCAGCTTTACGGCCTTATCAGTACCTGACTCTGCTCTTTGAGTTAGGGAAGGAAAAGGCAGCGAGGAAGGGAACTGGTTACCCCCACCTCTTGATGCTGGACCTAATATGGTGAAGTCTCTAACACTTTACTCCCCTACAGCAGTATCTGCTAAGGGACTACCTTTGTTTAATACAATGTATAAATTGTAACATAACAGGGATGTACTGTAATAAGTCATGAAACATACGTGTACAGTACTGTAATAAGTCATGAAACATACGTATACAGTACTGTAATAAGTCATGAAACATATGTGTACAGTACTGTAATAAGTCATGAAACATACGTGTACAGTACTGTAATAAGTCATGAAACATACGTGTACAGTACTTCTAGGATGACCTTCATTAAGTACGAGTGGTTGTAAGTTGAGGACAATCTGTGTGTTGTATGTGTCTCTCTCTATATATATATTTATTTTTATTCTCTCTAGTGTCACAATAAAAGCTATATTGGAAGCTTTACAGAATGAGAAAACACTTAATCTATTCATACCATTATGATTCTTTGCTAAAAACCAGCTTTTCTTGTATGTATAATGACTCTCTCCAACATAGCTTCCCACTACTTTTAAAATAAAGGGTAGAAACTGCAGCAAAGCTTTATACTACGACCTATAGGCAGTTAACACAATGATAGTTAGCAGATATTTTGTCAAATTAAAAAAAATATTCATTAGATTTCTGTAAAATACTTCCTACTGTTTGTGGGCCCTGCTTGGAAAAAAAAAATGCCCAAGATGAACGCCAAGAGCGTAGAAGATGACTGAAAGCAATAAAGAATCTGTCAACAGCAGTGAACTATTAGACTGGATAAGAAGCAACCACGTGAACATGAACATCCACTGCCCGCTGCAGATTTTTGCTTACTTAAGCAACTTCACAAACTGCACCACTCAAAACTTGTCCAGCTTGAATTTCCCATTACTTGATATTGATGTATGTTGCCAAATAACTAGTAACAGCTCAAGGTTTCTGTTCCTGCCACATTATTAACTGCCCGTACAATCTACATAAATATGGCTCATCATTTATTTCTTCTCATATTCTGGTTTAATGAAAAAAAAATTCCACACAAAAATTTTGCAGAGCAGAAGTGTCAGTGGATGTAAAAATTCACACCATGGGGGGGGGGGAGGGGGGGGGGGAGGAGAAGAAACCATGCATAAATAACAAAATTAGTAACATGTCAAAATTTTGAGATTATAGTCACATGAAAAGTTTTTGAAACACCTTTAATATTAAAACAGATTAATATGTTAAAAAATTGTTTTTTTAAAGTGTTAGAACTGAAAATGTTTTTGATGTTCAATACCACACAGCCATACAGAACCAATCAGTGCTTTTAAGTGTATCTTAAGTGAGATCACTTCTGACACTTGTAACCTGCTTTATTTCAAAGCAGAGAAGCTGCAGGTCTCACAGAATATGAAAACATTAAAATTTATATTATTAACCAAAGTAATAGTTTTGTGCATTTTTCTCTAAAACAGAATTGCCAATTTTGTGATGTTGTCACAAATGTGTGGTTGAAAGATTTCGGTTATATCCCTTATGACATGCTACAAAGAAAGTTCCAACCTAGCTCTTCATGTGAAGAAGATTCTTATTTGCATGTCATCAACATCACCCTTCAGCTCCTCATGGAGCATAGGCCTTCAACAAACTTATGCTACATCTTTCTGTCCTGTGCCATCAAGCTCAAGGTCTTTCCATGCCTGTCTCCAGTTCTCTTCTCCATGTGTTCCTTGGTCTCCCCCTAGCTCTCTTACCCTGAGGATTAAATATTCAAAACAACAAAAGGTACATAAAACATGTAAGTATAACTGAGTGTACGAGTGTTTCTTGAAAGTTAAATCCATCCCTTTAAGAAAAAAGTTATATATAAGCAGTAATTTACAGCAATTTACAATCTCATGAGTAATCTAGTATAACAAGCATCAACAAGTTTGTCTAACATTTATTTAACACCAACATATTACAAATAGTTATTTTATTTTATACTCCCATTCTCCATCAATTAGTACCAACAGGCTTTTTTTGTTTCGTGTCTTCCGTTGACTCTAAACTTTTGGCATTTTTATTCAAACAATGAAAATGGCTTCTCTTAAAACCAAAATTTCTCTCGACAGAATATAAGTGAAAGCCTAAACATGCAGGTCTGTTTTAATCTCAGCATTAACCCTTTATGCTCTGTGACAGTGTTTCCCAAGTGTGGTACGTGTACTCCGGAGAGTATTTGAAAGGGGGTTCAAGAAGTACACAGCAGATTTTTTTATGATTTTACTTTATCATACTTTTTTTCTAGCTGCAGAAAACAATTCATTAAAATTTGATATATTAGAATGGTGTACTGCAGAAATGCACAAGATGTTTATTTACAATTTCAATAACACAATAGTAGGTATTAAAAAATGTGTTTTCTTTAATAGTTAACATACAAACTTTAATTTCACACTGGCATGAATCCACTTTGTATATCTGCTATTTTTTTTTTATAGAATTTTTATTATTACTTAAGTTGTTTTAATTATTGTTTTAATTATTATTTTTATATATAGTATATAGCTTGATGAATTGCTTCACACAAGCATGCAAGGACTTTGGCTTCACAATAAGTCTAAAGAAAACAAAGGTGCTGGGTCAGTGTGGATGTTGCACCAGTTATCACTTTCGATAATTATGAATTGGCAGTGGTGCACCACTTCACATACCCTTGGGTCTACCATCAACGACAAACTCTCCCTGAACACAGAAATTGACAGCCACATTGGCAACGCTGCAGCCACCTTTGCCCGCCTCACATCGCATGTTTGGGGAAACTCCAAACTCACAATGAAGACCAAAGCTGCGGTATATAATGCCTGCATCACCAGCACACTTCAGTATGGCAGCGAGACATGGACAACCTATGCTAAGCAAGAAAGAAGACTCAATACCTTCCATCTGCAGTGTGACAAATGTTGAGGTGTTGTCACGTGCAGGCCTTCAAAGCATGTATACACTGCTTAGACAGTGCAGACTACTCTGGCATGGCCATGTCCCCACATGGAAGATGGTTGCATCCTGACAAATATCTTCTACAGACAACTGGCAGATGGCAAAAGAACAGTTGGGCGACCGCAGCTGAGGTTCAAAGATGTGTGCAAAAGAGACATGAGGGGATTGGACAAATATCCAGCAACCTGGGAGGATGAAGCTGCCGATCGCACCAAGTGGCGATGCTCTCTACGGCGCCACCTCTGATTGGGTGAAAAGAAGCTCTCACAGCAAGCAGAAGAAAGGAGAAAACATCAAACAGGAACAAGGAAAAAAAAGCAGCTGAGGGCTGTCACCTCAGGGGCGCATTCCCAGTCACTGAAGGGGCTATTATTATTGTATAGTATATACTGTATTATATATATGCAAAAGTAGATAAAATACTATTAAAACTACCCCCAACTTTACTTTGCCCCAAAGGGGCATGCTACTCTCATGTGGGGTACACGATTATTGCCAAGTATGGGAAGCACTGCTCTACGACATTCACAGACATCATGACTTTGTTACTATCCATCGTGGCATGTTATCATAGGACGCTATATACCACTACTTGTGTAAGTAACCACAGCAATGGGTAAAATTTCATTACTCCAACAATTATCACAATAGAATTTTCGTTTCCAATAACAGCAGTATAATGGGATTACACAGTTCTCTGATGTCCACATAAAAGTGCATTTAAGTGATGGAGTATGAGAATAAACATACAGGAATACATTTCATGTAAACATATATATCACAATTTTACTGATACAGAAAAGGACAAGCAGTTTAAATGTTACAGGAAAAAAAAGTGAAATATTTAATAAAAGGGGGAAACAAAGAAAAGAAAATAATTACAAGAAAAATTATATAGATTCAAAATGAGTTTCATAACCAGACATAACTGTTGAAAGCAAAATTCTTAAAAAGGAAAGGAATGTAGACATGTAAACCACACCCAAGGTACAATTAGGAACCACTAACTAGAATTTATGGACGGTCAATAGATGTATAAAACACACTGCTAAGAACTAATGTTGGATAACTGGGACACTAAGGTATGAACATATATAGTTTCACATTTACATTTTCATATTACAATAAAAATTAACACAGGCTAAAGGTTAATGTTACTACTTTTATGCATGAGATAATAAAAAATACAAGCGATTTACTTTTTGTAATGGGACAGATTTTAAAAAGGTATAATTTTGCCAAAATTGTAGAAAATATGAGGAGTAAGCTTGGTCGATCTTTCACACAAAGCACGTTGCGCCTTATTTTCTCAATACTCCATCACAACTAATACTACCAAAATATGGCCAGTTGATATTTGAAATCGTGAAAACAAAGAAACTCAGATCATGTTTTAAACATATGACTTGTACTCAACAAGGGATAACATGCATTTTATTTTTTTTTTATAAAAAAAAAACTGGCCAAATGTTTTTCAACAGCTTTATAGCTAAACGATCAAACCTTATGCAACTCCCAGGAACTCCGAGAAGACAAAAAATAGAACAGGACTACTACACCTTCAGACATGTTGTACAAGGTGACTAATATGAGGCTGGCAACCTCACCTTGTAAAACAAACTGCCACAGCTGCAAGAGCATGTGACTGTTTCTAGCAGGCTTCCTGCAATGGGACCAGCTGCATTGCTGGCTTCATGCTCTGTAAGGAGCTCAAAGGAAAATGATAAAAGAACAAACATGAAGGCTCTGTCAGAAAAGAAGCCTCAACATGATGTATCATAAAATGATCCAATGTGCTACTCAGTCACATTACTCCTACAGAAGCCAATTTACTACTCCAACATAATTTATTCTCTTGCTGTTGAGACACTAAGTTTTACTGGACTTAACATGCTTCAAAATTAAATTCAAACTCCCCTGACAATTATTTCCTTCACCATACACATTTTTCAGTAATTAATTTGAGTGTGGGGTAGGTGATGGTGCCGAGATTTAAAGTGTTCCTGATTTGTAACACTGGCTAAAATAAGAGGTGTGTGAAAACCTGAAACCAGAAGATGCTATTAAGAAAAAGTTTTGCCCAATATACAGCCTCGACCTCCCCTATTATCAACATCCGATATTCTCAGGAGCTGGTTTAACTTTCATAGGAGCTTTCATTTTCAGGACTAATGACTTTTGATACAGCTCGGAACAATGCAAGGGTGGGTGAAGTCTTGGCCATTACTTGTGCAGAAAGTCACTCCTATGTTGACCAAAAAAATTTCAACTGGGGACCTGAAGACTATTCTTGTTGAGAACAAATAAGAAGTGGGGAAAAATACATCCAAATATATTGAAAAAAAAATGGAACTTTTGATATTTAAAAGAGAAGACAAATTTTTTTTTTTTTTTACTTCATGAAGCTGCAAAAAGGTCATCAAAAACAGTCCCCTTTAGAGAGTTTCTTTGCTAGTAGCAGAAAAAGACGTGTGGCACCTATCCTTCCATCAAAACGCCATCATCGATTTAATCAACCTGCACTTCAAGTGGTAAGGTAAAATTCTAATATTTTTATTTTCAAGATGTTTTATAACTATTAAATAATCTTCATTAAGCACTCATGTTTAACATACAAAAAATCAAGTAACCTGTAACATGCCAGAAATAGCTAGTTTATGGGTTGCAGGAAACCAATGAATTTGCTAGTGTCAGCTAACAACATTTTCAACATACAATGGGTTTTATGGAATTAATTTCCATTGGATGTTGGGGCCCCACTGTGTGTGTGTGTGTATACTATACAGATATATAAAAAGTACGCACAGGTGCTGAACAGCTAGCAGGACATTTTAATAATTTCAGTCATAATACAACAGCTGCTATGACTACAACAGGCATCTGCATATTTCATGTGTTTTGACCCAAAACCCAAGATGAGCTACAGCAGAGAGAGAGAGAGACAGTGTGTGCGTCATTCACTTTAGGACATGGGTTAGAAGAAAATATACATTTAGAGGACTAACAAATAAAATAGAACAACAGAAATAAATGTAAGCTTCAAAACTGTACATCAACAACCAAATGAAATCGCATAACATTCTTGAGCAATGCAACTATATTTAAAACAAGTAATTATGCCTATTCCCTACATGATAGTACTGCCAGGGTTTCTCCTTAATGTGGCACTGTCCAGGTCTCTCCTTGTTACCTTCTGAAGGTTATTCTTTCTATGTTGTTATTTCCATGTTTTTTTGTTTTAAGTCACTCTACTGCATTCTGAACGTACAAAACAATCGCTCTGTTTAAAAAAATAGTTCATAATTAATGGCAATTTTGTTGTGAGTATTTACAAAAGTGACATTTTTTACATTTTGATGACACTTAACCTGAATTGTGTTGGTTCATCAAAAGCAGACGTAGGAGTCTAAACATTAAAATATTCACAAGAAAATACAAAAGTAATCAATTGCATCAACAAGAAAGTTTGCTTAAATATCAAAATATTGACCATGAGATTACACAATTAGCTACGTGACTTATGAAGAAACTATTATGAAAAACAGTTATTTTTCTTATTTAGTTCACAGAGTAGTCTAAAATTGTCACCCCATGAGAACAGCAAATATTGACGTTTGAAATGGTTGAATATTTACTAGTCACAGTTCTGCAAATTGTCCTGTGTGGTTCTCGGGGGTCTCTGATGAGACAAATAAATAATTGGATTACTGCTCCCTCAGGTATGTCGTACAAGGCCAATAACATGAGGTTATTTATCCATTCAGACATTACCATCTAGCCCGTCCAGTCTGGTACTAATCACCACCCAAACGTAGCGCAGCTTTATAGCCCGTTTATGGGAATTCAGGTACGTGTAAAAATCTTTTGATGTAAACTGACCGGGACTGCGGGGATTAGGAATTGCTGAAAAAACCGAAATACCGGGACTGCGGGTTCAAATATATATATTTTTTCACCACGGTAACTGCAGTTTTATATATAACAACATGCCAGGAAGCTAGTGGTTAAACAGCAATACTTGGTGGCTGCTAGGACATTTTTTATCCATATATTCTAATAACTATTTCAATATTAAATAAGACTAGCTGACAGTGAGGAATGCAGTTAGCGACACACAGCTAGACTGCTTGCGTCAGGGTCAGCGAACTAGAGCTGACCAAGACCCTACTCCACCTCCAAGTGGTGATCCTGGAAACAGGCTGCATCACTGCAGTCTGGCTAAGTGAGTAGGGATCAAAGAGAGAAGGCTAACCCGGTCCCAAAAATGCCATGCTGAAGTCAGATGTGTCAGCCGAAAGGTGCAAATATCGCAGCTCCCCTGTAAACGGACACAACACAACCAACGTCCTTCTCAGGACGAACAAAGAAGAAGAAGACTAGCTGACCACTGGTAAAATCAGCAATTCATTTTCACTCCTTATAGAGCCACCATTGCAGCTAGTCTACTAGCAGGAAGCCTGCACCAAGTATTCCTACACTCTTGCAGCAGTGGTGGTTTCTGTAGTCACGTGTTTTCAATGATGAGAGGGTTGCCAGCCCCATGCATAATAACCTTATATTAGTCACCTTCCAAGACATGCCCGAGAGAGTAGTTGTACTATTCTGTCTTTGTCTCACCAGAGAACTTCACGGGGGGGGGGGAAATCAGAAATACCGCAAGCTTTATTCTGTTGACATTCTCATGATCCTGTCAGCTGTAAGCAAACATATTGGAATGTTCCAGATCTTTCAAACTGAAGTGATTTTGAAAAAACATATAACATAAATATATTGCTAACTGACAGTATCTATAAATGATTAAAAAAAAAAAAAAAAATGTAAAATCTTCACCTCTCCAAACATTCATTTCTTTGAGCTTCATCAATGCTTTCAAGACCAAATTAATTTTCTAACAAGAAAACTTGACTGCTACAAGAGTTTTAAAAAATACACAAATATGAAAGTGTTTCAATAAATAATTATTAACTCTTTGACTCCAGACCAACGCTCTGAGCGTTGCAAAATTCAACGCGCCGTGCCAGAGCAACGCTCAGAGCATCGTTTTTAGTTTATCACGAATAAACCCTAACAATCGTCCGTTTAATGCAGTTCATATATTAAAACTCATAGAATGACTTCCGCTACTATTTAAACAACTAATTTGACTGTAGTTAATCAGCACGTGTGCGTGTTTTGATGTTATTATCAAAATTTTTGTGAAGATTCGCGTGTTTGCATTTTTCGTTGTTATTGCTAGAGAAATATGTCACGCTTTATATTTACATTTTCTAAGTCTCCTAAGCAAATAATTGTGTCAAACTACTTTGAAACATTGCTGACATTGATGATGATTGTTTGGTAGCCACAGTTTGTCGTCAAAATATGGAATCTGTGCAGAAAAGCTAGACACACTAGATTTAGTTGATGAGTGGGCGTAGTCGTATTTCTGGCCGATAAAAAAGCAACAAAACTAGACCTACCGTAACATCTAATCACTAGTTCTTGGTAGAAGATGAAGCTAGGGATACTACTTAAACAAGAGTAAAAAAGTTTTTATATGACGTTATTCTTTTTTATTTGTTTGAAAATTACATAATGCACGATTGCATAATTTATTTTTTTCTTACAAAGGACCACAGAAAAACTGGTGTGAATAACACTAAATGTACTAATTGTGGCCATATAAGAGGGAAGGTCAAAAAGTAATGCCTCCTATTTTTTATGTATGTAAATACTGCATCAGTGTGCAATTTGTAAATTTAGCAGGATTCCTCAAACACTCTTCTGCACTGTATAGCATTACCAACCTGTTTCAGTAACAGGTGGCACCACTGTAGCAGTTTAAAAATGGCTGCCAAAGACGTTCAGTTAAAACAACGTTATGTCATAGAATTCCTCAATGCTGAAGGCGAGACCCCAATTCGCATCCACGAACGTTTGATGAATGTTTATGGAGATTCAACAGTGGATGTTAGCACTGTCCGACGTTGGGTACATCGTTATGATGAAGCTGAAGTAGGTCAATCCTCAATGGCTGACGCAAAGCGGACTGGCCGTCCGTCTACCGCAGTGACTCCACACAACATTCATCGAGTTGATGGCATCATTCGTGGTGACCGTCAGGTAACACTGGATGAACTTTCTTCCATGTTGTCCATTAGTAAAGGCAGTGTCCAGAACATCATTAAAGACCTGGGTTATTCAAAAGTTTGTGCACGGTGGGTACCCAGAATGTTGACAGACAGACAACATCGCCGACAAGAAAAAAGTTCAAAAGTTCACCATCTGTAGGAAAAGTTATAGCCTCTGTGTTTTGGGATGAGAAGGGTGTGATTCTTCTCGACTTCTTGGAACAGGGAAACACGGTGAATGCAGACCGTTACATTGAAACTTTGAAGAAGCTTAGAGGTCGTCTTCGGCGACTTTACCCATTAAAAGATCAGAGAACTGCACTACTGTTGCATGATAATGCCACGACACACACTGCTAAACGCACCATTGATGCGATTGCAGAATTTGGCTGGACATTATTACCACATCCACCTTACAGTCCCGATCTTGCACCTTCTGACTTCCATCTGTTTGGACCACTGAAAGATCTTTGCGGACATCACTTTGAGGACACCGAGACCCTTAAACGCGCAGTACGCCAGTGGTTTAGGAAAAAAGGACACAAATTTTTACCGTGCGGGGATACATGCCCTTGTGAGAAGATGGACAAAAACTGTAACAAATAACGGAGACTACATTGAGAAATACATTTTTGAAGTTCAGACTTGGGGCTACATTTCAGTGTGAATTTTATCTGTTTTCTTGCCTTTTGAATGAAATTAAAAATTACGAGGCATTACTTTTTGACCGTCCCTCGTACATGTTTTTTTTACTTTGTACATGGATTAACTTGACGTTTGAAGACTAAAAAGAAAGTTTTATTGTCTACAACAGTAATTTGTCTTTGGTAAGATCATATTCTACAGTTAACCTTTTAGTGTTTTTCAATTTTACATGCAAAATGTTTTAAGTATAACGAATACACTTGTGTTAATACTACCAAAGACATTATAGATTACAATTCTCTATCCATTTTCCTACAGTTTGGTATATAATAAGCACATGTTCACAGAAAAAGATTAACATAAAATTTACACTAAATGTCAGTACACTTCACCGTTTAGAATTCTTCAAAAAATAATTATGGCACAGGGTGGAAAATAATTATGGAATCAAAGAGTTAATAAACAAAAATAACCACCTAACACTCTTCTGTTAGCAGGGGAAAAAAAACCTTTTCGCCAGCTTAAAGTCTTAATAATCAATTTGAAATATAGGTTTGGTCTGGTTTTATGGTCCATCTTCATTGCACATGGAGAACTCTGTAAGTGCTCCAATCTCCTCCCTTAGATTACACAAGGATCAGCACAGTGCACTTGCGTTGTAGCACTGGCAAGGATCCCAATGCGTGTATACAGGAATCATACATTCTATAAATATTTTTGTGGCGGGTAGGTTTCCTAATTTTTGCCAGAGCAGCGGCAAAGGGGGTTGGAGTGGCTCAGAGGTATGGTTTCTGCCTCTAATTCTAAAGGTACCGGGTTCGCTCCCAGCACAGGAAATAAAACTGATGGAAATTTTGTAGGAACCAGTGGCTCCTAATGATGTCATACTCCCCCCTGATCTCCTGGGTAGTGAGATCTGATACCTAGCCTTCTTGGATAAGGGTGAAAAAATAGGAGGTCCCGTGTGCACGTTAAATATCCCACAGCAGTTGAGATATAGGTACCCTAGGCAAACTGGAAAGACGTTATTTTATGGCTCCTGTACTTCTGAATTCAACAATACAACAGAAAATATCACAGTAAAGTTTAAGCAGGTGTAAGGCTGCAAGAATAAAAGAAAAATAAAAGGGAAATTTAGAAACACGCTGAAGGTTCAGCAAGTGAGAGAGTATGACGAGTCATAGTAGCAGATATGCAAAATAATAAGTAGGAGAGATTATTAATTTTATGCACACTAAAATATAAGGAGTAATGTTCAGTACATGACTAAATGTGCAGGATGCATGTCAATTTGTAGGGACACATTTTGAATTGCATATTAAAAGGAAAAATGTTGATGCACCCATACTCAACCTCTTTTCTGTTATAATCAAAACTAAAACATGCGGTCAAGAGGCAATATTATCTCTATTTTCAATAAAACTACATCCAGTTTGACAGACTTGTGGTTTTTGCTAAATCTCTCTCTGGAATAATTTGTTTTCTCCCTCATCACTTGAGGATTCATCGCGGTATTCCTTGATTCTGGGAGAGACTTTGTATTGTTGTTGTGGTTTCATTGCATATGAGCTCTTGTCTGGTACTGCTGCTTCCAAATCATCACTGTCATCATCATCTGCACTAGGTAACTGTTGGAAACCCATCTGATCATACTGTATGTGGCCAGATTTCTTCAGGCACATCACTGCCGTGATGAAAATGGCAAGAAGAAGCACAATACAACCTGGAAATTAGAAATAATATATAAGTTTTAAGAAAAAATGAAAAGGTATAGTCAGTTTTACAAAGGGACGGTACACTAGAAACATGGGACGTTTCAGGGTTCATCCTTTGTCAGCCACAGTTACAAACAGGCGACACAGATAAGAAATATAGACAGGTCAATAGATAAAGACCATGGACACTGCAAACACGTTAAAAAATATATGAAACAGGAGATAAGATGAGCGATACAAACAAACACAGGTCGTGTCACCTCCGTCACCATCCTTCTTCAACGTCGTCTATTCCAACTTCTACCCAAACTGAAGTTATTTGAATTCCCTCAGATCTTCAACTGCCTCCAGATGAATTATCTGTTCTGAGTAAAGCTCTTAAGTTCGTTCCTCTTTGTTACTCAGCCCATTCACTTATTATTATGTCCACTGGCATTTAGGGCTGTGACATAAGTTCTCACATCTGCAGCTTGTCCACAGATAAATGCTCTCATGCCTGAGGGAACAGTTACCCTGCTCTTTGTCTCCTTAGAGACCCAGGGGAACCACACAGAAGACCGTAACAAAAGATTTCTACTACCAAAGGATTTTAAAACCAACGTACCTATGACCGTCACTGTTAACATGGGTGACATGCCCAGTAGCCAAGTATTAGATGCCATCTCTAGCACAACTTCACTAGCACTGGGTCCACTCATAACTCGAACTTCCTGTTTTGAATAACACATTTATATTTTTTCCCTGAATTTTTTATAAGAGGTGATTAAGAAATCTATATTTTGACAGCTTTTCAAACAGCTTTTTGATGAATGTAATTAGCCCACCAACTTTAAATTTTAATAAACAATTTTACCAAATGAAATTCAGACTAATATTGCTGTATACGAGAATGAACATCCCGAATAATTTCACTGCATTTATATCAGGTAAACCTTAACAAAGCACTACGTTAATATGCAAAGGTAACAAACTATGTTACTTACTGTAAGAGGCTCAAGCAAAAAAAAAGCTTCACTTAGCATTCCCCAAGAATTTTGTTGAACATTTATTCTAATTTATTAATGTAGATTCAAACAGCAAAGGACTAGAACAAAATACTTTTTGAATTTTTAAAATTGGGCGAAAAATAAAAAAGTTACAGACATCTTATGCATTGTGCAAAAAAAAAAAAAAAAAAACATCATTAAAAAAAAAAAAAGAGAAATCCGTTACTATATTTTATGAGCCTTAATAGAACTGAAACTTCACAGATCTTTAGAAAAAAATCAGAAAAATATCGAATTTTAATGTCTTCTACATGAAAATTGGCACATTTATGGATCCTGAAATCGGGAATGGTCAGCTTGCTCAAAATTGTATCACTGCTCAAACTTAAAGTGTAATTTGCATAATTCATTCACAATATTTAAATGTTTGCAACACATTCTAAAAAACACTTATTTGAGAGGTGATGCTTTCATCTTAAATACCATAATCTCACTGTCTTATTCAGATTTACTTAATTTGACTTTTCTGGATGGAAAGATGTCTATTGCCAGGGCTATGTGATTCATAGTAGTGGTGTCCATTAGAAGTTATCTGGGTTAAACTGTAACTACCAACGATTTTCTGGCATAATTTGCCAAAAACAGTAAATTGTATATAACTAATATAAGGTGTCCTGATTCAACAGTAAAATACAGAATTGGTATACAAACAAATAAAACCCAGTTTGTATTATATATAAAAATAATGAGGATTGAGTACATGCTCCATACGTCAAATTATCACCAGGAAACTAGGGATGCATTGGAAATGCGACTTCAATGTAATTAGCTGCTTTGAAAGCAACGTTTCTCCTACATTTGTAAACAGCTATTTTTTAACTATTATTCTCATACATAATCACATAAACGAGAACACCTACTGTAGCCTTATCCTTGTAGCTTGTAGCCACAGAATTAAATGTGTAATTTCCATGTGGCAAATAAAATGCGAAGCGGCCTTTCTCATCTGTATGCTGTATGTATCCTGATGGCGTCACCTGAATTTGGACGTTCGCCAAGGGCTTCTTGGAATTCTTGTCCATGACTACCCCAAAGACTCCCTTCTGGGTCTAGGTTGTCCAAAAAGAGAAAAAGGCAAAGATCAAAATACCATATTACCAAATTCATTCTTTTCTACTGGTATTCATGATTGTAAAACAATTTTTTTTTTTTTTAAACAAAGAAACAAAAATCAAAAAAAAAAAAGTGTCTTGAAAATCTGACAATTTGGTGAATACGACAAACTTTTCCTTGAAGTGAAGAACAGGAACAAACGAAAAGAAGAAAGTATTGGTTTTAACTGTGTGCATGATACTTTAGAGCCACCAACAATCAATCCTTACAACTGGAGACCCAATTACAATATTTTGTTAGATATTGTTTTCCTTTCGTCTCAGAGATCTTTGATAGGGTAGAAAAAATGCCTCAATGTATGCCATGATAAAATATAGCAATTCAAATTATTATAAAATGCATGGAGGAAATTAGTGATCCACATGCTTCCTAAAATCCACAAACCTCAAAATCCTAGCAGAGTAGTCTATTCCTATCCCACTGAATAGGTTCTTAAAATTCACATACCTCAGGGGTCAAAGTGGCTAAGAGTTATGGCATCCACCACTAATTCTAAAGATACCGGGTTCGCTCCCTGTACAGAAAATATTAATTGGTGGAAATTATACTCCACCCTAATCTCCTGGGTAGTGAGATCAGATGCCTAGCCTGCTCGGATAATGGAGAAAAAAAAAAGGAGGTCCATGGCAAAATTTAAAAATTAGGAAACCTACCCACCGCAAAAATATTTATATAATGTGTGATTCCTGTATACAAACACCGGGATCCTCGCTGGTGCTACGGAGTTCATGCATTGTCCTGAGGTCCTCCTTGTGTGATCTAAGGGAGGAGATCAGAGTACTGATGCAGTTGTCCGTGTGCAATGAAGATGGTATTTAAAGCCAAACCAACCATAAATCTCGTAATCTTACCAGACCTTATGTCTATGCCTATCCCACTGAATATAGTTTTAATTTCCTAGACAGCATCCCAGAATCCGAAAACCCAAAATATTATGAAAATCGAAAGATTTTTTGGCAGACTTGGGCTACTACTTTGGGCAATATCTGAAAACCAAAAAAATCTGATTTTCGAAACCTGGTTGTCCCCGAGCATTTTTGGATTCTGGGATATGGACCTGTGCTATCAAGATTCTGCCTTAATTTTGAATAGACATGAATTATGGTTTACCCCCTCTCCTGGAATTTAGCTCTCACCAGAACACACCATCTTTTCCAATGTCTCTTCACTTCACGCTTTCATTCCAAGCACTGATGGTCTCAGAGCTTCCAGTTCTAACTTAATTGGAGAATCAATCCCCACATAGCTATGGCTTGTCTCAACCATGATGCTCAACTGGTCTGAGACTCAACTCCTGAGTTTAATGGATAATTCTTTGACCATATCAGTGGAGTCAGCATGGCACCAAAATGGACCCTAGGTAACCTTGCCTTTTCATGGGCCATTTGGAACGCAAAGTATGGTAGCAGTACCCAGGTCTTTTCTTTTCCATGAAGCATTGTATGTTCATTAATGACATCATTGGCCTCAGCCTTACAGAAATGCCTGAAGCTGACTTACCTAGATTCAATGACTTCGTTAGCAACTTACATCTTGCTATTCAGTTCACTTCTCCCCCCTTTCTACTACAATCGTCAACTTCCTTGTCATTACTGTCAACATTATTCCTTACAGCCTGGAAACTTCAGTACACCATAAACCCAATGATGCCCACAGTTACCTTCTTTACACAGCTCCTAACCCTCAGGCATGCTGGAACTCTACCATTGTCCCAACTCTGCCTCTTGTGATATGGTGATTACTTTCACATAACAGCACGTTATGCGCACACACACACTGAGAGACAGAGACAGACAGATATATATTATCCTAGATGTTGAGCCTGACCTTACCTCTCTTATCAGTGACATGAAGGACTGCTTGTTATCTGTCCAAATACCTGCCAGCTGGTCAGCAAGTGGATAACGGCAACATCCCAAATTTATCTCCACTGCTGCATGCTGTTTGTACCAATAAGCATAGGACTGAGGGAAGAACAAACAATGGCCATTAAAAAAGAGTAAGCACGATACTGGTTGACTGCAGCATTACCGTCAAGCATTTCTTCTTCAAATACCATGCCCGATGATGTAGGTGATCATGTCTCGCCATAACTTCCTGTCTCCACTACTACTGACCAATTCTGTTGTTGACTTCTTCCTATGCCACGATGTCAAACTGTCCAGCATCTTTTTGTCATCCTCTATCTCTTTTTCTTTCAATCTTTCCTTTTGCCACAATATATTGGAGCTTTCTTTTTCTCATAACATTCCCAAACAATGTGGATTGCTCCTTTCTAATATAAGGAATAAGCTTCCTGTGCGCTCTGGCATCAAGCATTTTAGCAGAAGGTAATTAGTTTAAAGGAAGATTTTGACAAAGCAAGACCTATAGAAAATAAGGTTCAGGTCAAAGATCTATTTTGTGTGTTATCACAACTGGCTAAAACCTGGCAAAGTTTTAATATGCCACTAAGGTCACATAAAGAAGGGGGATCCCGTTACACGCCCATTGAGGCATATTGGGAATATGGTGTTAGGCCCATATTTTTTTAACCATCGGCACACTAGGGGTGATGTGGTCAGCATCATGCCGGCCGCCTCAACCTTCCCAGCAGGTTCTCTGGTACCCAATTCATGAGGCTGGGTCGACCCCGGAGCCATTTGCGGTCTAAAAAATCCCACCTCAACTGGGGATCGAACCATGGACTAACCACTGTGCTACCGCGGCTCCCTAAGGTCAAATAAAGATGATGTCATAAACCTATGCTAGTCCATTTAACACTTTTTATTAAAAAATATACATCTTCAATATTTATACAGAATTACTGGATTTTTTTCCTTAACCCTATTTAATTCTTGACTTTTTAAGGTTGTTTGTGTGGTTTATAGATAACATTTTTTAAAAGCATGTAATATATTTTAAAATATATTAAACCTATCAGTATTATATATCAATGTGTTTCAAATTGAAAGGACCTTAGTATAGTAGTAGTTATTTTGGGATTAGCTTTACCTTGGTTGAGTAGTAACAAGTTAATTACATAATTAGGTGCAGAAAAAAATAACAAAAATTTACATACAATGAAATATTCAAAGAAGGAAAAAAACTAGCAAATGCAAAATGTACAAAACAGTGGCTCTTATTTAAAAGTATTTCCACTTTTGTATATGATTTGAAAAAAATTACACGAATCTGATCATAAATTTATTAATAAACATATTTATTTAACTATTAGGTAGAAAGGAGTAATAACTGGGCATTTGTACATGATTATGACGATATTACAAAATAACCTCTAAAATCTTTTAAAATGCATGAAACCAATACATATTATGCATCAATATGTTAAAAGATGAATAAACTGTGTTTATGGTACTGTATTTGTAGCAATAAATTATTACAATTTAATTATTCAAGGTCAAATTAATTGCAGAACTGGTCATAACAATTTTTCACTACATTAGACTGCTTAACTTTTACTTACTTACTTAGTCGTTCCCCTTCTACCGTGAGGTGTAGAGGTTTGGAAGAGAGAGCGCCAGACAATTCTATCGGCTGTCTTCCTCCTGGCCTGGTTCCATTCTAGTCCTCGGTCCTTCAAAGATTGTCTAATGTTGTCCTCCCAGCGGACTCTGGGTCGTCCTCGGGGTCTGGATCCTTGGCTCTTTGTTTCCCATGCTTGTCGTGGTAGCCGATCTTCTCCCATTCTGCAGACATGGCCAAACCATCTTAGTTGGGACTGTTCTACTTGGGTCTGTAGGGGGTGGCTCTTTAGGCCTTGACGTATCGTCTGGTTGCGTACCATGTCTCTTCTTGTTACTTCAACCACCTTCCTCAGATACCTCATTTCTGAGGTTTGGATCTGGCTTTTATGGGTTGTAGTCATTGCCCATGACTCGCATCCATATGTCAAGACTGGGACATAGGTGGAGCGGTATACAGCCATCTTCGTTTTCTTACCAACCTCTCTCTTGCTGAGGAATCCTCGATTTATGGCCTGAAAAAGTCTCCCAGCTGCTGCTTTTCGAGTGGCCAACTCTTCTTTGATGCCTCCCTTTCGGTCTATAATAGCTCCGAGGTATTTAAAGCTGCTTAACTTTTAACTCTCTAAATTCCCCATTAACTTTTGTTCTAGTAACGTCTGAATATCCACTAGCTGTCTGTTGAAGGACTTTCGTGTGTGGTTACTGGTTGTGTTGCCTGAATTCTGATCGTGCTAATGTTCTTACGCGAATGGGGTGAACCTCACCTTCGGTTTGTCGTAATGCCTGAACTTGGCATCAAGATGTAAACAACTGCTCATCTTATTAACTCAGCAACTTGACATAAAATACGTAATTCATAAGGTTGAATGGTGTAACGTGATTCAACGAATAATGCCTCCGGTTCGAGTCCTTCACAATTTAATATGGATTACACACATACATAAACAGTTCAATTCACACATGAGGTACATGCATCAATCAATCAATAGCGTAGACTGCTGCTTTACGTGTCAATGTCCGTTTAAGGATACAATGCAGTAATTGTCGTCAGAACATCACAGCTATATGCACGCGCAGATAGAATGGCTACCTGCCGACAGTGAGACTGTGAGTCTAATTACTTCGTATAAAGTAGACGATTATCTTTCTCCTTCCAAGGATTTAGTTAATCACTAACCTCCATAAGTTTCCTCTCTCGTAGAGTTCTAGGACTGACCCTGGTCCATCATAAATGCACATATAAATGGCTATATCATGCCATTGAATTGGAAGGTTAGAAAAACGCAGCTATTCAGCTTGGCGGTCAAGTAACAAAGGGTAGCGTCTCCTAGTTACCGACTGTGACCCAAACAACGCTAGACACGTCATAATCGATCGTGTATGGAGCGTTCAATAATTGAAACATCTATCGCAATATATTAAATGTCTTAACCTTTACAATTGCACGTCTGCTAACCTTTAGCAGACGGCGTTAATATCATATACCGTAACACTGTCATAAAATTAGATATGATAGAAACTGTTTTATTATCCCTCCACTGTACTGTTAACATCTCCATCTCCCTGATACAACACATGTCACCGTGAGCTGATTTTGTTTTCAAATGATTTTATTTTTTTTAAAGGCTAGAAAACCTTTTCTTTTTGTTTGAAATAGTTTCCCATGCACAAACACCTTCCTTTAAAAGATATTGTAAAAGTTGTACAAAAACTCAATCCCCAGTAATGCATTCATCACTGAAATCATCGCTGAAGTTCATTATTTCAATATTTTTCCGTCACAGTGAAATCCCACTTTACCGAAAAATTCAAAATGGCGGCAAGTGTTTTCGATGTTCAGTCATGACTTTAATGTTGATTATTTTCTTATAAAATTTGTTTTAAAAGAAAACTTTTACGATTTAAATAAATTTTATGTAGTTTTTTAATATAAAATAACGCTATTAGTTGGAAAAAAATTGTTTTTAAAGTACTTCCTGCGACTTCAAAATTACCTCTGTACACGTTCAATTTCTAAGGATAGAAATGAAGAGAGTTAAAGCTGACAGGCAGAAGAAAATCAATTCTTACCATCAAACTTCCTGACTGTGCAAAGAACTTGTTATATTCCACTACAGCTGAGGGAAACTTGCCTGTGGAAAAAAAATCAACATCAACTTAGACATCTAAAAAAAAGAATTCATATTTTACTTTTAATGCATCCTTATTTTCTCCAGACAAGGTGATTTTTTAGATTATGTGGAAGATTGTTCCACAGATGAGGAGCAGATAATACTAAACCTTTCTTTGAAAAGTTGAGCCTAAGCTTGGGCACACCTGGGTACAGAGATGCACACCATAGCCAACAATGGTATGATATGTGTACAACAGAGGTAGAGTGAGAAGGAAAGTGTATGCGTGTATGTTGGAAAGAGGGAAGAAAAAAACCATACCTTAAAATGGGACAGAACCCAAAAAAACCTTTGACCCTTAGCGTTGGATCATAAGTACAGTTTACTAGTACCATTCAAAATCGTATATTATTCATACCAAGATGCACACTAATGGATATTTAGTGAAATACAGTCAGAAAGTTTCTTAACTTATATTTGATGAGTTTCAGATATAATAAAATATATTTGTGGGTATACCCAGATACAGAATCAGCAGCTCAGGTGAAACAAAGCATGCAATATAATCATCCCTGAAATTCTCAAGAGATGCATTTCTTCTTCTTCTTCTTCGTACACTCTCAGACGTCCACTTGAATGTTCTTAAAGAAAGCAGTAGTCAGTTTGAGGCTATCTGAATCCCCGTAAAGCTTTTCCTCGAAAGGAGCTGGCGTCGGCCATATGCGCTTTCTCTGTATTGCACATAAGGTGCAACTTTGAAGCAGATGTTCAGCAGTCATTTTATCGGTGCCTGTCACGAAGTGGTTTTAAGTTTTTAGAGTTTGCCTGAATGAAAACAAGACCCTAGTATGAGAAAGTCTGAGAAAATAGAATTTAGATGGAAAATGACATGCCTGTGGCCAGACGAGACTATTGGCTCAAGGGATAGAACCAGGATTTGAATCTCCCCCTGCCGCTTCGTGACTTTAGACTGGCTATAGTCTCGCCCTCCTCTGGCTACCTTGACACACAAGGAGATAAGGTGTATAAATACGACCACAAACACCACTATACAGACAACATAGAGTAAGTATAGTAAAGAGTAGAAGCTGATCCAGTAAATAATATATGTATATATTTATTTACATACAAGAAAAACATAAAATGGCATATTACGTCATCAAGTCAGTCGATAGCGTGCACTGTTGCACGGCCTGAAAACACGTAACGATTAAATAGCAAGACCCTCAAAAAAAAAAACCTCAATCACATTCACTCTTCCTGTCACCCTGCTGAGGAACAATAAAAATGGTTAGTGCTTTAAATAGACTTTGATCTGGTGGGGCTATCACTTTAGCCTCCACTCTCTAACATTAATAAGCTTTCTACTGTCTCAGTCCTGGTGACTCTTCCTCAACGAACGGCTACACAGCTTTCTACTAGTTAGGCGATAGACGCCGATAACTACACCACAAGAAATGCTAAAATAATAGACTTGGTTTTTTTCGAACGCAGACTCAGTGTCTATCCGTCCAATGGGAATACTGAACAAAGAACCCTACTGGTCCTGTCTATTTTCTCCTCCTTCGCTATCTCTCTCTCTTGGTCTCAGTGTCTCTCTAACACTCGAGGGCTGATGATGCGGCATCTCCGTTACTCTCTTCTCTCGATTTTTATCAGGACCTAGGTATGGTAACCCTGTCACCTGTTCCTGAGTTTGGTGATGACGATGTTCGGATATCAAGCATGAGGGACTTGATTAACTGTAGACGCTTCTCTGCTGCTGAGCAAACTTTCCCCTTTTCTCCCACTCCGGATTTAGAGGAAGACACAGCCTTGATTTCTGGCAGTAATGAAATTGAAACCAGTCATCTCCCCGGCCACCTGCCGTTGCAAGAGACTATAATAGCGATGCTCCTCGCTGTATGATAAATAAAAACCTCGGTCCAGCTGAAGCAATAGGGCTTCACTACCAGAGACCATAGGTCTGACCCTTAAGATAGGTCCTATTGCCGTGGTAATTTTGCACATGGGCAAATTTAACGCTTTCCCCACTATTCTTGCCGGACTCACTCGCTGAAATTAAAAGAAACAGCTTCCAATGTACACCCTCTCTAAAATCACTTTATCTCTAAACATATACGATACATAAAATAATTCTCCCTCCACGTGACACACTTCAATCTCACTCCTTCTCACCCCTTCTCACTCTACCCACTCTCATCGTTCAGCATAACAATACCTACAATAATACTATCCCACGTGGCCCTAAAATCAACACTCCATCTCACTCCCCATTCTCGTTTTCTTCACCCACAATACATAAAATACCACTATCCCACGTGGCCCTCTTCAACCCCCCTCCTACTAAAATCTAGGTCCCCGGTAAAATAAACAAAAGCCCGGAACCCGTCTGACAGTGATACATGGCCGTTAACCGCATGGCCGATCCCGGGTTCAACATGAACCAAAAATAGGGAAATCCTTTAACCCATTAACACAGGTCGAGTTTCCCGGCTTACTCCCCATTTAAATTAAACCTCGCTGTAGGGATGAATTATTATCCCCCACGCCGTCTAAACTCACAGATAACAAAAGCTCACTGCATTCCTCACATTTAAGGCTCAGAAAAATTAACGAAACACACCAAGGATTTCCCAATAAAATTACATTAGAAAATAAACAGGAATACAAATGGTGAGGTTTTACATAACATTCTACAAATCTGGGCACACGTGTAGCTAATATAACTTCCCCCGTACCTATCTACTGCCAAAATCATAAGAAAGAATAAGCACACTGTTGCAATTTAACGTCGACTAACTTCCAAAAATGATAATGGATGGCACTATCGTTTTTTTAAAACTAAAAAAGTTAAACCTTTTACCTACGGGCGCATTCTGCAAAACCCCCTCAAAATAAGTTCAAACGATTAATAAAATAGTTTTACAAACCCGATTATCGTTGGTTTTCTTTTTTTCCCAGCAGTGGAGAACGAATAACTAATGTAGTCCCTCGCCAGGCCAATAATTTTACTTCAGAGACCAATTAGGCCCGCAGTTTCCTCTCTCATTATATACAAGAGAAACCGCCCACGCGGATTCCCTTCCTACGCAAATCGCAGACCAATGGCAGCGCTAGGAAAAATCAAATCCCGCGTGTCCGCAAAATTGCGTCACATTACGTGATGGCATCGTGCCTCTGATGCGTCATACAGGAGTGGCCGAAAATATCGATTTTTGTAAACAATGAACTCTACGGGAATCGCGAAAAATCAGAAGAAAGTAAAACTGGATGAGTGAAAAATAAACCTACCGACCTAAAACGAACCCATTAAAATTACCTCCTCAAAAATACCGAACACGATATATTCACATGAGAAGAAACAAGGCAAACCCATATAATTACAAAGTGAAGAGAAATGGTGAAAACTCAAAATAGAACACAGAATTGGGCCGGAAATACAAAATAGACGACAGAATCGGGCCGGTTGAAAGTCAGAATTACAGTGTAGCATCACAGTGCCATAGTTACACTGATTGGTAGTTCCTATCTTTAGCTTGTTGAATAGATGGTATCTCAATCTGTTGTGGCCAGTGCGGAGTCTGAAGATTACCACTTGTTCTCTTCTGTTGAGCTGGTAGTAAGCATCATTTCAATTTCTCTGTGAAAAAAAATATAGCCTGCACCTGTTTTTTTCCCAGTGAAACATGTAATTCCATTTAGTTCATATCTCCAACCACACAATGCCAAGCCTAATATAATTACACGTCACCATTCTTATAATGTGTTCCACTGTTTGCATTTCTTCAAAGGACTCTATCAGTTCAGTGATAATATTAGAACATTAATTTATTTATACAACTAACCGTTACTGCTACAGCTGGTACAGGTTGGCAAAATGGATAAAACCAGGAGTGAATGTAGAAGGAACATAGGTGGAACAAACAAATCAACTGAGGCTGAGAGTTAAGACACTTGATCCAAGTACAAGATCCAAGTGCGATTTTTCTCAAAATCGTATATTATTCATACCAAGATGCACACTAATGGATATTTAGTGAAATACAGTCAGAAAGTTTCTTAACTTATATTTGATGAGTTTCAGATATAATAAAATATATTTGTGGGTATACCCAGATACAGAATCAGCAGCTCAGGTGAAACAAAGCATGCAATATAATCATCCCTGAAATTCTCAAGAGATGCATTTCTTCTTCTTCTTCTTCGTACACTCTCAGACGTCCACTTGAATGTTCTTAAAGAAAGCAGTAGTCAGTTTGAGGCTATTTGAATCCCCGTAAAGCTTTTCCTCGAAAGGAGCTGGCGTCGGCCATATGCGCTTTCTCTGTATTGCACATAAGGTGCAACTTTGAAGCAGATGTTCAGCAGTCATTTTATCAGTGCCACAGTTACACTGATTGGTAGTTCCTATCTTTAGCTTGTTGAATAGATGGTATCTCAATCTGTTGTGGCCAGTGCGGAGTCTGAAGATTACCACTTGTTCTCTTCTGTTGAGCTGGTAGTAAGCATCATTTCAATTTCTCTGTGAAAAAAAATATAGCCTGCACCTGTTTTTTTCCCAGTGAAACATGTAATTCCATTTAGTTCATATCTCCAACCACACAATGCCAAGCCTAATATAATTACATGTCACCATTCTTATAATGTGTTCCACTGTTTGCATTTCTTCAAAGGACTCTCTATCAGTTCAGTGATAATATTAGAACATTAATTTATTTATACAACTAACCGTTACTGCTACAGCTGGTACAGGTTGGCAAAATGGATAAAACCAGGAGTGAATGTAGAAGGAACATAGGTGGAACAAACAAATCAACTGAGGCTGAGAGTTAGGACACTTGTTCCAAGTACACCACCCCCCCCCCCCCCCCCCCCCCCCCCCCCCCCCCCCCGCCGATGTAAAGGAGATACAGTGCAGATATAATCCTTTGATGATGGGACTTTTTCTGATTGCCTTGTGGTGTTACGCTCTGAATAGTTTTCTATCATTTGGTTTTGTTTTAAGGACCATTTTCTTTGTACACGGACAACTTCATCAATGCTCCAATCTCCTCCCTTAGATCACACAAGGAGGACATCAGCACAGTGCACAAACTCCACAGCATTGGCAAGGATCCCAATGTATGTATACATGAATCACACATTCTATCAATATTTTTGTGGTGGGTATGTTTTCTAATTTTTAAATTTTACCAGTGCAGCAGCCATTTGGCCTACTCTTTACGATTTCCAACTGCAGAGGAATTTTTAATGTGCGCAACTTGCACACGGGACCTGCTATTTTTTTCGCTTTTATTCAAGAAGGTGAGGCATCCAATCTAATTTCTATCTATTAGTCACATCAACCTATGTACCTTTTCATATTTCATTTTCCATGCTCTTTACATAACAAAATGTCCACTGTTCAGATACAATTGTTAACGCTCGTCAAAGCATCAAATTATATAAACTCTCTCTTAAATGCTGAACTAATAAGCAGCAGTGCAAATACATGACCCAAATTTTACAGCCATAAAGGAGAAATTTTTTATTTTAATGCAGAAATCCAAGAAATGAAGGAATGTTTTTGATTTTACCTTTTGCCTCAGGACATCCAAAATCTTTAACTTTGACTGAGTCTCGACCATTGACAAAGGCAGCCAGCCAATCTGAAATAAACCTCCACCTATATTGGACTCTAAATAAAATGCAAACAATTCCTCAAATGCTCTTCCAGCATGGCACTAATAATTTTGTCTATAGTGGTCTGTATATATATTTTTTAAAACCTTTTTAAATATTCCTGATATTTTATCAAGATTACAGCCTTCATCATCAATTTCAGGCGGACATTGTCCTGAATGGCTTAGCGGGTCTTCCCGCCAACAGCTATCTAGTTTCTCATGTTACTTAGTTTCAGGTATGCTTTTTTTTCACAGATTCAAGGTAGAAATGAATAAAACAGCAGTTTTCGCTGCTGTTAAAAGGCCCTCAAAAGTTTATAGCGATGTAATGCAATATATTATAGGCAAGACAACAACAGCCAATTACCTGTGTCTTAAAAAACCTATGTTTCACCCAAGAGACATTGTGTTCTCTGGGAAACCTCTACACCCAACGGTCAGAAAGAGAAACACCTACAACTAAATGACTACATCAAAAAAAAAAAAACTCCCTATGGAAAAAAAGCACAACTGCTGCTGGTCTCCTTGCAGGAAATTTGCACCAAGCTTTCACATTCTCCTGCAGTGGTGTTTCATGTGGTTGCTTAGTTTGTTTACATGATAATGCCAGAACCCCTGTTCCCCCCACCCCCCCCACTTTGCCACACCATAAGACCTTGTACGAACATTGCTGAGTTCATAGTCCATTTTGAGTCTTTGTCTCTTGAGAGAACTCATGCACCACAGAGCCATGTTTCTTCATAAAAATCCTGCTTGAAGAATGCAATGCTGTTGCAGTGGAATGCAGCTGCAAACAATTAACCTGCAAAGCATTAAAAAATATCAATAACATCCTATTCCTATCTGTAGGATTTTTATAATGCTTTCTATCTAGATGGAGACAAGAAGATTTCCAGTAAAATGTAAATTATATTAGCTCCCCATCTATCAGAAATACCTGGCATTCTAAAAAAATACAAACTGAATACATAAAAGCATTACTGGCAACATTAAAGACCTAGCATATTAACGATATCTGTATAATGTTATATAAAAATTTTCGCCAACCAGATGTTGTATTAATTTTATAAAGGTCTGCTTAAAATAAAATAGCCCCTTCAGTCATAACTTCCGATGCTTATTTTCAAGTAAGGTGTTCCTTTGACATTTTCCTACGCTCTACTGTTGCCGTGAGAGCATCCTTTTTCAAAAAACGAAAGGTGGCGCCTGTAAAAGCATCAACGGGCACGATCAAATATTAAATAGAGCATTTTTCATACATTTTTTTGACTGAAGTGTGTAATGTTTTCTATGGTCCAAAGGACATAATCCGATTATCGAAACTACAAGGGCAAGTTTGTCTCTAGAGACACAACTTTCGGTCTATAATTTATGAACGACAGCGTGGTAGTTATTTGTTTGACCAGTCCAAAAATGGTAGGATGTCTGAAACCTTTCTTAACGTCATGACCATAAAAGGGCCCATAGAGACTTTTAATCTCTAATGTTCTTAGAATCCGTCTGCAGCGCAACTCAAGATTGTCCTCTGCCATCTCCAGTTCGTTCGCTGCGCTCCCCCCAACGGGAGTAGAGAAATGGTTTAAGAAGCGAGCAGATACCGCAACAGCGTCTTGTGATTTTAATGAACTACATAAAAGCTAAATCATTTCACCATATTGTCCATTACAACTGCCCTGGAGGCATATGTTTCATTTTCCGAACCTAAGGTAATATCCTCTTGAAACTACGATTAACTTTATGCTATCATCTGCTCGTCATATCTTGTCGCCTCTCTTCTCGCCGTTACGTCGGATGCAAAGAGTAGAGCGTACTTTGAAATTATAGCACCACCACCATCTTTATAGCTGAACATATGGTCCGCTGACCAACAAGACTATTGGTGTTGGCCATGTCCACATTCAGAGACCCCCGTCCAAGCCACAGATGGTTAGACTTATGAAACATTATAAAGGTCGAGCTGGACCAGAACCCCTGAAGGACGTGCACGAAAGAGACCGAAACCCTTAATACAAACCCAAACGGCTAAGGCAGAATGGAAGCATTTATTATTGTTTTATGAACATTGAAGAGGCTGGACTGACACTGTTGCAGAAATAGAAATTATTAATATTTATACAGCTTGAACTAGAACCAGAGTTGATTTTTGGCAGCTGTACGAAGGACGGGGATGTCACCGACCGATATTAAGCAAACAAAGCTGAATCAATTTGTTGTCTGCCCCCACTACAAGAAATTGTTTTCAAAGTGCTATGTTGAAGTGATAGTGGCCATGACTGTTTTGTGGCGTGCAATAAGAGATCAAAAAGAAACATATACAACGAAGTTTACACCTTTCTATGACTCTAACAAACGTCCATGCCTGTGTGATAACCCCGTGAACTTTTCCACTACCACATACACAGCAACATCCTAAATCAGATAAAGACAACCAACATCTAACACTTTAACACCAGGTGTGTACGACATTGCCTGAGGTTGCAGTAGTCTTATTTTGTCTTTGTCTCTTGAGAGACTCAGTAATACATTACAGTGTTCTTCTTTAATCCTTGCTTAAGATGTTAATGCATGTTGCAGTACTATCTGGCAATACAATGTAACCTGGCAAAGCATTAAAAAATATCAATAACATCTCTATTGCTATGCTGTAGGATTTATAATGCTTCTAAAACATAACTAGACATAAAGAACAGTATAACAGTAAAATGTAAATTATTTAGCTCCCCATCTATAAAAATACCTGGCATTTAAAAAAAGTAAAACTGAATAAATAAAAGCATTACTGGCACATTAACACGCTACATATTAACATATGCTGTATTAATGTTATATAAGAAATTTCTGCCAACCAGTCTGTTGTTTGATTTTATAAAGGTCTGCTTATAATAATAATAGCCCCTTCAGTCATAACTTCCGCTGCTTATTTTCCTGGTGTTCCTTTTGACATTTTCTCCTCTCTTCTGCTTGCCGTGAGAGCTTCCTTTCACCCAATCTGAGGTGGCGCTGTAGAGAGCATCGTTACTTGGTGCGATCGGCAGCTTCATCCTCCCAGGTTGCTGAACTTATGTCCAGTGCTCTCATGTCTCTCTTGCACACATCTTTGAACCTGCTGTTGCCAAAATGTTTTATTGCCATCTGTCAGTTGTCTGCTTATAAAGCTCATAATCATATCTCAGTATTACCTTTGTCCACAGACCCAAAGTATGAGACCACATTTTCACCACTGCGGACGTTAACCACAACAGGAGATTTGGACAGTTCCATTGCTTTCTTCACAGCTTTTGTTTCAGCTTGTTCCTCAACGTTGTCATATTCCTCACTTCCTGCACAGATAAGACACAAGATGTTGACAAACATGAATTTAAAATGTTCATGACAATGTTATATTTTAAACCATAATAATGACAGAGAAGGTAATTCTTAAAAAAATCTTTAAAGCAATTGGTTGTGAAAGGAAATTCCCAAAACAAACAGACAAATTGCATTTTCTCCTCCAAACTCCAGTTTATTGAATCTGAAAAAAAAAAACACAACAAAACAAAACAAACTAAAGAAAAAAACAAAAAAAACACTAGAACAACTCCTTCAAGAGGGAGGGAAAAATGAGAATGAGAAAGCTTGATGAAATATTATGCAGACAGGGTAAAGTTATGAACACTAATTCAGAAGATTACAACAAGGAAAACAGATTCTAAACTATTAACACTTTTCATTGAGGAGCTCATGTGAGGTTGGAAAAAATATTCTAATACGTGAACTATTCTATAAAATAGCTCACAAGCGGCCAGGATGGAGATTCTAAAAATATTAAAACTTTTCCAGAAGAGCTTATAAAAGGCAGAACGTAAATTCTAAAATATGAACATTTTTCTAAAAGAGCTCATACAAGGCAGGAAAGTAGATTCTAAACTTAAGAACGCTCTTCTAGAAGACCAGAAAATACTGGAAATTGCACCTTTAACAAAAAAAACTTTCAGAACAGACAAAACACACAAAATGAACAATACTTATAACTAGAACCCACTTGTTTCACAAATAACAGCAGCATTACTAAAATTTGTACTGACATCCAAACTGATATACTTTATGTTAATAAACTTCTGTCTGTAATGTTAAAATGTTGTATTTTTTTTGTTTTTTTGTATCAGGCTCATAACTGGCAAAATAGGTAACCTAACTTGAGGAATTAAGTGGAAAAATCAACACAAGTGCAGGTCAGGCTTATCAAATGACTTACTTCACTGTTTTCTTTTTCTTTTTAAACATTGGCAATCAACGCAACACTCCTGCATAAGCTGTCCTGAAATATTCTATAGAATGGGTCATTTGTTTGTTACTCCAGCCTTGATATTTCTTCTCCAGTTGTTATCCTCATCTTCTTCTTCAAGTACCATGCCTAGTGGCGTAGGAGATCATGTCTGCAGTGCAATTTATCGATTCTGTTGCTGACCTCTGTCCATGCCACGATGTCAAACTGTCCAGTACTAGCTCTCTCTTTGTCTTTCTCTATCCTCATAACTCTTTTATATTTCTATGCTTCTAGTTTAGGAACTTTCCGTTGGCAAAAGGTAGTGGTTTTCATGTCAATCACCTCACAATTTCCATCCAGTACATCCAGAGCCAACCTTCTTGGAAGCTGTACCTTGATAACTCTTTCCAGTAGAGTAAAAGCTGCTGCCCCCCCCCCCCCCCCCATTCCAAAATATGGTGCATGTAGCTCATGGGTGTCTCTGATGAGACAACAAATAGAACAGGACTACTACTCTCTCAAGCAATAAGTAAGTCTGCACTGCAGACATGATCTCCTACGCCACTAGGCATGGTACTTGAAGAAGAAGTTGAGGATAACAACTGGAGAAGAAATATCAAGGCTGGAGTAACAAACAAATGACCCATTCTATAGAATATTTCAGGACAGCTTATGCAGGAGTGTTGCGTTGAAAATGCGACTAATACGAGGTTATGCATTAGGCTGGACACCTCATCATGTAAAACACACTGCAACAGAAACCATCATTGCAAGAGCATGTGAGTGCTTGTTTGCAGGCTTCCTGCAAGGGGGACAACTGCAGTGGCATATCTTTGCTCCAATGGGAGCGAAAAGGAAAATGATGATGATTCCAAAAGGTACCAATGAAGGTGTTCTATGGGAATAACAGGGAATAAGGTTTTCTATGGTAATAACAGGGAATAAGGTGTTCTATGGGAATAACAGGGAATAAGGTGTTCTATGACTGATACTTACTTAAAAAGTTTTTATTGATGTCCACATTTTGAGCGTTTGTGTGTCCATTGCCTGCCTCACAGGTACCAGGGCTAGCAAGCCTTGACCCATCAACATTGACCGCAGGGACAATGTAGATATGCATTCCTTTCAGGAGCTGAGAACATGAAACAATAAAGTGGCAAACAAGGTCGGGACAATTGTAGCACTTCTAATCACATGAAATTTCTGTGCATCAATGATCTACATTTATACACAACAAGTACAGAACACATGGGTGTTCATAACATTTGTGTAGTCATGACTTTGCATCAGTGAATCTGTTTGCAGATCATGAAACCATCCTATTTGGAATTCATCTTTCACAAAACATTTCTTGTACAGAATCAATCTTCTGAAAGAGCTTCCTTATTTAACCCTTTACCGTTTAAAACGCCCAAAATCGCCCGCGCAGTCTAAGATCCTGTCCAAAACGGCCAATACCGCCTGCAAAACCATTGTTGTCAATTGTTGACACAGTGCAATGAGGTCTCGCTATTAATGAGATCTGAGTTATATAGAGATTTCTAGTAACAAGCAAAGCTTCAAATTTCTTAAATTATTTTTGAATCGATCGATATTTCAATTTTTTGTGATTTTTTAAAGCCATGGCTTTATGGGCAGTGGAATCTTTGCTTTGGAAGCCGATAGATGACATTCTTTTTTATCGAAACGATGAGGGTGCCACTGAATCAGATGTGGATACTGAATACTAACCCAATTTAGACTCCTGACAGCAGCACTGATGAAATTGAATCTAGTGAAAGTAGTAACGATACTGACGACAGATCAAATGAAATAGTCTTGTCAACAAAGCAAACTTCAGTTGAAATTTGTGACTTTGCAGAAAACCCTGGACCTAAACACACTCTAGTTTATGTTATCAAATGGGCTCAATATGAACAAGGAAAAAGCAGCAGCAAACAACAACTTATGCGAATACATATGCAAAAAAAAAAAAAAACAATGTTTTGTTTTCTCAAAGAACAAACCAAACATATCTTCTGGGCGTCCTGCAGTGAATGTTTGTGACTGCCCAGTGAGCATAATTAATTTGCAATGAACTGGTCGGTTCATCCGTCCTGAGTAGTTATGTTTCATTAATAAAAATGAATGTTTATATCTTCTGTGGTAATGAATTAACACAACAAACGTTCAAAATAAAAATAAAATCATTTTTTCGCCACATTAATGAAATTGTCATTGCATAATACTAATATATACAGTTATTAAGAATACTGCAGACGGTACATGATTATTATTCTTCTTCTTCTGCATTCGTCCTGAAAAGGACGTTTGTTATGTTGTGTCGCCGTTTACAGCAAAGCTGCAATATTTGCGCCTTTCTGCCCGACACATCCGGTTTCAGCATGGCATTTTTGGGACCAGGTTAACCTTCCTTCTTCGATCCCTACTCTCTCAGCCAGACTGCAGTGATGCAGCCTGTTTCCAGGACCACCACTTGGAGGTGGAGTAGGGTCTTGGTCAGCTCTGGTTTGCTGACCCTGAAGCAAGCAGTCAAGCTATGGGTCACTGACTGCATTTATCACTGTTGCTGCATCTTCAGTCCCATACATGATTCAATTCTGTGTATTTAAAACTAATAAACATAACTTTAGCTCAGTTAGTTGTTTTTTTAATGAATTTTCTTTTAACAGTTAGAAAATGGAGTTGCCCCCCTTGCCTTGGACATTAAGATAAAGATATATTAACCTTTAGCACGCTGCGATCGACAAATGTCGACGAAGGTAACCTATGTTCTCCAGGTTGGAGGCGATATTTTTGGCCTTGCAGCTGTCATCGGGAAACTGATTTTTAATGTGTGTGCACGTGATCTTAACCCCGGATGTTAAAATTGACTCTTCTGTGAAAGAGATTTCACTGTCTTTTCCGGTTTTTATTTTAGTGATGGCTATCCACGTTTATTTTCTGTGAATTTTTTCAATCGAAATGAATCGGCATCGAACACGCGACCATTTTCGCTATAATTTTATTGGATTCTGACGCCGATGCGATGAGGAGGAGATTTTTGTCTTTATAAACGCTGATATCGGTTCTCAGAATATGTTTGATGGCTGAGATGGAAACACAAGTAGAATGGCATTGCTAGTATGTATAATTTTAGGGGTTAGGACTAGGAAATTTAGAATTACGGCCGAATGTCACTGCTGACGAGGATGTTTGTTGCTTTGCTACTGATGATGGGTGTAACGAAAAGATCATCATTTGATTTGTATTGGTCAAATGACTTTCATTGAGATGCTAGGGATATGGACTCTTCGTTTCTTGGTAATTTTTTTTTAAATTTAAAAATTAAAAATTTTTTTTTTATTTTTTTAAATATTTTTTTCGTTTTTTTCATCTTTCCTTTCCTCTCTTCCTATCACATCTAACATGTACACAAACAAATTTTATATCATCAGATTCATCATTCATTTATTTATATAAATTCCAAAAATGATAGCAATTGACCAAGAAACACAAAAACTAACAGGCAAATCAAACTCTTCTCCTTCATTAACAAATAATAAGTGTGAAAAAAAATGTGCACTAAATTAGCACACAATTAACAATTTTCACAAAGCAGTGAAAAACAACAAAACAAAACAATTGTAAAATTTTAAAATGCCTGCATCTAATGTGCCTGCCTTACATACTAATAAAAGCTTGCTACTGTTTAAACAAGTTTTTTTTCATCTAATGTGCCTGCCTTACATACTAATAAAAGCTTGCTACTGTTTAAACAAGTTTTTTTCATCCCTGACTAGCTTCAGAACATGAAATAATTTTGTGAACACTGTCTAGATAAATGTCATGTGTTCATAGTGTGAAATGTCACATTTTTAGTGCTCACCTTGTCATAGTCACAATGTCTAGACACAAAGCAGAGACATTTTTTAACAGGTTGGTCATCTGTGTATAGTCATGGTAGTCCAGTGCCAGGCTTCCTTCATTCTCCTGCTTGAGGACAATGTTTTGGACTGTGGGAGTGTTTTCTGTCAGCAGAACAGGTCTGGTTACTGCACTGTAGCCTGAGAAATACAAAATACAAGTATGGTTACTTCTGTGTAGCCTGGGAAATACAACATACAAGAATGATTACTTCTGTTTAGGCTTAGAAATACAATTAAAAAGTTTGGTTACTTCTCTGTAATTGGAAAAACACACAAGAAAAATGTGGTTACTGAGTTGTAACCTATGAAATACAAGATAAAAGTTTAATTCCATCTTTATAACCTGATAAATGTAAAAGAAACATTTTGTTACTACATTGTAGCCTGAGCAATATAAAAGTAACCTTTGGTTATGGCATTGTAGCCTGAGAAATACAGCAGTAAAGTGTGGTTACTGCATTATAAACTGAGAAATACAACATAAAATTTTGGTTACTAAACTGTAGCCGGAGAAAACAAAAGAAGAGTTTGGTTTGGTTTGGTTTTAAGGACCATCTTCATTGCACATAGACTACTTCATCAGTGCTCCGATCTCCTCCCTTAGATCACACAAGGAGGATCTCAGCACAGTGCACGAACTCTACAGCACCAGCGAAAATTCCAATGTGCGTATAAAAGAAATCGTCACCTTATCTTTTCATACTCCTCATGGATGTCATTGTGATGCTGTACTGAAATTCTGTTTTTCAAGAGGCCCAGTTTTCTTCTCTTTCTAAATTATTATGTGGTTGGTCTTTTTCTGTAGGTATTTTATTGCGTTTTATGATGGTAGGTTTAGTTTATACTTACACCAGTTTTCTTTTCTTTAAAGTTAAGTTGCGATCACGAGGGTTTTCTTGGTTAAATTAATCGCGATCTCGTAGTCCTAGTTTCTTTGTTAAAGAATTATCACGGTCAAGTCCTTATTTAACAGCGCGTGAGATATTCACGGGGTGGAAAGTTTCCGTTGTTTGGCTCACGCAATATGACGTAAGTGGGAAACGTGCACGGTCGGGATAAACAGGTCACGATGTGCTTTCAAATCTAGTGGTGTAGACCCTGTTAATAATTTTGTAAGCGATTCCATTGGGTTAGTAAGAAGCTATAGCTATGACGTAGGCCAAAAGTCCGCAGGGATTTTCTTGTATATAAAACCCAGCGGTCTGTTATCGGACCCCCTTTGTCTGATGAAATTCACTACCGTGAATTTAGCATTTATCGTTCTGCTGCTCGCGGAAGAAAACGCGATAAACTGGTATGTTCATATTTTATTT
The DNA here is from genome assembly GCA_024509875.1 of Oreohelix idahoensis. Lineage (NCBI taxonomy): Eukaryota > Metazoa > Mollusca > Gastropoda > Stylommatophora > Oreohelicidae > Oreohelix > Oreohelix idahoensis. The sequence goes on from JAMPIV010014321.1 coordinate 130,118, forward strand.
GAGTCTTAATATTAGTGGGTTCGTTAATAGAGTCGTAGTCTGATTTAAGTAAAGCTTTCTTCGGGAAGTTAACTTAAAGTTATAAACATAGTGCCATCCATTACTATCTTGGTAGAATGATGTAAAGGTAAAGTGTGCCTAATTTTTCTAGGATATTGGCAGTATATAGAAGTGTGTGAAGTTTTGAGATATTCACTGTATGAGGATTAGCTATTAATACAAGCGGTTAAAAATATTTATGTATTGTTGTGCATAGCGGGAGAAGGGGAGAGTAGGGATTAAGGGAGCTATATGTTAGAGATTGAGTTATGGTTGAAGTTGTTGTACATTAGATGCATTTATTTTGTCCACAGCGGTTCACTGTACAGTGGAAGAGTGGAGTTTGTCCTATACAAAGTTCCAACGGAAAAGTTGGCAATTGCAGGAGCCGAGAGCTCAATATCGCTAGAGGCGAAAGAAATACGATAGCAGTTCGCATGCCGCGAAGCCTTTTGCTTCGGCGGGAACGTGTTCATCGTTAAATAAATCCAGAGCGAGTAGCTTGTTATACCACTCCAACAACAGCACATGGCCAGGAGATTGGTCTAGAGTTATACAGCCAGAAATCAATGCTGTATTCCGCTAAATCCTGAGCGGGTTAACGGGGCAAGTTATAGAAGCTATTCAGCAGAAGAGGAGCTTCTATATTTTAGTCAAGTACCTCGTGCTTGATAATCAAGTCATCATTGCAGGAGTCAGAACACTGGAGAGAGGGTGACCATTCCGGGTTCTGACAAGTCAACGAGAGAAGGCATAACAGAGACGCCACCTCAGCAGATGTCAAGAGTGTCAGAGAGACACTGAAGCAGAGAGAGAGAGAGAGAGAGAGAGAGAGAGAGAGAGAGAGAGAGAGAGAGAGAGATGGGACCAGTAGGGTCTGATGATATATCCTTAGAGGATAGCCTTTGAGTAATAGATGTTATAAAAGTCTACTAGTGTAGCAGTCCAGTGTTTAGTTAGCGGCGCTTATCGCCTAACGAGTTGGAAGCTGTGTAGACATTCGTTTAGGCAGAGTCAGCAGGACAGAGACAGTAGCAAATCATATAGTAGTAGACAGTGGAGGCTTAAGTTGAGGCCTCACCAGTTAGAGTGTGGTTACAATCACTTATCATTCTATTTTTCCCCAGCAGGGTGACTGACTGAGTGAATGTGGTTTTTATGTGTCTATCTACTTAATTGGTTCTTTGGTTTTCAGGTCTGTGCAACAGTGCACGATATTTATTTCTTTGCTGTATGATGACATTTAATGTTTTATTGTGTAAATAAAATATCTATATATTGTAGACTGGATCAGCTTCTATACTATACTGTACCTATATGTTGTCTGTATAGTGGTGTCTGTGGTTGTTATTTACACCTTATCTCCTTGTGTTTAAAGGTAGTTAGAGGGGGTTAGGTTATAGCATAATTTTAGTCACAAGTTGCAAGGGAGAGTCAATCCAGGTTCTCACCCTTGAGCCAATAGTCTCATCTGTCCACAGTCACTGTCATTTTCATCTAAATTCTATCTTCTCAGACTTTCTCATATTAGGGCCTTGCCTATACTCAGGCAAACTCTATAAATGTAAATCCACTTCATGACAGTCATCAAGGCATGTAAGGAGAGAACAAGAAAGCATTCAGCGGGGTACTGGAAGATGAAACAGGTCTGTATTTCAGAGCTGGCATTTGCTGATATTGCCCTGATTGCTAAATCAGAGGCACATCTCCAATCCAACCTGCAAGTTTGGAAGGAAGAGCTGGAGAAGAGAGGGATGGTCATAAGCAGCTCTAAAACAAAATCCATGGTGACATCACGAGAAGAAAGAAGACATCAGATTAAGCTAGGAGAACAAGTCCTGGAGCAGGTCGACCACTTTAAATACCTTGTAGCTATTATAGACCGAAAGGGAGGCATCAAAGAAGAGTTGGCCACTCGAAAAGCAGCAGCTGGGAGACTTTTTCAGGCCATAAATCGAGGATTCCTCAGCAAGAGAGAGGTTGGTAAGAAAACGAAGATGGCTGTATACTGCTCCACCTATGTCCCAGTCTTGACATATGGATGCGAGTATTGGGCAATGATTACAACCCACAAAAGCAAGATCCAAACCTCAGAAATGAGGTATCTGAGGAAGGTGGTTGAAGTAATGAAAAAACAAGAAGAGACATGGTCCACAACCAGACAGACGATATGTCAAGGCCTAAAATCCCACCCCCTGCAGACCCAAGTAGAACAGTCCCAACTAAAATGGTTTGGCCATGTCTGCCAGGGCAGCAGTCTGATAGGCCTACTCTTTACGATTTCCAACTGTGGGGGAATTTTAATGTGCGCAACCTGCACTCAGGACCTCCTATTTTTTCCGCCCTTATCCGAGAAGGCTAGGCATCAGATCTCACTACCCAGGAGACCAGGAGGAGTATGACTTCATTAGGACCACTAGTTCTGAAAAAAAATTTCCCAAAAATTATATTCCCACATCTGGGAATCGAACCTGGTACCTCTAGAGCTTGAGGCGGATGCCATACCTCTTAGCCACTTCAACCCCCCCCCCCCCCCCCCCCCCCAAAAAAAAAAAAAGTTTGGTTACTTCTCGATAACCTGAAACATACAACAAAAAATTACTTCTCCAAACCTGAGCATAACAACAGGAAAGTTTGGTTACAACTTCTCTGTAACCTGAGAAGTACACACAAAAAAGTGTTGTTACTGCTCTGAAAACTGATAAATACAATAGAAATGTTTGCTTACTTCTCTGTAACCTGATAAATTCAACAGAAAAGTTTGCTTACTTCTCTGTAACATGATAAATACAGCAGAAAAGTTTGCTTACTTCTCTGTTACTTGATAAATACAACAGAAAAGTTTGCTTACTTCTCTGTAACCTGAAACATGCAACAGAAAAATCTGGTTTATTTCTTTGTAACCAAGACATGCAACATCACCCGTGTGTTACCGGGGCCCGAAAGGGGAGCAAAGAATAGTAACACTGTCCCCTGCCAAGCATGTCGTAGAAGGCGACTAAGGAGGGTTGGGCATGGGGCCGGTTACCCCATCCTGTAAAAAAAAAAAATTTAAACCACAAAAAACTTCAACAAATATGGACAAGTCAAATAAAGAAAATAAAACACAGCCATCCAAGACAGGGGAAGGTCCTCTCGCGGGGAGGCGTATGATGCAACACAGAGAAAGCCGAAAGGAGTCTGTGTTGCTGACTAACCTTCTTTCTTCTAGGAGAACTTCCAGATTTGGCACCTGGAATGTTCGGACATTGAACGAACAAGGGAAAGTGGCACAAGTAGCAGCAGAAATGAGGGAATACAAAATCGAGGTTCTGGGAATGTGTGAAACAAAGTGGAAGGGGGTAGACAGGAAGAAACTCATCACAGGTGAATTGGTGCTGTCCTCAGGACACGAAGACGAAAGTTCACACCACAGTGAAGGGGTAGCTCTTATGTTATCTAAAGAAGCACAGAAAGCACTCATTGAATGGGAAGCTGTGGGACCCAGAATAATAACAGCTATTTTCAAAACAGCTAAAAAGAAAATTCATGTCAATGTCATCCAATGTTATGCACCAACTAATGACAAAGAAGAGTCTGTGAAAGAAGCATTTTATACTAAACTACAGGAAATTATGGATAAAGTAAAAAGAAGAGACATCACAATTTTGATGGGTGACATGAATGCAAAGATAGGTACAGTCAATACTGGATTTGAAGAAGTCATGGGAAAACATGGGCTAGGAGTAATGAATGAAAATGGAGAACTATTCGCAAACTTCTGTGCTTCAAATCAACTGGCTATAGGAGGAAGCATGTTTCCACATAAGAGAATACACAAGGCAACATGGATATCACCAGACCATAGAACAGAAAATCAGATCGATCATATATGCATAAAGAAGAAGTTTAGATCATCATTGCAGGATGTAAAGGTATATAGAGGAGCAGATGTGGCATCAGATCACCATCTTCTGATAGCCAAAGTAAAAATGAAACTCAAGAGATATGCAACAATGCAAAATTATAGACAACAGTTTAATGTAGGACAGCTAAGAAATCAAGAAACAAGAGACAAATTTGCGGTCACAGTATCCAACAAATTCCAAGTGCTCCAACAGTTGGAAGATGTAGAGAATACAGAAGACTATTGGCAGCAGGTCAAAACGGTATGGAAGGAGACATGTGAAGAAATACTGGGGAAAAGGGAAAGACAACAAAAAGCATGGATAACAACAGAAACCATCAATAAGATAAAAGATAGAAAAAACAAGAAAGCAGAGTTAAACACAAGCAAAACCAGAAGTTCCAAAGCCAAGGCTCAAGAAGTGTACACAGAAGCAAACAAAGAAGTAAAAAGAAGTATCAAAAGAGACAAGAGGAAGTATATTGAGGAGTTGGAAAGAGAGGCAGAAGATGCTGCAGCCAAAGGAAATATGAGAGAACTGTATAGCAGCACAAAGAAGCTAACAGGGAAATACAAGCAAACAAGTTGCCTCATAAAAGATAAGAATGGGAAACTGCTCAGCAATATACAAGAGCAAATGAAGAGGTGGACAGAATATTTTGGGGACCTTCTCAATAGACCAGCTCCACAAAACCCGCCGGACATCCAGCCAGCAGAAGAAGAGCTACAAATTAACGGTGAAAGACCAACGAAGGAAGAAATAAAGAAAGCCATAAAGCTTCTAAGAGATGGAAAAGCGTCTGGACCTGATGGCATTCCAGCAGAGGCCATCAAAGCAGATATCGACACGGCTACAGAGATGTTATATAAATTACTTGGTAAAGTCTGGGAAAAAGAAGAGATACCAGCAGAATGGAAGGAAGGATATCTGGTTAAGTTGCCTAAGAAGGGAAATCTACAAGAGTGCACAAATTATAGAGGAATAATGTTACTATCAGTGCCAGGAAAGGTATTGAACAGGATTATCCTTGAGAGATTAAAGGAGTCCATAGACAAGAAATTGAGAGATGAACAAGCAGGTTTTCGACAAAACAGATCATGTACAGACCAGATAGCCACTTTGAGAATAATAGTTGAACAAAGTCTGGAATGGAATTCACCACTATACATCGGATTTGTGGACTACGAAAAAGCATTTGACAGTGTGGACAGAGAATCACTTTGGAAATTGATGAGGCATTATGGAGTTCCCCTGAAAATCATTAATTTAATAAAGAAAACCTATGAAGACATGACGTGCAGAGTTCTTCATGAAGGACAGCTTACAGAACCATTTGGGATAAGAACAGGAGTGCGACAGGGATGCCTCTTGTCTCCATTTCTTTTCTTGCTGGCAATAGATTGGGTTATGAGATCATCGACAACACACAACAGAAATGGAATCCAGTGGACTCTGACTAAGCAGTTGGATGATCTGGATTTTGCTGATGATTTGGCTCTCCTGTCCCATAACCGTAATCAGATGCAGGACAAATTGAAAACACTCGATGAGAGGTCACAGCAATTGGGTCTGAAAATACACAGGGAAAAGACAAAAATAATGCGAATAAATGCAGGTAATGAAAACAGGGTTGAACTTGAAGAAACGCCAATACAAGATGTAGAATCATACACATATCTTGGCAGTAATATAGACAAAGTTGGAGGAACAGACAGCGATATCAAAATAAGAATACAAAAAGCAAGAGGAGCTTTCATTGCATTGGGAAATATATGGAGATCAAGAGAAATAGGATCCAACACGAAAATAAGAATCTTCAACTCAAATGTGAAGTCAGTCCTATTGTATGGCTCGGAGACATGGAGAACAACAAAGACAACAACCAAAAAGCTACAGACTTTCATAAATGGGTGCTTGCGTAGAATAGAGGGATTAAAATGGTATGACAAGGTTACCAATGTGGAACTGATGACAAGAACTGGACAAGTGCCAGTGGAACAAGAGATGAGAAGAAGACGATGGCGATGGATAGGACACACACTGAGGAAACCTGTTGATAGCATTACAAGGCAGTCCTTGTTCTGGAACCCCCAGGGCAAGAGAGGCAGAGGAAGACCAAGAAGTACATGGAGAAGAGAGTTGGAAACAGAGGTGAAAATGATGAGGAGAACATGGAAAGAACTTGAGATGATGGCACGTGACAGGAGGACTTGGCATGTGTTTGTTGAAGGCCTATGCTCCTTTGGGAGTGGAGGGTTATGAATGAAGACATGCAACAGAATACGACTAGTTGCAGCACTGTAACCTGAGTAATACGATACAGTTTAAGACACCACGGTCACGTGTTACGACCTACCTGAAGCTTCAACAGTTATTGTGTGGTGACCAACTGTGGCCAATGTGAAGAAAGATGATGTCATGTCCTGCTTTGGTTTGCTGTCAAGCTGCAGAGAGTACTTCTGAATTACCTCCCCTTTCTCATTCTTTACCTCACCCTGAATGCCTGGTTGATGGCAAATAAGGAACATCAAATTGGTCGATATTTGAAAGCTGGAACCTTCTTGCACATTATCTTGAATTTAAACACCCCGGAAGCTTTTCGTGTTCTTTAATGAATATAAAATTCAGTTCTATAGATCAGTAACCAGAATCTGAAATGCTCAGATTTTTTTGGTTTTTGGATATCACACAGAGTTGGCCAAAAATAGATTAGAAAATTACCCAAAAGTCAGCCGAAAAAACTTTTGATTTTCAGAATATTTCGGTTTTCAGGTGTTCGGATTCTGGGTTACTGACCCGTACTGACAATTTGGATTCAAGAACACAATGAAAAGCTTCCATGTCATTTTGACATAGTTCCATTCTGTATATTTATTCACAAAGATATCCATATCGCAAAAAAAAAAAATGTACAACTATGGAAAGGTATGGACCAGTGACATTGATAATTAAATTTAAACCTTGTGTGTAGCCGTATGGATCTTTGCCACCACCACAATTAAAGTAAAGCTTTGTTTTTATACCAATCCTTGTCAAGGGTATTTAATATGTCACTGTCAGGTTGTTAATTTTCTGGTATTTACAACCAATCACAACCGACAGATAGAGAAAGCATGCTTCTTCTTCTTCTTCCGTCCTTAGCCAAAGACCGACCAAGCAGTCAGAGGCCATCACGCCTTGTGGCGTCTTAAGGGCAACAGCAGATTGGTTTTCTCTGTTGTAGTTTCCCATCACGCCTAGCGGCGTCTTTAGGGCAACAACAAATAGATCCATCTGCCATTGTTTCCGTAATCGGTGTGACAAGCCAACGGGTGATCAGCCCATTGGGCAGAAAGCATGCAGCCTTGCAAAAATCACAAATTACATACACTTCACCATACATAAATCAGTACAAAATGCATTACAATATTTATTACTACAAAAAATATATTAATATCATGAAGGCATCACTACTGCAATATTTTTCAGTATTACTTTTGAATCCAACAATAAAGTTTTCAGTTAATTTATTATTTTTGATTTACTGCTCATTAAACTGGTGACTTTGTGTTTCTCTGAAGTGACCTTATCTTACTAATTTTATGTAAGGGTGGGTAAAGGATCCCGTTACACGCCCATTGGGGCATATTGGGAATTTGGTGTTAGGCCCATATTTTCTTGACCATCGGCACACTAGGGGTGATGTGGTCAGCATCACGCCGGCCACCTTAACCTTCCCAGAGTTGCTCTGGTACCCTATTCGTGAGGCTGGGTCGACCCTGGAGCCGTTTGCGGTCTAAAAAATCCCACCTCAAACTGGGGATCGAATTATGGACCATCGAGCTAGGAATCTAGTGCACTAACCACTGTGCTATCGAGGCTCCCAATATTATGTAGTATAGTGATATTATTCCAGTTTTGTTTTTAAAACCATGCAATTGTTTTCACGAATTATTTATTGACTTATGACTGCATATATGACCCGTGTAAGAGAACAAGAAATAACAGGACTACTCCACCCTCAGGCATGACGTACAAGGTGACCAATATAAGGCTAATCATGGGGGCTGGCAACCTCATCATACAAAATCAATTGCCATAGAAACCACAGCTGCAAGAGCATATGACCACTTGGTGACCAGATGCAGTGGTGGCTCCGTGCTCCATAAGGAGTGCAAAGGAAAAAGATAATGATTGGATATATGCGTGTCAGTCCTATTGTATGGCTCTGAGACATGGAGAGCAACAAAAACAACAACCAAAAAAGCTACAGACTTTTATAAATGGGTGCTTGTGTAGAATAGAAGGACTGAAATGGTATGACAAAGTCACAAATGTGGAACTGATGACAAGAACCAGACAAGTGCCAGTGGAACAAGAGTTGAGAAGAAGATGCTGGCGATGGATAGGACACACATTACCTGTTGATAGTCCTTGCTCTGGAATCCACAGGGAAAGAGAGGCAGAGGTAGACCAAAAAACACATGGAGAAGAGAACTGGATACAGAGGTGAAAATGATGAAGAAAACATGAAAGAACCTGAGCGGATGGCACGGGACAGGAAGACTTGGCATGTGTTTGTTGAAGGCCTATGCTCCTTGGAGCGCTTAAAGGGTATTGATTGATTGATTGATATACGTGTACATGCATGTATTTTAAAGTTCAATTTCTGTCAACAGTTGTGTTAACAATACGCTGTATCTGAGAGCAGATATAAGGATTTTCAGTTTTTCCCCTTTGATAAAGGTTTGTGAGGAATGAACTTTTTTTTAATTAAATTTTTTTTTGACTATTATGCTTCACATAACAAATACTTCATATAAGACCTTGTGGAACCAATTAATTTCATTATGTGGGAGTACGCTGCATTTTATAACTCTGGGTGGTCAATTTTAGTTATGCTCAGATCATTTGGTTTTGGTTACATTAGGAATAGTTTAATTAACTTCTCATCAAATTCAGACATTCAAATGAAAATAGGTTGATCAACCTATGATTTATCCTTTAGCATGCTGCGGGCGACATGTGTCGCCAAAAAAAAAATTGTTCTGATACCTGGAGGCGACATGTGTCGCCTGCGGAAATCTTCGTTTTCAAGCTATAGGATGTGTGTACACGTGATATCACACCCGGATGTTAAGTTTTAAACTTATCTGAGAGAGAGCTAGCTTCCGTTTCCGATTTTTTTTAGTAATGGGTGCATTCGCGTTTATTTTCTGTGAATTTTTTCAATCGAAATGAATCAGCATCAAACACGCGGCCATATTCGCTCTAATTTTATTGTATTCTGACGCCATGCGGTGGGGATGAGATTTTTGTCTTTATAAGCGCTGATATCGGTTCTCAGAATATGTTTGATGGCTGAGATGGAAACGAAAGTAAAATGGCATTTCTAGTATGTATAATTTTCGGGGTTAGCATTAGGAATATCGGAAAGGTTTAAGATTACGGCCGAATGTCACGGCTGGCTAGGGAGTTTGTTGCTTTGCTACTGATGATAGGTGTAACGAAAAGATCGTCATTTGATTTGTATTGGTCTATTGGTCAAATGACTTTCATTGAGATGCAAGGGATATGGACCCTTCATTTGCTGGTTATTTTTTTAAAATTTTTTTTAAATTTTAAAATTTAAAAAAAAATTATTTTTTATTATTTTACATTTTTTTCCCCTTTTTTCATCTTTCCTTTCCTCTCTTCCTATCTCATCTAACATGTACACAAACAAAATTTACATCATCAGATTCATCATTCATTCATTTCTATACAGTCCAAAAATGATAGCAATTGACCAAAAAACAAAAAAACTATAGAATTTAATAGTCACCCACTATAAAAATGGGGCGTTGTGAAAAAGAATGCAGTGGCAGGGCAAGTTTTCTGAATTTTTATGCAGCGTGCTAAAGGTTATAAAAAACAATGATGATAAACATCTCATCAACATTATATATATATATATATATATATATATATATATATATATATATATATATATATATATATATATATATATATATATATATATATATATATATATATATATATATATATATATATATATATATATATATATATATACTGAAGCACATTAAAAACGCACCACCTGTATAATCCAGGAACAGAGTGTGAAATGTAAATATAAGTGTGTACAAGTTTACATATTTGGAATCTTTATTCATTTTCCTATGAATCCATGCTGGTCATTAATTTGTACATTTGATTGTTATGAAATTCATTGCATTCTGTGCAGGCAAGGGAGAAAACCAAAAATACAAAAAAATGCACGTGCGTTATCCTGCTGGAGAAGCTGCAAGTCTGGATAAATTGTGAACGCAGGAGCAACCAGTGCATCCAGAACCTCATCTCGATATGTCACAGCATTAACATTTCCACGGAAGACGTGAAGAGGCAAGCGATGGTGAAAACTGAATCCTCCCCAAATGTGAATACTGCCACCTCGAAATCGGTTGACATAGCAATCTGCAAAGCGCTCTTCACACCGTCGCTAAATCCGCAGGATATGTTGAATCTGTTCTCGTCTGTGAATAGGACAGCATTCAACTGCAGTCTAGTCCATCTGATATGTTGCTCTGCCCATTGCAGGCGCTGCTAACGATGTCTGTGAGTCAAGTTTGGCCCAACATAAGGTCGTCTTGCAGTAAGGCCTGTATCTCTGAGTCGTCGTATGACTGTCATTCGAGAGACTTGCCCATGTCTACCCACTATTGCTCTTGCTGTTTGACTTAAACACATGCACAAGTTACGATTGTCTGCTTCACCACTGTGCACATGTGGATTAAACGAACAAACTGCTGAGCATGTTCTACAGGACTGTCCTCTGTATGACCAGTTAAGAAAGATATACTGGCCCAATGACTCAACACTAAATTCAAAGCTATATGGAGTTAAAGAGGAACTTCAAACAACAGTCGAATTCATCATGAGAACTCGTCTGACGGTGTAATCATCAAAGATGCGATCGCAAGATGAAGAAGAAGAAGCTGTTTGACTTGCCGGGAGAGTCAATTCCTTAGGTGACTCAGCACAATATGACGATCTTCCGCAGGGGTAGTAACTCGTGGTTGGCCACTCCGAAGTCTATCCCGGGCACTGCCAGTGGTTCCGTAACGTTCATTGAGACGTACAATAGTGCTGTGGTGGCAATTCATCCTTCTGGCAATGGCCCGCGAGCTCATTCCAGTCTCCAACATACCAATGGCTCGTTGGCGGTCGTTTTCAGATAGTCGTGGCATTTCAAGCACATGTACTAGGTGTTTTGTCTCAACGGCCTTTTTATACCGAGTATACTGCCACAACGCGTACACATTTTCAGGGTCATAGCTGTTGAGAATCGTGTTGCACGTGTAACTTTCATCGTTTTCATGTAGTCTGTACACACACCCATGGGTTGAATCTTGCACTTTCCATTCCAGCAGCCATTCGCTCTCTACCGCATGGCAAACACGGGGAAAATCCATTCCCACACTTTTTTTTGCCAGCTTCTCGGCATCAGTATATATAATAGTGGTGCGTTTTTAATGTGCTTCAGTATATATATATATATATATATATATATATATATATATATATATATATATATATATATATATATATATATACACACACAGGAGAGTAAACCTGCTTCTACGCTCAGTTAATTTGTTTCTGGTTACAATAGGAAAAGGTTTATTTCCTTCTCATAAAATTACCACACATGAAGAAAAAGAGGCTGATAACATGATTTTAAAAAAGGAATAATCCACTGCTCATCAACATACAATTTATATATATATATATATATATATATATATATATATATATATATATATATATATATATATATATATATATATATATATATATATATATATATATATATATATATATATATATATATATAAAAAACAAAAAAAGGATATTAAACCAACTTCTCATCAATAAGATAAAATACAATATATATATATATATATATATATATATATTGTATATATATATACAATATATATATATATATATATATATATATATATATATATATATATATATATATATATATATATATATATATATATATATATATATATATATATATATATATATACTTACTTACTTACTTACTTAGTCGTTCCCCTTCTACCGTGAGGTGTAGAGGTTTGGAAGAGAGAGCGCCAGACCATTCTATCAGCTGTCTTCTTCCTGGCCTGGTTCCATTCTAGTCCTCGGTCCTTCAAAGATTGTCTAATGTTGTCCTCCCAGCGGACTCTGGGTCGTCCTGGAGGTCTGGATCCCTGGCTCTTTGTTTCCCATGCTTGTCGTGGTAGCCGATCTTCTCCCATTCTGCAGACATGGCCAAACCATCTTAGTTGGGACTGTTCTATTTGGGTCTGCAGCGGATGGGATTTTAGGCCTTGACGGATCGTCTGGTTGCGGACTATGTCTCTTCTTGTTACTTCAACCACTTTCCTCAGATACCTCATTTCTGAGGTTTGGATCTGGCTTTTGTGGGTTGTAGTCATTGCCCACGACTCGCATCCATATGTCAAGACTGGGACATAGGTGGAGCAGTATACAGCCATCTTCGTTTTCTTACCAACCTCTTTCTTGCTGAGGAATCCACGATTTATGGCCTGAAAAAGTCTCCCAGCCGCTGCTTTTCGAGTGGCCAACTCTTCTTTGATGCCTCCCTTTCGGTCTATAATAGCTCTGAGATATTTAAAGTGGTCGACCTGCTCCAGGACCTGTTCTCCCAACTTAATCTGATGTTTTCTTTCTTCTCGTGATATCACCATGGATTTTGTTTTAGAGCTGCTTATGACCATCCCTCTCTTCTCCAGCTCTTCCTTCCAGACTTGCAGGTTGGATTGGAGATGTGCCTCTGATTTAGCAATCAGGGCAACATCATCAGCAAATGCCAGCTCCGAAATATAGACCTGTCTCATCTTCCAGTACCCCACTGAATACTTTCTTGTTCTCTCCTTACATGCCTTGATGACATCGTCCATAAGGAGTATGAAGAGGTAAGGTGATAGGATATCACCTTGTCTTACACCAGTGGTGGTCCTGAACTCTTCTGACTTATGGTTTGCTGTCCTCACACAATTTCTGCAAGACTTGTAGAAGCTCTGTATAGCATGAATCAGAGGTGCTGGAATATTCTTCCTTGCCAAACAGTCCCAAAGTTTGCTCCAGGGGACCCTGTCAAACGCCTTTTCCAGATCTATGAAACAAAGATGGATCTCACTCTTATACTCAAGGGCCTTTTCACTCAGCTGTCTGAGTGTGAAGATTAGGTCTTGAGTACTTCGGTTTGCTCGGAATCCGCACTGGACTTCATCCAATTGTGGCTCAGCTAGGCGTCGGATATATATATATATATATATATATTATATAAATATATATTATATATATATTTATATAATATATATATATATATATATATATTATATATATATATATATATATATATATATATATATATATATTATATAAATATATATATAATATAATATAAACAAAAAAAAGGATAGTAAACCCACTTCTCATCAAGTGGGCTGGTGACTTCATCATGTAAAACAACTTGCTCCTGCTCCACGAGGAGCCAAAAAAATGGAAGTGATGGTGATATACATTGATAAACATTTGCTAAATGTTATATTATTAGGAACAGTTTTACTTCACTCTTTAAGTCTCAAAAGCCGATATATATCATACTTCCTTCTAAACCCATTTCTAGATCAACGTTAAATTGGCTTTCATATCTTTTGCTCCTTTCTAGAGCTTTTTCTAATTTTAACAACATAAAATGTCATTTCAGACAGGAAGTACTTTCTTTTAAATACCTCGTGTATTTATGCATATGAACATTAAACACATTTTTTTTACAAATAAAAAAAGCACTGGGGTGGCCATTTTTGTTTGGGCCAAACCCAATTATTTGCTTGTGACTGAAAGAGTTAATGACAATGACACACAAGCTATGTTTCTGCAACACAGTTCTTCACTGCGGAACAAAGCACACAAAATTAAGCCAATGGATAACAGATACAAATAAACAGGGACTCACGAAGAGATGAAATGAGGCAACAAAATAACTGAATAATAAAATGAAAACAAAAACAGAAAAGGTGAACTAGCTTAAACAAAAAGAATAAAAACCCTGCTTACCAATTATAATGTTTTCACTGAATTCTAATGCACAATAAGCAAAGTATTTAAGCCATTCATATATTTTCACTCTTTATTTTATAAAAAAATTTTTACTGAAATTTTCACTGATTCTCCTTTTCACAGGCTGTTCAATTATTGCAAGGACTTTATTCTTTGTTTCATCAAACCTTATTTGTTTTTTATATGGGAAGTTTATGTGTCTATATCCTGATTAAGGCCTGAGCGGCAGAAAATGTGGATCTTGGTATCACTGGCAATATATAAACAAGTTTCTTAAAACTATTAACATTACTTAACATTAATATAAAACTGTGACCGTAGTTACGACTTTGGCTACTAAGGGATATAAAAAAAAACGAATGAACTCCTCAATAACCAACCTTGTAAAGATCTGGACAGAACATTAAGCAGGGGCTGCATAGATGACATCCAGATATCAGGTAGCTCGGAGGCAGGGGGATACTTGCAGCATGCAATGTAAGTGCTTAGCTGGAAATTGGTTAAGGGGGTAGAGAGGATGGAAGACAGATATGAGCACATGACACACAACAAAAGCATGTCACTCAAGAATATTTTAAAAAGTAATATCAATCACAAATTTTGCATAATAATTTTAAAAGAAAAACTGCCTCTGACTTTTCACATGACATACTATTTTGTTTTCCGTGAATGTTGTTCATTAAGTAACTTTGTTACAGTAACAGTGCTTCACTCAGTAACCCAGTTCTGTTGACTGTGCTTCAGTAAAAAACCCAGCTCAGTGATTATTCCAAGTGACTGTACTTAAAAGTAACTTGATGTGTTCAGTGACAGCAATTCCATAAGTAACTTAGCATGTCTCATTTTATGCAATATTATTAAATATTCAGACGCAACCCAGTTCATTTAATCTCATGACAGAGATTCTCACTAACGAAGATTTTTAAAAATATCTTCTTCTTCTTGGATTCTTAGCAGCTGACTGACAATACACTCAGTGACCATCATGTTTAGTGGCGTCTTGTAAGGCAGCAACAAACTCTCTCCACTTTTGACTGGTCAGTGGCCATCATTTTGTGCGGTGCCCTAACTCTGATTCATGTTTTTTACTTTCACCAGCTTTTTATTTCTGCCTCCACAGTTCTACATCAAGTTGTTTTTGGTCTGCCTCTCTTTCACCTTCCTTCTGGGGTCCATAGCACAAAAGTTGTGGAGATGGTGTTTGGGTCTCTTCTGGGGACATGGCCAACCATATTCCAGCATCTATGTACTTTGATAGTGTGCATATCTTTTTGAATGCCTGCAGTAAACAGTTCTTGGTGTAGGTGCATGGCCAACAAATTAGGAGAATTTTCCGCAAGCAGGCAAAACAATTTCTTGAGACCTATTCTGAATGATCATGCACTTGCTCATTTGTAAATTACCTCCCATTATCTCAGGAAATTTTAGAGAATTTCACCAATTCTTAAATTAAGTCTTACATAATTTGTTAACCAAACCTCCTATTTAACATTTTCTCATTAAATTATTGAGTCTTTCAGCTGGCGCTTTTCAAACTTTTAATCGCGCTGGTGTAATGGTTACCACACTGTGCTGGCGATCGGGTGATCCAGGTTCAAGCCCAGGCGAGGACATTTGAAGAGTGTCGTCAACCGGCACTTGGACTGGATTAATTTGAGCTCTGGTGAAGACATCTGAAGGAGTGTCGTCGACCAGGGACTGGAATAACCTGGACGGCTCCTGAGCCGACCCAGCTCTAATGGGTACCCTCCGAAGACGGTGAGTATCTGCCTGAATGGCATGTGGACACCTGTCATTGTACAGGGAAAAAAGGGATACTCACATAAAAATCAGTCTCATGTTAGATAAACTAACCGAAGATTCTCGCCTCGAGTAATAGTAGGCGTACGTTAAAAAAAAAAAAACTATTAATCCATGATTCAAACTTTTCAATTCAATTTAAATTAAATGTAGCGTAAAAAGCGTTGGCATCTTTCCTCTTACCCCTCTTTGGCTGAACTCTTCAATTTGGGAGTTGACCGTACATCTTCAAATTGATCAATTTCTTGTGCACTGCCTTATTTTTGTTCATGTGGTTCATCTGTTAAGCTATATGTATGAAGTATTCTTCTCTTTCCTTTTCTTCCCTTCCTCTCTATCTTTCCCTGTAGCAGGAGGCTTGTATTTCCTATCTCATGAAATATCCACAAGGCTATTATTCTCACAGAAAAAAATGTTCTTTGTTAGTTGAGTTGTTTTAAGCATCATTATGTCAAGAATGCTTTTTTCTTGCAGTAAATCATCAAAAACCTAAGTTATTAGAAGACAATTTTAAGCAGGAGGAATTATAAGCATAACTTCTCTATTTAATTCAGTTTAATTTTTTTTCTGAATAAAGCTGTAACAATGAATATAATCAATAATCATGTCTGAAATTTGTAAGCATTTGCTGATATAAAAAATAAAGGTAACATTTAATAAAAAAACAAAGTAAAAACAGAAACTATTTTTACATGGCCGTGTCTTACTGTGAAACAAATAATATAAAATTATTTTTTAAATTTGTTATTATCTCACTTTGTACTATAGTAAACAGAGACTGGTCTTTTTTATATAACTTCTGTTTTCACTTAGTAATATGAGAAACAGCTGTCTGTCTACACTCTGTTTCACAGAATATAATATGGAAAAAAACAGACACTGGTCTTTTTAAATGAATGTTTCTATCTTACTTTGTGGTTCATCCATTATTTTCATGAGTATCAAATATTGAGTGGGACCCAAAGATGCAGCAATAGAGAATGCAGTCAGCGACCCATAGCTTGACTGCTTGCGTCAGGGTCAGCGAACCAGAGCTGACCAAGACCCTACTCCACCTCCACGTGGTGGTCCTGGAAACAGGCTGCATCACTGCAGTCTGGCTGAGAGAGTAGGGATCGAAGAGGGAAGGCAAACATGGTCCCAAAAAATGCCGTGCTGAAGTCGGATGTGTCGGCTGAAAGGCGCAGATATCGCAGCTCTGGTGTAAACAGACACAACGCAACCAATGTCCTTTTCAGGACGAATGAGGAAGAAGAAGAAGAAATATTGAGTGTCTTATTTCATTGCTGGAAGTCATGTGTAATTCCCAGGGGTCTCTGAGGTGACAAAGAAAGAATGGGACTACTGCTACTTCAGGCTTGGCTTAAAAGGCCAATAATATTAAATTGTGCATTGGGGCTGGCACACTCATTATGTGAAACAAGTTGCCAAAGAAACCACCACTGCAAGAGCACATAAATGTTTTTGATGCAGGTTTCCTGCAAGGGGACCAACAGCAATGGTGGTTCAATGCTCCATAAGCAACAAAAATAACAAGTCATTCGTTAGTTATAAAAAACCTCTCAGTCACAACCCTGGTTTTGAAAATATTAGTTACCTTTGGATTCTCCAAGTGCTTGGATATTACATGCAAGACAGTCTGAACTATGACCCACAATAGTTTCTGACTTTTTATTGGTTTACTTTCAGCCTCACGGCACCACACAGGCCACAAGCCTTCTAACTACCAATATACTTTCACATGGAAAGCTAATGTTTGAAAATTATTACTTACCATCAAGCTTCTGTACATTGAATACACAGAGTCGGCTAATGCAGGAGCTTCATGACCCATCTGTATTCCATGTATAATTCCAGAGTGATTTGCCCTGTCGCAAGAATCAGCGTGGTAAATGTCAGTCATAGCCTTTGCAAAAGAGGTTGAAAGTTCTTGCAGAACATCCTCATCCTCGGTTAGCTCAGAAGCTGCACTAGTTGCACTGCTCACTGCAACATTTCGTGGGAGGCTGGAAATAACAAAGGAAACCCAGATGTGTGATAAGTAACATGCTCTGTCTTTTTTTTCTTCAAGAACTATGCCTGACGGCATGGGGGATCATATGCTTCCAAAACTGTTTATCAATTCAGCTGTTGACTTCTTTAAATGCCAAGATGTCAAGTATCCTCTCTCAGGGTTCATAGTAAATTTCTTCAAGCATTTTCCAGGGGTTTTTCCAGCCTTTTCCAGGTCCAAGCACATGATTTTCAAGGATGGGAAACTCTAATATTTTCCTCATCTAATTTTCTCAGATATAATTATCGCTTTGCTGACCAGCAATACGGAGCATTACTGTCTCCCATTACCAAGGGTGTTAGCAGATTTCTTTAAAAATAACTGGGTTTTTTTGTGTGGAAAATTCATAAAAAATTGAAAAACAGACAAAGGCCTTTGACATTTTCAGAGCACCTTTATGAATGGTTGCCACATCCGAAAAACATATTTTATGCAAATTGGTCACATGATCATGGCGGCTGTCTTGAATTTGTGTGGCTAATTATAGAAATTTCAAGAGATATTTTAAAACCATGATCTTTTTCAACTTTATAGTGAATTTGTTCAATGTCAGTGCAATAAAATGTTAGGGATGTGGATGGCAATGAATAAAATAAGCTTGATTGATGTACTGATTTAACGACTAACCACATATTTCAACATAAAAGGCTAACAAAAATTGTGAATAAAATGCAAAAATAAATTTAATTTTTGAATTTGTCTTTTTTAAATGTATTCTGTGTCTGTGGCATCTGACAATGAGTGTTTGTGAATGTTTGAGTAGTTAAGTACCTCTAGTTGGAGTCTGAGCAGCATCCTTCATTAACTGGGGTTGAAGTTGAAGCTGTAGGCCTCTGCAAGAGTCTTTGTCTGGATCGTTGATAATCCTCGACTGTGTGGTATAACTTGAAGCAGGGTATCAGGCATAGAGGTACATTGCAATCTGGGCAGTACATGCAAGTCTGGCTTCTGTTCCCTGCAGCCTTACACACTTTACAGTCTGGTTTGTACCTTGCCCTTTCATATTTATCAATGAAGTGGTTCTCAGTAAGTCGTGTTGTTGTGACCTGTGGTTTTGAAGGTGTCACATTGTGTCGAAGAATAGCAGGTTCAATAAGAGTCAGACTGACATTCTGATCTTTGCTTCTAATCTTTTTTGTAGAGTTGGCAGTGTTGTAGGTTATATGACCAGGGCAGTTTCAACTAAGAAATGATATAAAAATAGGATCTGTGTGGGTAGGGGTAGCTTGCACCTAGTTGGCCGAAGTGGTCGACACCTCCCATTCTTTTGCTGTATTTTTCTGCAAGCACTGGCTTCTGACCTAAAAAATTTGTCTTTCTAACTGTCTTGTTTATATTATCATTGGAGTGACTGTAGATATAAGGTTAAATCTTTTCGTATCATGCCAGGTGACTGTCGGCATGCCTTATCTTCTGTCGCGCAAAACACAGGATGATTTGCCTTTTTCAATTCGAGTTCCTTTTTCTTCAGGAAAGTGCTTCCTATTTTCAGCTACTGTTCCAAATGCACCAATCTGAATTTCTTTCAGGTCTTGAAATAAAGCTGAAGGCTGAATAAAAACTACCACAGAAGAGAATATGTTCCTTGTTTCCTATCCATCAAGAAGATCTTTGACAACCCTGAAAGTTGCCCCAACACAACCTTCATAATTTTCCTTACCAGTATCAATTTTCAATTTCATGCAGTATTATGTTTTAGCATCAGAAAGCAGATAGTTTGAATCCCCACTTTGTGGCAGTTAGTGCTTGAAATATATTCCTGCCTGTGTGCAGAGCGAGGTGATTTTCTCTGTACCTATTCACTTCATCAGTGGTCAGATCTATGGTAGGGTCGGGAGGAAAAAGTTTGAAAAAAATCAATGGCCATATATTCAGTTGTGGCACCATGAACTTTGTGCAGCCCACAGCTTCCAACATTAGTTCCATACCATAGTTCTGGTTCAGTAGTGCATTAATTTTGTCATGAAAAGCCCAGTTTACATTAGGTCCATCCATGGACAGTTGGAGCAAATGTCCTAAATTTAACGATGAGCATGCATCATCAAATGCAGTCTGCATATCAAGAGCTCTAGCATGTTCAAGAAACTTTGATGTAAGATAATGTGTTTTTATCACATTTACATCCCAGATGGGGGGGTGTTGGGAAGTCAGGTATTGGTAGTACCTCTGGTGAAAGAGCTGTCATGCCCTTTTTAGGGCAGCTCAGCCACCTTTGGTCCAAACCTGGCATCCAGCTCTCACCTGTGGCTCCTCGTAGCTGTCAGCATGCGACAGCGGCCACCCCCCGGATAACGGCTTTGACAGGCCGGCTAAACTAGGTGAGGGTAGCCGAATGGTTATAAACCTTCGGTGAGTTAGAGTCTGCCTACCCATGCATGCGAAGACTGGATTCGATAGACTGCGCGGAAGAAACCACCTGTTGGTTCAACGGGCATGACGGCGATTACCAGCAATGCGCTGTGGAGCGTAAGGAGCACGGCGAGGCACGTAGAAAGCCCTGGTCATCCACTGCACCTGACTTCATCTCCAGTCGTCTTGACTTGTCTTGCCACTGGATTGAGATGGACCCAGGCGAGAGAGTGAGGTTGACGAATTGCGCAACTCTTCCTCACTTTAATCCAAATCACAGCGCAAGTCACTCTTTCATCATTCATCCATTCACTCACAACAAGTCCTGTGGCGATGGGCGAGCGGCGAAGCGGCAGGCGTGGGTACGCTGGCAGTCGTAGTCGCAGACCTACACACAGGCGGCTCAGGCCATATGGTCGTCTTCCACTGATCGGAGCAGCAGTGGGATTCGGCAGCCCCCTGAGTGTCTGAGCAGCCCTCTTTAGGAAAGCACTGCTCACCTTCATGGCATGAGGAAGGGGCTAGAAAAGGTGCCCTAAACATTGCCTGCTTCACCATTACCTAACCAGCTTACCGCGGTTGGTGGGTACCCTACTTCGGCGATCGACATATAAGAAAAAGAAAGGACATATTTTTCCCCCTCATTCTAGGCGCATGGAATGTGCGCACTCTCCTTGACAAGGACTTTAACGCAAACAGACCTGAGAGACGAACTGCCCTGATTGGGAGAGAACTGGCCAGGTACAACATTGACATAGCAGCACTGAGTGAAACTCGACTTGCAGGCGAGGGCCAACTTTGCGAAAAGGGTGCAGGTTATACATTCTTTTGGAGCGGAAGAGGAACTGAAGAAAGACGAGAAGCAGGGGTTGGATTTGCAATCAAAACAGCAATTGTCAGCAAGTTAGTGGGGCCCCCAAAGGGAATAAATGACCGACTCATGATGGTCAAGATCCCTCTGTTTTATGGAAGAAAACATGCCACCATCATTAGCGCGTATGCACCAACTATGACAAACCAGGATGACGTCAAGGATAAGTTTTACGAAGAACTACATGCAGTCATTGCATCAGTTCCTAAAGCAGATAAGCTCATCATTCTTGGTGACTTTAATGCAAGAGTAGGCTCAGATAACATCTCCTGGAATGGCACTATTGGAAGGTACGGCGTGGGTCGCTGTAACAGTAATGGACTTCTTCTCCTCCAGACTTGCGCAGAACATGACCTCCTTGTCACCAACACCATTTTTCAACTTCCTACCCGCAACAGGACCTCCTGGATGCACCCTCGCTCAAAGCATTGGCACCTAATTGACTATGTAATTGTTAGGAAGAAGGACAGGCAAGATGTCCGGGTGACCAAGTCCATGTGTGGTGCCGAATGCTGGACTGATCATCGCCTCATTGTATCTAAACTTAAAATTCGTATCCAACCAGCCAGGCGCCCTCAGGGAAAAAAAACTCAAAAGAGGCTGGATGTCACCAAACTAAAGAAGACAAAAATCAAACAGTCATTTACTGACACCTTAGAAGACCGTCTCAAATCTATCTCGCTAGACGGCCAAAGTGTGGAAACAAATTGGGCAGCCCTAAGTGAGCAGATCTACAACACTGCTACAGAGGTCCTGGGTCCTTCCATCAAGAAACAAAATGACTGGTTTGATGAGAACTCAGATGATATAAAGCAGATGTTGGCTGAGAAACACCATCTCCATAAAGCATATTTAAATGATCCAAAATCTACATCCAAGAAAGACGCTTTCAACAACATGCGTAGAATCGTCCAACATAAACTACGCCAGATGCGGGATTCATGGCTGAGTAATAAAGCAGATGAGCTCCAAGGCTTTGCTGACAGCCATGACTTGAAAAATTTTTACCTTGCACTCAAAGCGGTCTATGGTCCAACATCATCAGGATCATTTCCCCTCCTTAATGCAGATGGAAAAACACTAATTACACTAGTCAACAACCAAAATGTACCAGAAATGAAAATAGCTGATCTTAACTAATTTTGGTGCGCTGAAAACGAAAATGACATTTAAAAATGTTGATTGGCTCTAGTTTTCAAGATATATAAAAGGTAAAGGATCCCGTTACATGCCTATTGAGGCATATTGGGAATATGGTGTTAGACCCATATTTTCTTGACCATCGGCACACTAGGGTTTATTTAATTACGGTCAATTTATATGACGCAACTGTTGTGGGTGATTCCATATTTTTTTCTAATGACCAATAAAAATGTAACTAGAAGTTGATGATGCAATCCTACCTATGATTACATCACCTTTGTGTATAAATATCTTATCTCTGATAAAATTTTGCCATTCGTTAGTGCATTTGTCCTTATCAAAAGTATCGTAGTTAGAAATGCCTAGGACATGTGTGAACAGTGCTAATAATTTCTGTTATATATGTGGTGAGGTGACATTTCTATCACAAAAACGAAATATAACTAAAGTGATTAAGAAGGCGTACAGTTTGTATTTTGGCTGCAGAATAGGAGATCAAGATAAGAGCTGGGCGCCACACATGTGCTGCAATACATGTGCAGCACACCTTAAACTGTGGTTGACTGGCAAAAGGCAAGCTATGCCTTTTGCAGTCCCAATGATTTGGAGAGAGCCCACTGATCATCTCAACAACTGTTACTTTTGCATTGTCCCTCCAACTGGGAAAGGCATATCAAAGAAGAAAAAAATGGACTCTGGAATATCCAAACATCCCCTCTGCAATACGTCCGGTACCACATGGCGATGATCTACCAGTTCCCAAAGTGCCAGAATCATTTTTAGCTTCTTCCACTGATGAAGAAGAGGACATTGGTGGTCCTGAACCATCAACCTCAAGCGACCCAGATTTTGAGCAAACTACATCCACTAAACCACACTTAATAACCCAAGGTGAAATGAATGATCTTGTAAGAGATCTGAATTTACCGAAGAACAAGGCGGAGCTTTTGGGTTCCAGATTGCAACAGTGGAATCTCCTGGCAGAAGATGTTACAATTTCTGTGTATAGGAACCGCCAGAAGCCGCTTATTACATTCTTTTTCAAAGAGGGTGACCTTTCTGCGTGCCACAACATTTCTGGTTTAATGGCAGCCCTCAAAATCAATTACATACCGGAAGAGTGGAGGCTTTTCATTGATTCATCCAAGACGAGTCTTAAAGCTGTTTTGTTGAATAATGGTAATGTGTTACCGTCAATTCCAGTTGGTCACGCAGTTCATATGAAAGAAACTTATGAAAACATTAAGCAGCTTTTGAAGTGTATAAACCACGATCATCATCATTGGTCACTTTGCGGTGACTTAAAAGTGGTCGCTCTTTTGCTTGGACTACAGGGTGGATACATCAAGTACTGTTGCTTTCTCTGTGAGTGGGATAGCCGTGCACGAAGTGACCATTACATCAGAAGACATTGTCCAATCAGGAAGTCATTGCAGCCTGGCAGTAAGAACGTTGAGAACCCAGCACTTGTCGACACCAGCAAGATTTTGTTGCCACCCTTGCACATTAAGCTGGGTCTCATGAAAAACTTTGTCAAGGGAATGGAGAAAACAGATGAGGCTTTCAAATACCTCATCAGAAAATTTCCAAGACTGAGTGAAGCTACAATAAGAGAGGGAGTATTTGTTGGTCCGCAAATTCAAAAACTTCTTCATGATGACGAGTTTCTTTGCGTGTTGCGTGGCAAGGGAAAAGCAGCATGGCTAGCATTTAAGTCAGTGGTGGACAATTTTCTTGGAAACAACAGATCTGATAATTACAATGAAATTGTAGAAAATCTCCTTCTGAAGTATAAGAGTCTTGGCTGCAACATGTCTTTGAAAATTCATTTTCTGGATTCTCATCTGGATTTCTTTACGTCAAACTGTGGAGCGGTCAGTGATGAGCATGGTGAACGATTTCACCAGGACATTACTGCTATGGAGACAAGGTATCACGGCAATAGGAGCCCTTCAATGTTTGCTGATTACTGTTGGACTGTGACAAGAGACACCTCATCGATTGACTGCAAGAAGCAAGCAAAGAGAGCTCAAACAGCGACCGAATAATGACGGAATGGGTTCAAATGTGCCTTTTTAAAACATGATATGTGAACTTTAAATATTGTTTTTATTTTTTCTATCATTTTATGTTGAAATATCAATTAATTGAGTTTGTAACCACAATTTTTATAATGCTAAAGTAGAAAGACTAGCTGTTCACCCCAGAGAATTAAACAAGCATACATTATTTGTATTACTGTAATGTAAATTCATCATTTAAAAAACAAACCAGAGCCAATTGGTGAATTTCATTATGATATTTGAAATCAGCATGTCAAAATCAATAAGAAATGGTATATTTAATTTCTGGTACAAATAACTTTTGAAAATTTGTTGACTAGTGTTACAGACAAGGAAAAAATTCTCCAACGCTGGGCTGAACATTTTAATAATCTTTTGAACCAGCCATCATCTATTAACGACGAAGCCATCATCCGCCTGCCCCAAATTCCTATAAATGAAGCACTAGATGATGTACCAACTCTGGAGGAAACTAAAAAAGCGATTCGTCAACTGTCTGGCTCCGATTCAATTCCTGTTGAGGTTTATAAAGATGGCGGTGCAGTTCTGATAGAGAAACTTCATATGATCTTCCAGCAAATGTGGCATAGTGAAACCATCCCACACGATCTCAAAGATGCGTCAATTATACATCTATATAAACGTAAAGGTAATCGCCAAGACTGTAACAATCATCGAGGCATCTCTCTTTTATCAATCGCTGGGAAGATATTCGCCAGAATCCTTTTGAATCGCCTTACGGCTCATCTTGACAAAGGTCTTTTACCTGAAAGTCAGTGTGGATTCCGGAAAGAACGTGGAACCACAGATATGGTGTTCGCTGCAAGACAGCTACAAGAAAAATGCCAAGAACAGCACTGTGACCTGTACACAGCTTTCATCGACTTGACAAAGGCGTTCGACACGGTCAGTAGAGAGGGTCTATGGAAGATCATGGCAAAATACGGCTGCCCAAAGAAATTTATCACAATAGTGCAGCAAATGCATGATGGAATGCAGGCTAGAGTTCAGGAAAACGGTGAGCTATCAGATCCTTTCCCTGTCTCAAATGGAGTTAAACAAGGGTGCGTACTTGCACCGACTCTGTTCAGTATCATGTTTTCTGCTATGCTGACTGATGCTTTTAGAGACGGGGACACAGGAATCGACATTAGTTATCGTATTGATGGAAAATTGTTTAACCTTAGGAGGCTTCAAGCAAAAACCAAGGTTAAATCACACACCATCAGAGATCTTCTGTTTGCTGATGATTGTGCCCTCAATGCTGGCTCAGAGGCTGATCTGCAGCATAGTGTGGATAGATTCTCCGAAGCCTGCGCCAACTTTGGGCTTACCATCAACACGAAGAAAACAGAAATCATGTACCAACCAGCTCCTGGCACAGTTTATACTGAGCCAGTCATCAAGGTTAATGGTGAGAAACTGAATGTTGTGAACAGATTCCCATACCTTGGTAGCACACTATCCCAGAACATTGTCATTGATGATGAGGTGAACACCAGGATCTCCAAAGCCAGCAGCACATTTGGCAGACTATACACCAACGTCTGGCATCGAAGTGGCATTAGTCTACAGACAAAGCTGAAGGTGTACAGAGCTGCGGTGCTTCCAGTGCTGCTATATGCATGTGAAACATGGACTGTATACAGGCGCCACGTAAAGAAGCTAAACCACTTCCATACAGTCTGTCTCAGGAAGATAATGAACATCAAATGGCAAGACAAGATCCCGGATACCGCCGTTCTTAACAGAGCTGGTATCCCTAGTATTGATACTATTCTGATGCAGTCACAGATTCGCTGGGCAGGTCATGTAGTCCGCATGCCAGACCATCGACTGCCAAAGATACTCTTTTATGGTGAGATGCAGAAGGGTAAACGCTCCCATGGTGGCCAAAAGAAGCGCTTCAAAGACACGTTAAAGACGTCATTGAAAACCTTTGACATAAACCCAGACACATGGGAAACTGCTGCGCAAGACCGAACTGCTTGGCGCACATCTCTTCGTAAAGGTGCAGTGGCATGCGAATCATCCAGAAGAGCAGCAGCGGAACAACGGAGACAAGCTAGAAAGGACCGTGAAATAAAACCTTCACATGAAGCAAACATTCCCTGCCCACACTGTCCGAGATCTTTCCAGGCCCGCATCGGGCTCATCAGTCACCTTCGTACCCATAGACTAACCTAACATATTCCTAAATAATTGGATGAACAGAGTGGTCTTCATCACCCGTGATGGACGAACAACACATCCCAGAAACGAACATGGAAATCCATTTGCTTTTGCTGCATTGATTTGTTCATGCTTTCATCAAACAGAACAATGTAACTGTTCTTGCTCAGCTGGCTCTCAAGAAGTGAGGTGAAATATGGAGCCAGTCCAAAAGAGGCCAGGTAGAAAGTTTTCCTTTCAGACAGACCAAACTGTCTGGCAATAGAACTATCAGGAAAAATTTTGTGAAAAATTGTATTAATTCCTGTATTTGAATTAAAACTATGGTGACTTTTGACTGAGAACAGAGTCCAAATAATCTCAGTTCTGAGTTTCTTCCTTGGTCACAAATGATGTCACATCTGTAGGTCTTCTGGTAGTGTTAGACATTTTTGACGTGTCCGAGGGGGTAGTGTTAGACGGTTTTGATGTTTCTGAGGGTAAAACTGCTCCTTGGGGTTGTGTTCTTTTCTGTTTAAAAAAAAAAAATGGAACACACAAATAACTTATGAGTAGGCCTAAGCTATGTATATTTACCAAGTCAAAGTTCTAAACGCATACATAATATAGTCAAACAATATTTAACTAGAACAAAAGCTAATATATAGTAATTGGGAGGGTGAAGGTATGATAATATTCTTATAATACTTATGATAAGTGAAAATCTATTAAATATCTAACTGGAAACAGCAGGCCTGTACCTAACCATCTTTACTATTTTTGTTTGGTTTTTTGTTGCGTTTTGTTTTATCTTGTTTCTGTTTGTTTAGATTTTTTTTTAAATTTTATTTATTTATTTTCGAAATAGCATAGGCCTGTGCACAAAATTGGTAATTTTCATTTATCCTAATTACAGTGATTTGACAGATGTGATGCCACTTTCATGCATTGGCGGTTATTCATGTTAGGCTACTTTCACGTATCGGCGGTTATTCATGTTAGGCTATCTGGAATTGAAAACATGTAGGCCTATCCTAATTATAACCCTTCAGAGGTTGAACAGGAGATGTCTCTTCATCATAAATAAAAATTAAAAAAAGCATTCAAAATATATTTATTTCCAAAAAATGTGGTGAAATGAACAGTGGGACATGGGTCTGATAATAGGGTAGGCTATAGGATATGGAATCGTCATCAATTTCTATTCCTGACCATCTTAAACTGTGTCAAACATGTTCCCGTAAGCAGTTGTAAACCAAGAAATTTCATTCAAACACTATAATTTTGGCCATGGTTACAAATAAAACTGTAAATACATTGTAAATTACAGACGCAAGTACAGTAGGCCTATCTATAAACTGGACTTATTTAAATATGTTTTATAAATGAGATAAATGAATTTATTACTTACCTCAGTTGAAATGAACGATTTAATACAACGAATGCGCAGACAAGTTCTTGGGTGTTTTTTTCCAGTAGCATGCGACTTTACTGCACTTTCTCCCATGCAGGTCAAATATATTTCCTTTTTACACATAGTGCAATTTGCGTAATTAGCAGTTTTTCCAGGCGCTATCCATGTTTTATAACTTGGCATTTCTAGCCATATATACTGAAAGTGACAACCAGGCATGTTTCTAAATAATAATTTCAAAGGTGGCGATGCTTGATTCGAATAGCAGACACGAGCGCTAAAAACCAACTTGTGCGTTCACGTCATTAACGCAAACCGCCGAAAATGCAAACCGCCGAAAACATCCTGAAATGGATTTAGTGCGCAAAGGGAAGTAAAAATTCTATGGTAACTGAAGTTTAACGAAAAATACCACCAATAACCGAAAAATCCAACTTTCGATTCTGTTGACAATGTATTCCACCTTTCTTCATCTTATAACATGCCCAAAGAAAAGTCTAACAAGCTTCTTTTGTGCACTGGCCTCTTTCAGGACATGCTCATGATGATATTTTTAACATTCTTCTGTAAAATCACATCTCTGTGGTCTTTAGTGCTTTCCCAACTTTATCTAAACTCTATGAATTAAACA
The DNA here is from genome assembly GCA_024509875.1 of Oreohelix idahoensis. Lineage (NCBI taxonomy): Eukaryota > Metazoa > Mollusca > Gastropoda > Stylommatophora > Oreohelicidae > Oreohelix > Oreohelix idahoensis. The sequence goes on from JAMPIV010014321.1 coordinate 158,662, forward strand.
AAAAGAATGGCGGGTGCTTCCTTGTTACCCACAAAGTAACACAGGTAAAATTCACAGTTTTGTTCAAGTTAAATACTTATCATAAGTATTTTGTAGTAAATTGGGCTAATTACTGACATAGGAACACTCAGATTATATACAATTTCTATTACTTTTATTTTTTAATGGTTTTTGTGTGTGTGTAGAATAGAAGGATTGAAGTGGTATGACAAGATCAGTAATGTGGAACTGATGACAAGAACCAGACAAGTGCCAGAGGAACAAGAGATGAGAAGAAGACGCTGGCGATGGATATGACATAACGTTGAGGAAACCTGTTAATAGCATTACAAGGCAGTCCTTGTTCTAGAATCCCCGGAGTAAAAGAAGCAGAGGCAGATCAAAATAACCCATGGAGAAGAGAACTGGAGATAGAAATGAAAATGATGATGAAGACATGGAAAGACCTGGAGCTGATGGCAGACGACAGGAAGACTTGACATAAGTTTGCTGAAGGTTCACGCTCCTTGGAAAGTTGCAGGGTGATGATAATGATGATGACTCATCTACATCTAGGCCTAGACAAAAATTGTAATGCTACCTAAGTCAACACGTGTCAGGATAAGCACAGCTTACCAAGGTGAATGATGGGCAAACCATACTTACACAATGAACTTGCCGCCTCCGTCCACATTCACAATTAGGTCAAATGTGTAGCGTGCTATCATATTGGTAAGGGAGGAAACCACAGGGTCCTGGAATGTTTATTGAAAATCTCATATACAACATTTCTATTTAGGCTAACCATTTCTTTTGGGCAATATTTTCAGTTAAAAATGTCAAACTAATTCCAAAGGTACTTTGTTACCAGACACAAATACTTTGCATTTAGTGTTTTAAATAAATAAGAATGACATCCAGGCAAGTTTCGAATTTTGAGAAATATGTAAACAAATGTGTGCTGCAGTGGTTCTGTTTTCCATTTAAATGCGCACAGTACTCAAACTTCTGCCTTTAAGATAAGCTCATTCCATAGTCATTTACGACAACTAGTACTCCTACATAAAACTACAAAAGATAAAACACCAATCATGTTGTCGTCACAATAAAAGCAGTTTAATATAGTTCAAAGCAATGATATATCTTTGCGAAATCAGCACTGAAATAACCATTAGAGATTTAGTTTTGATTGAATGAGTCTCTAAACAAGGCAGAATAAACAAACAACTATACTACCCTATGAAGGAGAAAGCTTTTTAATACACCTGAACCCCTTAAATTATTCATCATTCAGTGTCCAAGCCTCCCTTAGAAGCACAGGCAGTGGTAACAAATATCCATTTACCTCATCTCCCTGCCACTTCCTCAAAGTGTAGCCTGCACCTGATAGTTCTACCATAGCATCCCTCCTGCACGTGTTCCGTTGTCATCCCTGCTTTCTCTCTATGTTTGTGCATACCATAGAGGAGTCTAATCAGTTCACATCCAATCTATCTCCACCCATATCTTATCTTCCCCTGTGGGTTCCAGCTGAGGTCACGATTAATTGTTTCCTGCAAGCATACTCTATACATCTCTGCTCTTTTTTAAATTTCCGTGCTAGTTGTTGACTAATTCTCCTCCAAAGGTCTATGTTTGATACTCCATCTGGTCGTACGATACAAAGTCTATAATGGTGGCATCTGTTGGTGCTTTTTTTCATGATAACAGGCAACATTTCCAAAACACACAGCAGGACATATTTTATAATTTTTTGATTAATCTAAATTTATTTTCCTCAGTGAAAGCAAAAAAATTCCATATTGATCATATTTTTTTTTTTTTCTCTAACCACCAGCACTCGAGCTTTCCAGCTCTTTTGGCCCAATGACATGTCATTGCGAGGCTGGGGGGGGGGGTCAGTGGACTTTCCTTCCAACCCAGTCAGGAGTTTTGCTCCTTCCCATCCACACGGGATTTATGTGCAGGAGCCGTTCAGGTTATTCAGTCAAATTTCTGGTCGTAAACATTCCTTCAAACGCTGACGCCCGGGTTTGAACAATGAAAACCTGGTCGCCAGTACAACGCCATAGCCATTACACCAGCGCGGCTCCCATATTGATCATAAAGAGTTGAAGGCAAATGGCTCAAGACGATAAATATTTGAAGCTGAACTCTGACATGAAAGGAAGACAAAATGTGAGACAGAGAGAGAAGCTTAGCATAGGACTGGTTGGAGATTTTGTTAGCATAGCATAGGACTGGTTGGAGATTTTGTTAGTCCATGCTTAATGCAATTCTAGATGTAACTAGGACTGGTGTTTAATAATTCAGCTCAGGCATGAACAGTTCACATGAGAAACAGCAGTTGAAGTAAATGAAGGAAAAAAAAGCACCACACAGACCTAAAGATTCACTATAGATAATTAAGTAGTCATATGCACTTCATAAACTAACGAATGATAAAAATTTAAAATCAGCTTTTAATACAAATTTAACAATTTAGAAATAAAAGAATTCTTGTTGTAATGGCACTTGTCTATAGCAGCTGTAGAAAAGTTAAATTCAAACAGCAAATCTGGTTTTAACATCATCAATACCTATTTCTTGAAAACAAAACAGCCATTACAAGCCAAGCCGGCCTACATCTGCTCACCAAAGCCCTAGATGGCAAAAATGGCTGAACTGACTTCATCTAATGATATAATTGTTTTCTCTCCCATTATTTTATTCTCCCACAGAATGTCCGACCACTATACAGCCTTTAACACCCATATATGTAATCCTATGTTCCACCTAGTTCCCAGGAGTCATGGGAAGACAAAGAAGAATAGGATGACTCCTCCCTCAGGCGTGTCATAAGCGGCGACTAGTATGAGATTGTTGATTAAACTGGCAACCTTATCTTGTAACAGATTGTTGATTAAACTGGCAACCTTATCATGTAACAGATTGTTGAGGAAACTGGCAACCTTATCATGTAACAGATTGTTGATGAAACTGGCAACTTTATCATGTAACAGATTGTTGATGAAACTGGCAACCTTATCATGTAACAGATTGTTGATGAAACTGGCAACCTTATCATGTAACAGATTGTTGATGAAACTGGCAACCTTATCATGTAACAGATTGTTGATGAAACTGGCAACCTTATCATGTAACAGATTGTGATGAAACTGGCAACCTTGTCATGTAACAGATTGTTGATGAAACTGGCAACCTTATCATGTAACAGATTGTTTATGAAACAGGCAACCTTATCATGTAACACATAACGGTTACGAAAGCCTCTACTGCAAGAGCGCACACATGCTTTGGTGCAGTTATCCTGCAAGGTTCGTGCACTGTGCTGAGATCCTCCTTGTGTGATCTAAGGGAGGAGATTGGAGCACTGCTGGAGTTGTCCGTGACCAATGAAGATAGTCCTTAAAAACAACCAACCAAACCAATGATCCTGCAAGGTGACCAGCTGTACTAATGGCTCCATGCTCCACAAGGAACAAACAGGGGTCCCTCGTGGATGACTTTCATCCCTTATATATTTAGTTATCTTGGGTGTGCTGTCACGGACGTTAGTCAGATACTTTTTCGCACCAAAGTTGCAGTCTGGGAATTATTTAAAAGTCATGTGCTTCTGGCCTTTGCACTAAACTGCACAAAGCTCAATGTAACGTGCATCCTTCTCTTCCCCCCACAAAATTGCAGTTATATTTTTAATAATAAATAGAAAACACATAGTAAAGTGTAAAAAATCTACAACATATTTTATCGTTATTATAGTTTCTGCCATTTGATTGTATCCCTTTGACAGGGAAATGGATAAATTACATCCCTTGAAAATAAACAGCCAACAATTTTTTTTCAAAACGTTTCAAACGTTGGTAAAATAACTACATTCAAAATCCCTAAATGAGTTCCCCAGTCTTCTAAATGTGCTGCAAAGGTTAAGATGTTAGCTTTAGTTCTTTCCCCATCATTATTTTGATGGGCATGTTTACTAGTTGTTTTTAATTTTTTTTGCCATTTGCATCTTTTGAAAAAAAAAAACCAAGACATTTTTTTTTTTTTTAAAACTTTACAAAAATGGGTAAAATAACTTTATTCAGAATCAACACAAGGAGTTTCCCATTCTTCTAATTGTGCTGCAGATGCTGAAATGTTAAAACGTTTGCTTTAGTTCTTTTCCCGTCATTATTTTGATGGGTATATTTACTAGTTCCCAGCTGAAATATCATTCCTGTTATAACCTTTAATTGGTTTAAATTGTTTTTAATTATGCAAAATTTTAAATAATGTAATACACACATTAGAAAACAAAATGCAGACTAAATAGATTGTGCTGTTTAAAAATTAGATTTTTAAAAAACAGTAACAGGTTATCACCATCACGACAACAGTCTGATGATATTAAAGAAATATATAAAGGTTAAAAGAAGCCAAGTCCAACACAAAAATCAGAATCAACTCAAATGTCAAGTTAGTCCTATTGTTTAGTTCTGAACATGGTGAACAAAAAAAAAAAAACACGCCAGAGACTTTCACAAATGGGTCAAAAGAAAAAAAGGTAGTCTCATAGCAGATACTGCTGTAGGGGAATGCAGTGTTAGAGAATTCACAGTACTAGATCTAGCCTCAAGAGGTGAAGTAACCACTTCCACTTCTCGCTGCCTTTGCCATTTCTGACCCAAGAGTAGATCCATTAGCAGCTGATGGACTGTAGCGGGACAACACAGGGTTTTCAACCAGCTACCATTGCCGCCAGAGGCCGGTGCTCTAATAAATGGGTGCTTGCCTAAATAGAAGTATTGTAGTTGTATGACAAGACCACTAATATGGAACTGATGAAACGAACCAGACAAGTGCCAGACATGAGAAGAAAACACTGGAGATGGATAGGACACAACATTGAGCAAACCTGCTGATAGATTTACCAGGCAGTACTTTTTCTGGAATCGCCAGGGTAAGAGAGGCAGAGGAAGAATGGGGAATACATGGAGAAGAGAACTGGAGACAGACAGAAAAAGGATTAAGATATGGACTTTGAGATGATGGCACAGGACATGAAGACCTGTCATAAAGCCTATGCTCCTTAGGGAGTTGAAAGGTGATGATGATGACTCGGTAATTAATATACATTCAACAACGTTGCTTTTCAGTAGTAGTAAAAAAAAAAAATGGGGGGGGGGGGGGGGGTTGTAAGAGATTTGTGATATCGTAGTAGGAGGGTTTGGGTTTTTGTAAAGAAATGTGACAAAGGGAGGAAAGTCAAAAATTGTGTGACGTCATATGTGGAAGACCCAAATGCATGAGAGGGGAATGCTTCCAATGTCAGACAGATCACACTGAAACTGATAGGGAAAGAAACCATAGTGTAAATGACCCATAGGTGAATGCTTCAGATTTCTGGCAGGTCAAAGGGAAATTGATCTGAAAGCAGACCAATGTATAAATGACGCTGTTCTGAAAACAGAATAATGTATAAATGACACTGATCTGAAAACAGAACAATGTATAAATGACACACAGAGAAATGCATCAGATGTCAGATTAAACTTGAAATCAATCTGAAAACAGACCAATGTACAAATGACACACAGAGAACTGCTTCAGATGTCAGATTAAACTGAAATAAATCTAAAAGCAGACCAATGTAAAAACGACACACAGAGAAATGCTTCAGATGTGAGATTAAATGGAAATCAATCTGAAAACGGACCAATGTATAAATAATCAACAGGGGTTTAGCTTTGCTTTCAGCAGGCAGGTCTGTCACCACAAGCATTACTGTTACGTACATTTATTACCTAAGGGGGTAGTCGTCGGTCCTACCAAATGTACGCACCAGTCTTGAGATAGTTATATTATTTGTGCGTTCGATTGATTCACGCACTGACGTGCACAATGCTGTGTGAGTTGCTTTGGACGCACGTGTAACCTAGTTGAGTAGTTTGTGACGTCATGTTTTGAAGTGGAAACATGGAACTGGCTTGTGTCCATGATTGTAATTTTATATTGTGTATCCAATGGCATGTTGAAGGAAGCCATTTATTATTGTGATTTGTATTGGTCTTCAGGTCGAAGCCAATCGCAGTTATGTCACGTAAGTTATCGCCCACTTCTTATTTTAATGCTGCATAAAAAGGCCGCTCTACTACTAATCTAGCGGGAATTTTATCATTCCTAGAATGGATCTACAGAGTCGCTTGCCTTTAAGATTTGGATCGTAGACGGAGAATTCCTACGAGTAGAAGAAGTTATATTGTTTACCTTATGCACATGTTTTAAATGCCGTACATGCTTCAATGCCAAAGTCGTGGCATGGATGTAAAGAGAGGGTAGCCAACTGAAAGCCTTTAACTGATAGGATTATCGTATATGACTTTGTGTGAAATTATATGATGTACAACGCTATGTAGGATGAACGTCTGGGAATTTTAACAAATGTAATATGGAAGATTTCATCCCAGAGTATGAATATGTTACCATGATAGACGTCCTTGAAAGAAGGTCAACGGTCGTGACTGAGAAGGATATTATACGGTAACAGTTTTGTAATCCTTAGTCTATGGACAGAGGTCTTTACTAGAAGAGAATCTTCAGGAACTTTAGCAGCAATAATTAATATGTTGTCGTGTGATCTTTGCGCCTGTGACGATGTCCGTCTTGTCCACTTCGTGTCCTGGTGAATAAAATCTATGTAAAGTTACCAACGACTTGTGTGCTGCCAATACTTGACCAGTTCACCCAATTCAAGATACTTGTTGGTTTTCGTTTGAAAAACATTGTTGACATTTATTCCGTTGTAACCATTCGCGTTTCAATTCATCACTATGAAAACGACACCAACAATAACTGGTAGGCCAGTGCGGTCTGGAAGTGATTTCAAAGGAACGTACCCATCCAATTGATCGTTTGAAAAGAAGAATTTTTACTTTCAAGGCGACATCATCTCAATTTGGATCCTAGCGGAATATGAATCAAAATCAACTCAAATGCTCAAGGTCTTCAATCAACCTCCACGTCAAGTTTCACAGTGACTGATTACTTGGAGATCATCTCTTCATCATTATTACGTGCGAGCTAGTTTGATATACGCAGAGCGAAGTATTGCATCCTCTAACGTACATACACGGGGACAAGGCACTTTGATTTTTACCTGCACGCGAGCTAAGTATAACTTGTATCCGTTATACACTTTATTACTATTAGCTGTGCCTTAATTGATTATGTCCACTTATATATTTTCCGTGTTATGTGTTATATGTTGTGTATTCTTCGCGGGAGGTTGGGAGGTAGATCTGACGAACGAGATCCATCTCGAAGTCAATTCGGGCTCTTCGTCAGACGTTCTGTAGGACATTATTTTGCAGACTTCCCGCAGTGGAATGTTCCTACGCGTGAGCGTAGAAGGATTCTAGGTCCACTGTGTCTGGTGGTCTGTGACACCTGTCTGTTTTAGCTGTAGTGTCACGTTTACTTGTTGTTTTTGGTAGCTATTTTTACTTGTACCTTAGTTTCATAATGTATTTTGTATGTGATTATTGTCCATCTCACCTTTCCTGTCGTTCAGTTTTTTACAAAACCTATGTTTTTTTACACTGTGTTGTCAATTGTCTTGTGCATTATTTAATCGCAGTTATCATCGTAATTCTTTACGACATTCCATTTTAGTTTCTCATTTTATTTTAATTGGATTTCTGCGAACGTCTTCGTTTGTTTTGAATATCTTGTCGTGTCATTATTGTGCTATTGTCTGTCACATTACTGCTTTCACACCATTACATGTTATAAATTACATTATTAATTATTAATATTATTGCCTATTATATAAATTGATTTTACCGTTCTAGAACAGGAACGAAGAACACTAGTTGTAGTAACACTTTTAAATAGTATTATTACATAATAATATTGAAATGGCTACCTTAGACTATTTCATTAAGCAAGCAAAAGCTTTGCAAATACCTGCTGAAGAGGTAAGACAATTCGCTATGTCAGAATATAAGAAAGCTCAAGAAATAGAAGCTGATCAGAGAAGGTTAGAAACTTTACGTTTGGAAAATTTGAAATTTGAGGCTGAGGAACATGAGAAGAAGATGAAATTTGAGGCAGATCAAAAACGGATTGAGGCTGAGGAACATGAGAAGAAGATGAAATTTGAGGCAGATCAGAAACGGATTGAGGCTGAGGAGAATGAGAAAAAAATGAGATTAACTGCTGAGGAAGATGAGAAAAAAATGAGATTAGCCGCTGAATTAGAAGAGAAACGATTTCTGCGAGAGGCAGAACAGAAACAAAAGGAGGCTGAAGAAAGACTTAGAAAAGAAATGGAAGTTAAAGAAAAGGAAATGCAAAATAAACAGAAGGAAATGGAAGAAAGAAGATTAATAGCTGAACAAAATACATTACGACTTCAGCTTGAGAGGGAAGAGAATGAGAAAAAACGACAGCATGAACTGAAATTAGCAGAGTCAGAATATGAGAGACTTAGGTTAACTCAGGAATCTAATTCTCAGAGAACTTTTGAAAGCCACACTTCATCCAGACAGGATCATTTTAAGGAGATTAACCTTAAATTGCCAAAATTTAATCCCCCGTCTGATGACGTAATATTCTTCCTGGATAGGTTTGAGGCCACTTGTGGGTCTTATAACGTGGATAAAGCGCTATACTGTACATATTTATCCAGATTACTTACAGGGGATGCATTAGCAGTTTATCATACCACCAGCATTGGTGAGAAAAATGACTACAATGCTCTTAGAGCAGCACTTCTGCAAAAATTCCAAATGACAGAAAACGAATATCGTTTGAGATTTCACACATTACTACCTCAATCTGCCAGAAATTTTAGTGATTTTCTGTCACAGATACGACTAACATTAGAAAGATGGATCGAATTATCCAAAATTGAAAAGTCGTATGAAGGTCTCTTTGATTTACTGATGCGCGATAAGGTACTTTCGTCGGTAAATCCTACATTTCTCGCATTTTTACACGAACGGAAACCTTTATCAATGAAAAACTTAGAAGAACATGCAAAAAAAACTTCTGCACTGCTCACCCAACCATGGATCTGAGTAATGCGCAGATTAAGAGTGAATTGCCTGTTGCTTTTGCAGCACAACAAAACAATTTTTCACGCAATCGTTCTTTTAGTGCTGATAGGTATGTCAATAAGGGAAATAATCATAATTTCAACAATGATAACTTTTACAAAGGGAAGCAATTTCAACAATCTGCTCCATTTAATGTTTCTTGGAACCAAACTCACAGATCGCGAGATTTTGGTAACAATTATTTTAAAAATAATCAAGGACATTATAATAAACAAAACTGGAGATCAAGATCTCAGGGTCCGCAAAACAGACAATTTTTTGGAAATAAACCATTTAACCAACATCATAACGATCATTCTACAAATTATCGGACTAATCCAAATTTTAACTCTAGCAGAAACGACAATTATGGCAATTTTAATGACAAAAATCACAATCGATCGCGCCGACGAGATAGATCGTCGAATAATACAGGTAGACATTCTAATGTTGCTTTTAATGATACACAGGCTAACATTGAACAGGGTAAAGTAGCTGAAACTCACAATGCTATGTCTTGTTCTCTAGATTGTTCCCAGGTGAAAGACTGTCCAGAATGCTCGACTCTTTTCCAGCCTAAGGCGATCACGACGCTGCGTTGCGGACATACCTTGCCTAGCCTGCCTGCAGTCTGTACAGCCACTGCTGCGTCAGTACACCAGGGACAGGGCTCTCTTAAGTTTCACAAGGGATTTGTCAATAATATTTCATGCTCTCTCCTATTTGACTCAGGTTGTACAACAATCGGTGTCCGGACTTCGCTGATCAACCCAAGTTGTGCCACGGGCCGGGTTGTCAAATGTGTAACATTTGGTGGCACAATTGAAACATTTCCCACTGCTATTATTGATCTTCATACTCCTTTCTTTACAGGAAAGATCCAAGCATGTCTTCTGCCTAACCCAATTTGTGATGTAATACTGGGTCGCATACATGGTATTAAAGAGTGTACACCTCAGCAAATAGCTGAATGGGAAGAGCGACATATTCAAACTGCAAATGCAGTAGTGACTAGAGCGCAAGCTACTAATATGTCGCATGATACACCTATTGAACCTACAGTTCATACCACTTGTGATGATGATGCTCCTATTTCACGGGAGTTGTTTGCAACATTGCAAAAGAATGATAATTCATTAAAAAAATTCTTTCAGTATGTTAACAAAAAGAATACAAGCAACAAACTTGCAAAATCTAGACATGACTTTATACTTAAAAATGGGATTTTGGTTAGAGTAATACGGGAAAAGGATTTATCCTTATGTTCTCAGATTCTTGTCCCATCCTGTATGAGATCTCGTATATTACGACATGCTCATGACTCGCAATGTGCGGGCCATATGGGTTTTTCGCGTACCAAATCCAGAGTGCTTTCGGCATTCTACTGGCCAGGCGTCCATAGAGATGTTACTCTCTATTGTCGGTCCTGTTTGATATGTCAAGAAGTTAAGGTACGGGGTCCATTTCATGCGGCTCCTATTCAAGCTGCGGACATCCCGATTAGACCATTTGATAAAATGGCCATTGACATTATTGGTCCAATGCTTCCATCTGCTAGAGGGCATACGCATATCTTACGTGCATTGATATGTGCACTCGTTGGCCTGAGGCCATCCCTCTCAAGAACACTTCATCTGCCAGTGTAGCAGAGGCATTGATGTTAATCTTCTCACGCATTGGTTTTCCACGGAAAATCTTGTCGGATCATGGGGTTCAGTTCATTTCTGAATCCATGTCTCAAGTTATGAAGACATTAGGTATAGACAGATCTCTTAGTTCTATTTATCATCCGATGTCAAATGGGTTAATTGAGCGTCTCAATAGGACACTCAAGCAGTTGTTGGGTAAGATGACTCAAGACCATCCCCAAGACTGGGATCGGGTCCTACCCGCTTGTCTCTTTGCGTATCGCGAGGTACAAAATCAAGCAACGGGGTTTTCTCCGTTCCAGCTTGTTTTTGGCATGCAACCACGCGGTCCGATGTCGTTAATCCACGACTTATTGGTGGATGAGAATATTGAAGAGGAAACTCAATCCTCTTATGAGTATGTGATCTCTCTTAGAAAGAAAATCATAGATGCTTGTAGACTAGCTACTGCATCATCCGAACATGCCAAAGAAAAAGCTCGTCTATCTGCAAACAAATATAGACGTCTTCGCCAGCTCATACCTGGTGATGAAGCTTTTGTATTACTCCCTGCGCATAACAATCGTCTTTTAATTACCTGGAGAGGTCCTTTCAGGATCATCTCAAGAATATCCGATGTCGACTACATCGTTGATGTTAATGGCAAACATAAAACCTTCCACATTAACATGTTGAAGGAGTATTACTCACGTCCTGATTATCTACAATCGGTGTTCCAAGCAACTGACGATCCTACACCACCTATTCAACACTATTCTAGTTTGTCAGTCATCCAAGAAGAGGAATCTTCTTTCGATGATGTACAACTACCAATACCAGTTGTACCACTCCATTCCACTGAGAAATGGAATGATGTTACTATCTCATCTACTCTTACTGATGATCAACGTCAGCAAGTCTCTAAAATTCTACACACGTATGAGGATGTCCTCACTGACATCCCAGGTCATACGTCAGTCATCCAACATGACATTATTCTGACTGACGATACACCGATTCGAGTTCGCCCATATCCTATTCCTTTACACTTTCGTGATAAGGTTGATAAGGAATTGGATGATATGCTCCAATTAAATATAATTGAACCATCTTCATCACCATATTCTTCTTCTATGGTAATCATTAGGAAGAAAGACAACAATATACGTCTTTGCGTAGATTACAGGAAGTTAAACAAAGTTACAAAATTCGATGCGGAACCATTACCTCTTTTAGATGACTTATTGGAGAGATTATCTCATGCTACATTCTTTTCGAAATTTGACCTTTCAAAGGGTTATTGGCAAGTGCCACTCACTACGAAAGCAAAGCCATTCACCGCTTTCTCGACACCACGGGGTCTTTTTCAATGGAATTTTATGCCTTTCGGGTTAATGAATGCGCCAGCTACCTTTGTACGCATGATGCCCGCATATTGTCTCATCGTCCCGATGTCATTACTTATATAGATGACATCTGTCTTTTTAGTGACTCTTGGGATGAACATATTCAGGGTTTAAAATCTTTACTTTCTACCTTACAGGATTATAACTTAACAGCGAAACCTTCAAAGGCTTTTGTCGGTTTTCATGACATCTCATTTCTTGGTCACCGTATAGGTCGCGGTTTAATGTATACAGAAGACAGTAACGTCTCTAAAATTTTAAACATCTCAGCACCTAAGACAAAAAAACAAGTGAGGTCACTCTTAGGACTAATACAGTTCTATTCTAAATTCATCCCTCATTTGTCTACTATAACTGCACCTCTTTCGTCTTTACTGAAGAAGGGCACACCTAATGTAATAAAGTGGTCGCAGGATCACCAAACGGCGTTAGACTATATAAAACAAATTTTTTCAAATAAGCCTTTTTTAAAGTTGCCTAACAAAGATCTCACCTTTGTTCTTCGCAGTGATGCTTCTTCCTACGCTATTGCGGCAGTTTTGATGCAGGAATACGGAGGCACCTTATTTCCTGTTATGTACGTATCCAGAAAGCTTACAACGAGCGAGATAAATTACTCCGTTCTAGACAAAGAGCTCCTTGCTCTTGTCTGGGCAATCACAAAACTGGATCGTTATCTCCTCGGATCACACTTTGTGGTGGAGTCTGACCAGAAAGCTCTTACCGCATTGAATACAGGGAACGTTAAGTCATCAAAGTCAGCGCGTTACGCTATAGCTCTTCAACCGTTCCATTTTGAGATACGAGCTATTCCTGGAGTGCAGAATGTATTTGCAGACTGTCTTTCAAGATGCCCTAGTGAACTTGGTGAAACTAAACTACTTTTAGATGGAGGAGAAACGTCCTCACCGAAACATGAATAACTTTGTACAGTGTCATTAATTGTACATCTGTGAAGACTATGTATAGTTTTGCAGTATTCGTATAAATATAACTTTCAGAACATACTTACATATGGATTATAACATTATTTCTTGTGAAGTAACGTTTTGTTAGAACGGGAACAGTGATATTAAAGTAACATTTTTTTTAGTATGGAAACATTGGTAAAAAAGCAACAAATAGACATTCGTTAGTGTTATGGAACATATTACACTACATATCGTGTTCGTAAACTTATTTCGTGCATGGAACATTAGGAACATATTCTTGTTGACTCTAAATAGTTCTGAACGAATATTCACAATGACTGAAATTAGAATTACTTAGAATAAATTACTAGTTATTTATTTATGTGTAATTAAGTACTAGAATTAGATTAATTCAATTTAATCAATTTGATTGTTTATAAATCACACATCTACTAACGTTATTAGTGTCTCGCAATACGTGTAGTCACGTATCCCACTACATGATATTTCACTTTTAGATAACTAGTCAAACTTACTTGTGCTAGATAACAGTAGGTGCGTTGCTTCTTAAAGTGTTTAATTTTGCATTGCTTCATTTTTGCACATTGTATTTCAAAATTTTCTGTTTCACTGATTCTTTTATCATTGATTATCATCAGTGTTGCTGTTCATTTTCATTTTTGAAATCATATGTTTCGATTTTCTTTTGAAAAACTTAGTTGAATTTTATTATCATCTTTTTTGTTGATTTTTCATTTTCATTTTCATTTTCAACTTCTTTTTACTTCGAATATTACCACATCGTTCCAAAGTAGGTCGATGGTGGATGTGTGCTTTAATGCATACTGTCATTTAGTTATATTAATTTCAAGTCAATATTCTTTTCTTAATATGATATAACTTTATGCATTGTATATATTGTTGTAGTTTTGACTCACCTCTCTCGAGTAATTAGTTCGAAAAAAATTAATAGAATTAATTTTTTTAAGGGGAGGTAATAAGGGAGCTGTTACGTACATTTATTACCTAAGGGGGTAGTCGTCGGTCCTACCAAATGTACGCACCAGTCTTGAGATAGTTATATTATTTGTGCGTTCGATTGATTCACGCACTGACGTGCACAATGCTGTGTGAGTTGCTTTGGACGCACGTGTAACCTAGTTGAGTAGTTTGTGACGTCATGTTTTGAAGTGGAAACATGGAACTGGCTTGTGTCCATGATTGTAATTTTATATTGTGTATCCAATGGCATGTTGAAGGAAGCCATTTATTATTGTGATTTGTATTGGTCTTCAGGTCGAAGCCAATCGCAGTTATGTCACGTAAGTTATCGCCCACTTCTTATTTTAATGCTGCATAAAAAGGCCGCTCTACTACTAATCTAGCGGGAATTTTATCATTCCTAGAATGGATCTACAGAGTCGCTTGCCTTTAAGATTTGGATCGTAGACGGAGAATTCCTACGAGTAGAAGAAGTTATATTGTTTACCTTATGCACATGTTTTAAATGCCGTACATGCTTCAATGCCAAAGTCGTGGCATGGATGTAAAGAGAGGGTAGCCAACTGAAAGCCTTTAACTGATAGGATTATCGTATATGACTTTGTGTGAAATTATATGATGTACAACGCTATGTAGGATGAACGTCTGGGAATTTTAACAAATGTAATATGGAAGATTTCATCCCAGAGTATGAATATGTTACCATGATAGACGTCCTTGAAAGAAGGTCAACGGTCGTGACTGAGAAGGATATTATACGGTAACAGTTTTGTAATCCTTAGTCTATGGACAGAGGTCTTTACTAGAAGAGAATCTTCAGGAACTTTAGCAGCAATAATTAATATGTTGTCGTGTGATCTTTGCGCCTGTGACGATGTCCGTCTTGTCCACTTCGTGTCCTGGTGAATAAAATCTATGTAAAGTTACCAACGACTTGTGTGCTGCCAATACTTGACCAGTTCACCCAATTCAAGATACTTGTTGGTTTTCGTTTGAAAAACATTGTTGACATTTATTCCGTTGTAACCATTCGCGTTTCAATTCATCACTATGAAAACGACACCAACAATTACCTTATCTTGCACAAGTTTGTTGAACTTTGACCCAGTGTATTTTTCCCCTGTACAGTCTCCAGGTATGGCAGCTGACGCCCCCTGTACATTTATCTGAGGTGCGATATGGACATGTGCAGTGCTGAGTATTGCTGTGACAGTTGGCTCACCATGATTAAAACCTAGGAAAAAAAAGAGTAAAGAACATGATATAAAATAATATACAATTTAAATAGAATGTTACTTCAGTATTACTGATACGCTGCCATCACTGGTGTCAATACCTTGTCGAGGTATGGCGGCTTGCGTACCCTGATTACCCCCAGAGCTATGCAAGCGGGAGTTTTACTCCTGGAAGGTTCTACCAAGCTGGACAGGTTTGTGCAGGCAGGGGTCAGACTAAAGCAGACACCCTGGTCCTCCAGGTTGGGGGTTTTAGCATAGGGCTGACACCCCTGTCTATGTAAAAAGAAATTGAAGTTACGGAAACAACAACAAATAAACAAACTTTGCTGCGGGACGGACATCCGGAGTCTGAGGCTTGTACAACTGTCAGTGGTGAAAGCCGAAAGGAAGCCACTGACATGAAAACGGACATCCTGACCGCAAAACATGATACAAGAATAGGATTTTGGAATGTCAGGACAATGAATGAGACGGGTAAACTAAAACAGGTCACGGCAGAAATGAGAAACTATAGGTTACACATTCTAGGGATAAGCGAGAGCAGATGGACAGGGGCAGGAAAAGTTAAAACAGCAACAGGAGAAACAGTACTTTACTCTGGAAGAGAGGATGGTCAGCACAATGAAGGTGCAGCCATTATTCTACAGAAAGGAATAGAAAGGACATTACTGGAATGGAAACCCATCAACAACAGACTGATAAGATTAAGATTGAGAGGTAGATTCACCAATACTTCAATAATACAATGCTATGCACCAACGAATGACAGCGATGAAGAGGTCAAGGATGAATTCTATCAACAACTGCAGAAAGAAATGAAAGACACACCTAGATATGATCTTATTTTAGTAATGGGAGACCTCAATGCGAAAGCTGGTACACACAATACATATAATGAAAGAGTAATGGGGAAATGCGGCAGCGGAACAGCAAATGAAAATGGGGATAAATTAATAAGTTTCTGTAGTATTAACAACCTGGTCATTGGAGGAACACTTTTCCCACATAAAGAAATTCACAAATTAACATGGGAATCACCAAATGGTCGGGACAGAAACCAGATTGACTACATCATGATTAACGGTAGATGGAGACATGCATTACAAGATGTGAAGGTAAGAAGAGGTGCAGATGTGGGAAGTGATCACCATTTAGTAGTAGCAAAACTGAAACTAAGAAGGGCTGGACCAACTGTAACTACCCAGAAAAGGTTTGACATCAGCAAATTGAAGGACCCTCTTATCAGAAAAGCTTTTGCGGCCGACAGAAAGAAACGATATCAATTTGCCAAAAGTCAGGAAAAGACATTGACTGATGATATAGATCAGAAATTCAACACCATTTCAACAATATATAAGGAAAGCAGCAAATCATGCTTGGGATTCCAGGAAAGGAAGAAGCAAGACTGGATAACACCAGAAACATTAAACACCATAACACTGAGAAAGAAAATGAAAAGAAAGAAAACAGAAGCGAAGTCCCCCAGGTTAAAGCAACTATATAGTGAACAGTACAGTCAGCTGGACAAGGAAGTTAAACGCCAAACCCGAGCCAACAAAAGGAATTTCCTAGACGATCTTGCAAGACAGGCAGAAGAGGCAGCACTGAGAAATGAACAAAGCACAGTATACAAAATAACTAAATTCATCAGCGGAAAACGAGGTGCAAACAATATTACATTAGTAAGAGATAAGCAAGGAAATCTGATCACGACAGCAGAGGGACAGGAAACAAGATGGGCAGAGCACTTCAGAGAAACTCTGAACAAGGAACCATCAGAGACACTATTGAATGTTCCTGAGACTGAAAATGATCTAGATGTAAATACAGACATTCCATGAAAAGAAGAAATCATCACAGCAATCAAAGGGTTAAAGAATGGAAAAGCTCCTGGCCATGATAACTTAAATGCAGAGCTATTTAAGACAGACCCTGAGCTAGCGGCAGAACTATTAGAACCACTATTTGCACAAGTCTGGAAAACGGGAACAACACCATCAGAGTGGAACAAAGGAATAATTGTCAAATTGCCCAAGAAGGGAGATCTTGCAGACTGCAATAATTGGAGACGAATCACTCTTCTCTCAGTTCCCAGCAAAATACTAGGCAGGATAATTATACAGAGAATTTCAAAAGCAGTAGACCACAAACTGAGGAAAGAACAAGCAGGATTTAGAAAGAACAGAAGATGTGTAGATCATATATTCACTCTCAGAAACATTATAGAGCAGTGCTCAGAATGGCAAAGACAGCTGTACATTAATTTCATTGATTTTGAAAAGGCTTTTGACAGCATACATAGGGACAGTTTATGGAAAATACTGAGGGCTTATGGAATTCCAAGCTGCATAGTGTCAATCATAAAAAGCCTCTATGCCAACTTTACGTGTAGTGTTGGGCAGAGCAACCTAACCTTTGAGGTGAAGACAGGAGTACGACAGGGATGCCCCTTATCAACCACTCTATTTTTAACAGTCATAGATTGGGTGATGCGCCAGACAACAGAGGGCAGTCCAAGAGGAATGAGATGGACTACATTTTCTACATTGGAAGATCTGGAATATGCAGATGACATTGCACTACTAGCAAATTCACATCAACACATCCAGGAAAAAACGGATAGACTTAATAAGTTTAGCCAGCAGGTGGGCTTGAACATCAATTTAAAGAAGTCAGAGGTCATGACGCTCAATGTGAGCAACCCTGAGCCCATATCAGTAAGGAATCAGCAATTGGTACAGACAGACACCTTCACATACCTAGGATACATAGTAACACCATACGGCGGGGCAGGCAAAGACATCAACATCAGAATGAATAAGGCAAGAACAGCCTTTTTTAGCCTAAAAAACATCTGGAAGTCCTCTCAATACAGCACAAGCACAAAATTAAGATTATATCAGAGCTGCGTGCTTAATGTGCTTCTCTATGGTGCGGAATGCTGGAGAGTTACAGAGAAGGAAATGTTGAAATTGTCCTCTTTTCATACAACATGCCTAAGAAAAATTCACCGAATCTTTTGGCCGAATACCATCACCAACCAAGATCTGCTTATTCGGAGCAAGCAAGAGGACATGCACACCATCATAGCTGGCAGACGCTGGAGCTGGGTTGACCATATCCTCAGAAGAGACCCCGATGCCATCACAAGAACAGCAATGCTTTGGACCCCTGAAGGAAAACGAAAGAGAGGCCGACCAAAAACAACCTGGCGGAGGACTGTGGAGGCTGAGATGCAAGGAATGAACCAGAGTTGGGGCACTGTACGAAGGATGGCCACCGACCGAGCAAAGTGGAATCAATTTGTTGTTGCCCTACAAGATGCCACTAGGCGTGATGGCCACTGACTGCTTTGACGGTCGGTGGCTAAGGATCAAAGAAGAAATTACTGATACTAAAGCAGAAAACAAAAGAGAAAAGGGGGTGGAAAAAGGAAGAAGAAGCAGGAGTAAACTGAAGCAAAAAAACAGGATTAAGTCAAGGAAAGATTGTGAAAATAGAAGGAAGAATTTCAGAAACTATAGAGGGGGGGGAAAAAAGTGAGGGAAGATAATCAACTGCCATCTTCATCTGAATCATGACTGCAATAAATCTCCCTCACACTTTCTGTTCCTTGCTGCTCTGAAACAGTCAGATTATAGCGAGTCTATCACTTTGTTACCTTCCTGTTTTTACCAGTTGTTATTCTTTTGTTCATTTACTTCAAACAACTCCCTCCATAATGATTCTCATTATTAATTTTAGTGTTATTTTTTTGCTTAAGCTGGAGGGGAAGAAGAAGCAGAATAATAAGATGAAAAGAGATAAAAAAAAGGAAGATGAAGGAATAAGGAGGCAGATGAGAAGAAAACGGAGCAAGATTTCAAATACAAAACCAGGTTAATAGTAGGTATTATCAGTCCACTTATACTGGTCCATAAGCGTTACATCATAAAATGAGTCGAGGGCAATCACCAATAATCAACTTCTGTTAGTTCACATGCACCTCAAGTAAGTAGAAAAGGCAAGTAGTAACAATAAATAATGTTGATCCACGTATATCACATTATTAAATGTTTAAAGGCAAGCACCACATGTCAATGCTGTATGTTAATTCCCAGGGGTCTCTGAGGAAATGTACAAATAATAGGTCATGCATACCCTCAGGCATGTCGTAACAGGTGACTAATATGTTGCTGTGCTACAGGGCTGCCAAGCTCATTATGTAAAACAAACTGTTCCAGAAACCACATTTATATGAGCATATGAATAATCTGATGTCAGCTTCACGTAAGGGTCTCCTCAATGTGTGTCCTATCCATCGCCAGCATCTTCTTCTCAACTCTTGTTCCACTGGCACTTGTCTGGTTCTTGTCATCAGTTCCACATTTGTGACTTTGTCATACCATTTCAGCCCTTCTATTCTAACCTGTTGATAGCATTACAAGGCAGTCCTTGTTCTGGGATACTCAGGGAAAGAGAGGCAGAGGTAGACAAAAAAACACACAGAGAAGAGAACTGGATAGAGAGGTGAAAATGATGAGGACAACATAGAAAGAACTTGAGCGGATGGCATGTGACAGGAGGACTTGGCATGTGTTTGTTGAAGGCCTATGCTCCTTGGGGAGCTAAAGGGTATTGATTGAATGATTGATTGATTGATTCACGCAAGGGCAGCAGCAGTGGTGGCTGCATTCCCCATAAGGAGCATTACATGAAATGATGATGATAAAAAAACATAGTCCCATAGCAGATACTGCTGTAGGGGAGTGAAGTGTTAGAGACTTCACTATACTAGGTCCAGCATTGAGAGGTGGGGTGACCAGTTCCTTCCTTCCTGCCTTTCCTTCCCTAACTCAAACAGTAAAGTCTGGTACCCATTTACATCTGGGTAGGCTGGAGCGTGTCGGTACAGTGATTTGAACCTGGCACCTTTGCTGCGAGAGACTAGCACTCTAACCATTCTGTCAACTGAATGATGATGAATACATACTAATAAACTAAATAATCCGAACCTGCTATCAAATGACGGGCTAGGCGCACTAGAACCTCTGTACCAACCGGTGAATCTCCATTCAAACCACCCATCAGCAACACATGGGGTTTGTTGTCTTGACGGTAAGCTCCTGATTTATCCACAGTACCTAGATCCTGAGGAGGAATCACTTAAACATCATTATTGCGCAACAATAGTATACAATGTGGAAACGCTGGACTTTTCCTGCAGTCGTTACAGTGGTCATTTAGTTTCAAATCAGCATGCACTATCTGAAGAGATAAGGACAGAAAAGAACCAATGAACTCTCAGGGATGTTATACACAAGGCAACTAATATGAGGATATGCATGGGGTTGTATATTACAAGGTAAGACTGCCAACCCCATTATGACACTTCATACAACATGCCTTGGTGGGCGCAGGTGATCTCCCACAGTAGTAGTCCCCATGCAGGCAGCCTGCATCAAAGCACTGATGTACTACTACAGTGGCGGATTCTGTAGCAATCTGTTTTACAAGGTAGGACTGCTAACGATACACAGCCTCATTAAACATGCTTAGTGGGAGCAGTTGTCATGTTCTTTCTGTCTCAACAGATACCCTTGGAAACAATATGGGGTGTGTTCAAAACTACTCTACTAAAAATCAATTTAATCTGAAAACTGTTGTACAAGAAAGACATGTAATGTGAAAGGTTCAATCTAATTTCTAATTAATGATCAAACCAACCAGATCCTTGTTAGCACCCACTGGTGTCAACATAACCCACACTAGTGGATGGTCTTGACCTTCTTTACCACGCACCGAGTTAAATATAGGGAAAATAATCCCTGGTGATTTAGGACTTTTTCGAGTAGCTTGTATAATGGTAAATCATTTCTATTATATATGTATGTATATATGTGTATGCATATATTTGTTAAATATGTGTGAGTGCGTGTATATATGTATGTATATATCTATTTACATGTCCGTCCGTCCGTCCGTCATCCATCTATATATAAATAAAGCCCTGTTTAGTTCCCAGGGGTCTCTAAAGAGACAAAGAAAGAAAAGTTCTGCTGCACCCTCAGGCATGTCGTTCAAGGCGACTAATATGACGTTGTGCACAGGGCTGGCAACCTCATGCGAAACAAAGTATATATATATGTTACATATACACATACATAGAGGGCGACTGAAAGTCACTCCCTAGTTTTAAATGTTTATATCCTCACTTGTATCTATTGGATATACACGAAACACACGTAGAAACAATGAGAAATAACTGCCATCTGGCACTGGACTAATAAGTTTTATGTTTAATTTCCAGATAAAATAAAAGTCTTTGATAATACACCAATATATTTTCACACCTCTCATTCCTATTGTATTTGCCTAGCATGTACAGGCACACCTCGACTTTCGTCGCTTGCTTCGCTCTTTCATCGCATTTCGTCACACCTGCGTGTCATCTTGTTTCTTTCTTCGTTCAGTCTTTGAATAGAAATCGTTCGGTGTGCACTGTTTTTTGAAGTTGTCCGCATTGAATCTCTTATATTTGTGATTAAACATAATAATACTACTTATTTTTGTGATTAAAATAACCAAACTATTCATACAATAGTTTGTGATTATACTGTAAACAGTTCATAGTTATTTTTATGATAACAGTATACTGGCAGTGTTCATATCGTGATTATAAGACGTGTACAGTATTGTGAGGATTTACTGTGATTTTATTATCAACGGGCCCCATTTTTCTTCTCCATATTATTTGCGTTTATTTATGAGGAGTTACTGTGAGTTCTAATTTCAATCTTTCCCCAATACTCTTCCCTCTGTAAGTAATTGCGTTCCTTTTTATTTTATTAGGCGTTTGAGTTATATTATTAGGCTGGGTAAATTTTTTTGACGTTAGGAACACACACCAGGTTTAAATGGGGGGGATGGGGGCAGAAAAACGACCCAGGTTCTACGCTCTAACCAATCAAATTTAGTTTTGGTAACACGAACGGTCAGTAGTATTATCTCACGTGATGCAATAAGTTGCGCGGGAGCAAGAGTAAAAATGAGTCATGAGTTGGTTTATGATATCATTGGCGGAGATGAGATGTAATTTAAATGCAGCAATATAATTGGTCAGAGGTCGGCCCAGAGAGACGCCACGTGATGACTCATAGCGTCTATATTGCATCTTAATATTTTACTATATATGTGGCAGCAAAATCGGTTAGCGTTCTCTGGTCTAAAATTTTGCTGCCGTGAAAACAACACCTATCATCTGCTCAGCGAGTCAGCTGTTGCTCCACAAGAGATATTCGATATTTTGGCATTTTCATGGCACATAGGGAGGGTGTAAACTGCCCTACAACTTAACACGAATTTGCCTTCTCAGAAGCCAAGGGCTCGAGAAAACTGGTGACGCGGAAATACCGGCGCCAGTACATCTGTACCAGTAAAAGAACAAAGTTCTCATGCAGTGAAGCACATTCTTCAGCGGGAACGGGTTTTCTTAAAATCCGGAGCTCTTAGCTCATTATAACACACCAATTAGGCGCGTGGCCTGGTGTTGTTGTTGTATACAGCCATAATAAAGCCGTTTGTCCTAAACCTGATGAGGATTAACTAGGCAAGTGAAAGAAGGTTCATCAGCAGTGAAGCATTTACATCCCGAGTCAAGTACCTCATTCTTAATAAGAAAGTCATCAGCATCTGTAGCTTGGAAGGAAGAAAGGGAAATCATTCCTTTCCGAAAGCTAATGAGAGGAGGGGCGTAACGGAGACGCCACTCAGCAGAAGACAGTAGTGTCAGAGAGACACTGAGCAGAAGCAGAGGAGAGACAGAATTTATAGAGTCAGATAGTCAGAGTTAGAGGACAGCCTCTGAGTTAGCACTGAAGAAGTCTGTTAGTGGATCAGTGCTTGTGATTAGCTGTGTAGGACATTAGATAGTACATTCAGATTGGTGTAGACATTTAGTTACGTCTGCAGCCGGACAGTGGGTTAGATTTAAAAATTAATAATAGGATAGTTGGGAGTGGTGGCTCATACTTAGACCCCCACCAAGAAGAGTGTGTTTAATCCTTAATTCTTTTTCCCATGCAGGTTGAAAGAGAGGGTGAAAGTGTTTGGTTATATTGTCTGTCATTTTAATGGTTCTGGGTTTCTTTTCAGGTGTGCGACCTCACACGTTATTTATTTTGCTGTTATTTATTTTGTTGTTTAATAAACTATAAAATGTACACTGGATCAGTTTCTCTATAACTATACTGTACGTATATGTTGTCTGTATAGTTGTGTCTGTGGACTTTAGTGAAACCTTATCTCCTTTATGGTAGTCAGAGGTGGTGAGTCAATAGCTCTTAACTAAGTCACGAGTGGCGAGGGAGATTCAATCTAGGTTCTCACCCTCGAAGCTATGTCTCATCTTTCCATAGTCACTGTCATTTCTCATACAAAAATCTATCTTCTCAGACTTCTTCATACTAGTGTCTTGTCTATATATTCAGACAACTCTAAACATAAATCCACTTTGTGACAAGTATTCATACTGAACTTTTTTGTGTTTAGGCCATATACTACTTATTTTTGTGCTTTAATTACATTCATAATGGGTTCTAAGTGTAGTGACAAAGTTAAAAAAAAAAACCATAAGTAGAGGACGCAACTGCATACTGGGACAGGGTGGATCCAAATTTCGACTGAAGTTCAAAAGTAAATAGTGGGCTAGAACACCAAATAGCCTGTTACAGAGAACTTCTTAGGGAAAGGAAGAAGATATCAATGAGGCAAACGTCTTTGCTCTCGTTTTTCAAGACTGAACCGCCACAACCAATTTCAGTAACCCCTCCCCCTTCAGATTCTGAGCCATTAACATCAGCCCCAGCCCCTGTTAGATCTCCTTCAAAGTCCCCTTCGCCTAAAAGAATTAGACTGAGTTCCTCTAGTTCTGAAGATGAGCCTCCTCAATTTTCTCCATCTGATTTTCTAAGTCTAGAATCCCCCTAAATCACCAACATTCAAAACTGTACATACTGTGTATATTCATTGTCTACTTACTCAAAAATGATTTTAAGGTAAGATGTTATTTACGTATTTTTTATTTATTACTGTATTTTCTTTATTCTAATGTTTATTTCTGTTTATTTAGGTGTTGCACACGTTTGCAAGTGTTATATATTTAGTTATTTACGTTTTTTGGTGACCCTAATGCATTTGCAAGCTAAATAAAGGCTATGCTTTGACTTTCGTTGATTTTCGACTTTTGTCAGTGCTCTGGTCCCTAACCTGTCAAAAGAGTGAGGTATGCCTGTACATTCTCTTTGCATGTAGGCTTCTTTGGGTCCTGCATTAAATTATCCTAATATAGAAGACTTCAGATATCATCAGCTGCCATTTCCACACCAAAGGTTAAGTGCAAATAGATTTCCAACGCCCTCTGTCTCTTGTCTTGATGGTGCACTCTGATTGACTCATTCCACTTTATGGTCTTCAGTAAGGTGTTATGCCATTTTTTTTACAGCCAAAATATTTTAGTTAATTTTGATCTTTATTAAATTCTCTTTTTCTTCCTAGCTTTTCTGGGACCTCTTAATATATTCTTCTGATATGAGCTAAGTGCACTTTGAATAAGTGTTCAGACGATGTAATAGTCCTTTAAAATTCATAGAATACGTTACATAGTTTTTGTTTTTGTTTAAAGAAATACAAAAAAGGCAATCCTACATGTACATACTGTAGTAGAATTTTACAAGTGCAAGAAAGCACCCCTAACAGTGGAAGTGTGGCACTAATGCTGAAGTAAAAGGTACTTAACAGAATTGGAAGCAGTAAGACCAAGACTAATATCAGCAATATTCAAAACTGCCCAAAGGAAAATAAATATGAATATCATACTATGTTATGCACCAACTAAAAATGAATATCATACTATGTTATGCACCAACTAAATATGAATATCATACTATGTTATGCATCAACTAAATATGAATATCATACTATGTTATGCACCAACTAAATATGAATATCATACTATGTTATGCACCAACTAAATATGAATATCTTACTATGTTATGCACCAACTAAATATGAATATCTTACTATGTTATGCACCAACTAAATATGAATATCATACTATGTTATGCACCAACTAAATATGAATATCATACTATGTTATGCACCAACTAAATATGAATATCTTACTATGTTATGCACCAACTAAATATGAATATCATACTATGTTATGCACCAACTAAATATGAATATCATACTATGTTATGCACCAACTAAATATGAATATCATACTATGTTATGCACCAACTAAATATGAATATCATACTATGTTATGCACCAACTAAATATGAATATCTTACTATGTTATGCACCAACTAAATATGAATATCATACTATGTTATGCACCAACTAAATATGAATATCATACTATGTTATGCACCAACAAATATGAATAATATGAATATCATCTTTTACTATGTTATGCACCAACTAAATATGAATATCTTACTATGTCATGCACCAACTACTATGTTATGCACCAACTAAATATGAATATCATACTATGTTATGCACCAACTAAATATGAATATCATACTATGTTATGCACCAACTAAATATGAATATCATACTATGTTATGCACCAACTAAATATGAATATTCATACTATGTTATGCACCAACTAAATATGAATATCTTACTATGTTATGCACCAACTAAATATGAATATCATACTATGTTATGCACCAACTAAATATGAATATCATACTATGTTATGCACCAACTAAATATGAATATCATACTATGTTATGCACCAACTAAATATGAATATCATACTATGTTATGCACCAACTAAATATGAATATCATACTATGTTATGCACCAACTAAATATGAATATCATACTATGTTATGCACCAACGAACTATGAATATCATACTATGTTATGCACCAACTAAATATGAATATCATCACTACTATGTTATGCACCAACTAAATATGAATATGACTATGTTATGCACCAACTAAATATGAATATCTTACTATGTTATGCACCAACTAAATATGAATATCATACTATGTTATGCACCAACTAAATATGAATATCATACTATGTTATGCACCAACTAAATATGAATATCATACTATGTTATGCACCAACTAAATATGAATATCATACTATGTTATGCACCAACTAAATATGAATATCTTACTATGTTATGCACCAACTAAATATGAATATCATACTATGTTATGCACCAACTAAATATGAATATCATACTATGTTTATGCACCAACTAAAATATGAATATCATACTATGTTATGCACCAACTAAATATGAATATCATACTATGTTATGCACCACCTAAATATGAATATAAATATGAATATCAATAAACTATGTTATATGTTATGCACCAACTAAATAATATATGAATATCATACTATGTTATGCACCAACTAAATATGAATATCATACTATGTTATGCACCAACTAAATATGAATATCTTACTATGTTATGCACCAACTAAATATGAATATCTTACTATGTTATGCACCAACTAAATATGAATATCATACTATGTTATGCACCAACTAAATATGAATATCATACTATGTTATGCACCAACTAAATATGAATATCATACTATGTTATGCACCAACTAAATATGAATATCATACTATGTTATGCACCAACTAAATATGAATATCATACTATGTTATGCACCAACTAAATATGAATATCATACTATGTTATGCACCAACTAAATATGAATATCATACTATGTTATGCACCAACTAAATATGAATATCTTACTATGTTATGCACCAACTAAATATGAATATCATACTATGTTATGCACCAACTAAATATGAATATCATACTATGTTATGCACCAACTAAATATGAATATCATACTATGTTATGCACCAACTAAATATGAATATCATACTATGTTATGCACCAACTAAATATGAATATCTTACTATGTTATGCACCAACTAATGACAAAGACGAATTGGGGGGAAAAACATTTTCCACCTGATTTCAAAAATATCATGCATAAAAAGGGGAAGTAAAGACATGACAAACTTGATGGAAGATTTAAATGCAAAGATAGGAACAGAGAAAAGAGACCATGAAAAGATCAAGGGAAAACATAAACTTGGGACAATTAATGAACACTGTTAAATAAATGTTCATAAAACTTCTGTGCTTCAAATCAACGTGTTGAGTAGTTCCAAGACAACAGTGGTTTAGTCGCACCCAACAAACTGTTTATTTGGTGCCCCCTGCCCCTATATTTTATATATATATATATATATAGATATAACACCCGGTTAGTATATATATATATATATATATATATATATATATATATATATATATATATATATATATATATATATATATATATATATATATATATATATATATATATATATATATATATATATATATATATATATATATATATACTGGGTGTTACAACAGGAGTCCCCCTGTCAGAGAAGTGTTTTGGTTCTTTCATCTGCTTTAAACTCTTAAAGGGAGGGGGGAAGAAGAGGGGCGCACTTTGGTCATGACTTCCAAGTGTCAGCCTCCTATTTATTTGTTTTTCTGGCTATGCTAGACTACATATATATGTATTATGTACATATTAGTAAGCTCAAAGTACTTCCTGGGGGGTCTCAGATGAGAAAAAGAAAGACTAGTGCTGCCTAACTGCTGCTCCCTCGGGCATGGCTGGCAACCTCATCATGTAAAACATCAGTGATCCGATCTCCTCCATTAGACCACACTAGGAAGATCTCAGCACAGTGCACGAACTCCAAAGCAGCAGCGAGAATCCCAATATGTATATATAGTAATCACACATTCTATAAATATTTTTGTGGTGGGTAGGTTTCTAATTTTTAAAATTTTGCAAAGGCAGCGGCCTAACGGTACAGAAGCCACCATTGCAAGAGAATGTGAGTGTTTGGTGCAGGCTTCCTGCCAAAAGGATCAGCTACAGTGGTGGCTTCCTGATCCATAATGAGCGAAAAAGATGATGAGTAAGGAAAATCTTTATACACTATGTTTTGCTATTTACAAATTATATTTAAATTGATAAATTATTACAGTAATAAATATAGTTTGTAATATTATAATTCTAAAGTAGGTGAATGAAATAATTCTAGTGATAAAATTTTATCTTAAGACAATCACTCTCTTGAGCTTTAATGGCAAACTGCTGGATCATTTCTGTTTGATCCAAGCCCCAGGCAATAGCATGCTCAATTTATAATGTTCCCAATTCATCCAGATCATCTTGTGCCATTGTTGCACATAGATAATAATAGCCCCTTCAGTCATAACTTACTCTGGGAATGTGCCCCTTAGGTGACAGCCCTCAGCTGTTAATTTTCCTGGTGTTTCATGCGACGTTATCTCCTCTCTTCTGCTTGCCTTGAGAGCTTCATTTTGCCCAATCAGTGTTGTAACACATACTAATATGTATATAAGTTTTTAATTTTAACTTGGATAAGCTCCATTCTGCAGTTGTCAATGGCAATGTTAAAAAAATGTCCACTGCCACAAAATAATTTGGTAACGAGGAAATAAGATTGTTTAAGCACAGGAAATGTAATTATCTGTGGGGAAAATAATCACCATGTAATTCTTCCAGATGGTTTCTCTTATATGTTGACTGTGCAAATTAATCTATTTTAGAGATGTCTTTTTGATTGCTGGTTAGTAGTTTCTAATTTAATACAGCTATCATCACACAGCTCATAGTCAAAGATTGTTACAGTATTCACCATCATCATAATCACCTTTCAGCTCCCCCAGGAACATAGGCCTTCAACAAACTTATACCAAGTCTTCCTGTCCTGTGCTATCATCTCTAGATCTATTTTTACACTCCTTCATTTTCTTCATGTCTGTCTCTAGTTCTCTTCTCCATGTGTTCTCTGGTCTCCCTTTACCTCTTACTTTGGAGATTTCAGAACAAGGACTTCCCTGTAATGCTATCATACCACTTCAATCCTTCTATTCGATGCCAGCACACATTTATGAAAACCTGTAGATTTCTGGTTGTTGTTTTTATTGTTCTCCATGTTTCACAGCCATACAATAGGATTAACTTGTCATTTGAATTGAAGATTCTGATACCAGTGTTGGACTTCATATTTCTCAATGCAGTGACTGCTCCTTATAACTGTGGCAATTCTAGAGCTAATACACACTTACCTGCCAGTAACCATGGTAATTCCTGCTCTAATAGGAGCTAACTAAGAACAAGAGGTATTTCATACATATGGACATGAGGTATTGCATATATATATATGTTCTGGTGCCAGACTGTATCGGCTACGCCATTCCTCTGGATTCACCAGCTTCGTGGGTCATGCTACATGGGCAACAGCATGACCTCTTTATTCAAGCACCCAACCCCGCGTCGGCCGAGACATTGCTGTGGGGGTGCGTTATGACTGAAAGGGATGCTCACACTCATAAGCTCCTTACAGTCACTGATTGTTAAGACATTCTTCATAATCAACCTTCAGCTCCCCAAGGAGCATAGGCATTCAGCAAACTTATGATAAGTCTTCCTGTCCTGTGCCATCAACTCAAAGTCTTTCTATGTCTTCATCTTTTTCATGTTTATCTCCACTTCTCTTCTCTATGTGTTCTTTGGTCTCTCTTACCCTGGGGATTCCAGAACCCACGCGTTACTGGAACCCAAAAGGGGAGCAAAGAATAATGACACTGTAACCTACCATGCATGTTGTAAGAGGTAACTAAGGAGGGTTGGGCATGGGGCTGGCTACCCAGCTGTAACAATTTTAAGCCACAAAGAGAACCTATTAAAACATTATCTGAATTATACACAAATCGATCATGATAGTTTACCATCAGTTCAAACCTGTCTTTTAATGGCTGAAAGATGGTCTCTAAAATACAACAGAACAGATGGACTTAAAAATTGTGGATTGTGGACATCATCATCTAACACTTCATCTGTATTTTCATAATAAAGCATTCTGTATGTACTGCATTTTACTGGTTGCTCAAATTCTGGTCCAATTTCCAGTTCAGCTGCCAACCTTTTTGCCCCATCTAACACATGCCTGAATTTGTCATCTGCTCTGTAATTTTGAAGGTATTAGGTAGCGTCTGACAGCTAAGAGATGGTGTGCGATATGGTCAAATTTACACCTGAAGAAGTCTAATGGCAATGTTTATTTGGCTTTGAACATCATACCAAACAATAAGGCAGCAAACATATTTGAAACACTCTATGTTATCTAATAAATTTTAGTTTCTTATCTGTTTCTTGCAGTAGTTACTGCTGTTACCTTAATTTGACCTGTGGATAAGATGTTTAATCCTTGTACGATTTCCTCAAATCATTATCTGACTGATTTAAGTGCTTCAATTCGAAGACATAATAGATGTACGTGCAAGAGCAAACTAAAAGTGGTGGCCTGCATGCTTTGTGAAAATGTAACTGGGGTGGAAGATATTTTTTTTTCATCTCATTTTTTTTTAAAAAAGCCCAATGATGTTTATTCTCATTTCTTCCATTTGTAATGGGAAATATATGGAAACTGTGCTGAGATCTTCCTAGTGTGGTCTAATGGAGGAGATCAGATCACTGATGGCGTTGTCCGTGTGTAATGAAGATAGTCCTAAAAACTAAAACCAAAACCAATATAGAAATCAAGTCCAAAATAAAAGCAGTCCTACTGTATGGTGGCGCAGTGGTTAGTGCACTGGCTTCCTAGCTCGGTGGTACATGATTCGATCCCCAGTTGAGGTGGGATTTTTTAGACCGCAAACGGCTCCGGGGTCGACCCAGCCTCATGAATCGGGTACCAGAGCAACTCTGGGAAGGTTAAGGCGGCCGGCGTGATGCTGACCACATCACCCCTAGTGTGCCGATGGTCAGGAAAATACGGGCCTAATACCATATTCCCAATATGCATCAATAAGCGTGTAACGGGATCCTTTTTTGACTGTATGGTTTTGCAACATGGAAAACGATAAAAACGTAAGCCAAGAAGCTGTCTTCTTCTTTTTTTATCCTTAGCCGCCAACTGTCAAAGTAGTCAGTGGCCATCATGCCTGGTGGCGTCTTGTAGGGCAGCAACAAAATGCTTCCACTTTGCTCGGTCGACGGCCATCCATGTGCAATGAAGAGAGTCCTTAAAACTAAAACCTGCATGCAGGACCCCAGCTCTGGTTCATTCTTTGCATCTCGGCCTCCATAGTTCTCCGCAAAGTTGTTTCTGGCCGGCCTCTCTTTCGCTTTCCTTCAGGGTTCCATGGCATAGCTGTTCTTGTGATGGCATCGGGGTCTCTTCTGAGGACGTGGCCAACCCAACTCCAGCATCTGCCAGCTATGATGGTGTGCATGTCCTCATGGTTACTCCAAGTAAGCAGTTCTTGGTTGTTGGACGGTATTTGACCAAAAGATTCGCCAAGAAGCTATAGACTTTGACTCTTAGAAAAGACCAGATAAGCAGTAAGTGGAACAAGATGTGAAGAAAAGATGTATTGGGCACATACTGAGGACAACTGCTGACAGCATTACAGGTAGTCCTTGGAATCCCCAGGGTAAAAGAAACAAAAGGAAGAACTAAAGGGAAATGGAGAGATTAAAAAAGGATAAAGATGGCAGGGACAGAACTTGAATGGTTGTGTGACTTGATTGAAAGTCTATGCTCCACAGGGGGCTAAAGGGTATGAATGAGTAGTACAATTTTAAACATAATTTTCTTCTTCACTGTTCCAATTCAAAAATTGGTGTAGTCATGCTCCAGTCTTCCCAGCTGTAATTGGGTACAGGACTCTGCTCTTGAGTTAGAGAAGACAAAGGCAGTGAGGAAGTGAACTGGTCACCCCCCCCCCCCCCCCCCTCTCATAAAACTGGACCTAGTATAGCGAAGTCTCAAACACTTCACTTACCCCATGACAGTAACTGCCATGGAACTAATAATAAAGTTTTTTTTATTTAGCTAATTAAATATAATGTCAACGTCACAGTGATTTTTCAGGTGTATGGCTCTGAGACAATAGAGAACAATTAATATGGCCCAATAATACAACTGTCATTTCCAACAGGTACTTTTATTATTAGGGAGTCCTTTACTTATGAACTCACAAATCTCATCTAAGCTATTGTTTGTAAAAGGTGTGGCATTACATACAGGAGAAACAGGCATGCATTTATCCTATAGATTTAAAGAGCATTTGACAGCCATTTCTCACAGGACTTTTCACATTCATGGTCCATATGACGGAACTCACTTTTCCTGGGAGAATTGCCTGATTTGTTAATTGGGCTGCCTTTCTCCTCGTGAGCTGAATACCCATCACCATTTAATTTAAATTCTACCATTGAACATCTGTTATACTTGAACAGTTACTTCCTCCTATACTTCATCACTTTTCCTTCCTAATTAATGTATATAGACCAGAGCTCTCACTTTTCGGTTGCAGCATCAAATAAAAGAGCCATCATTCACAGAATGCTTCCTAAATTTCTTCTCACACATTAATAAATAATGAAGGAAACCTGAGAATAGTAAATAAATAAATACAGGTAATTAACAGGCACTTGTTGGACAAAAAGGAGGACATCACACAACAGAAAAGAAATACAGGGTGTCCATAAAGTCTCTTTACAATTTAACAAATTTATTACAAAGGCAATTGATGAGATATCTTAATCAGATTTGTTCTATGTACTCAGTGGTTATCAAAGTTTTTAATCACATACCTTTATCGTATTTCAGGTACCCTGTTGATGAAAGAGGTACTGTTTAATGAACCCCTACAAAAATGGCTACTCCTCAAGAGAAGGCACAATGTGTATCATGGTTTATTGAAACAAAATCGGATAGGCAGACTCAGCGAAACTACAGAACTAAGTATGGAAGAGATCCACCATCACGTCCGTCAATTCGTGCATAACACAAGAAATTTATGAAGACAGGGACAGTGTTGGATAAAGGGAGGAGTGGACGACCAAGAACATCTGAGGAAAACAAGCTTTTTATCATTCTCCCACAATGTCCATCCGTACTGCTGCCAGACAGTTAGAGCTACTACGTTCAACAGTGCACAAAGTCCTACACAATAACTTGCAATTCTACGCTTACAAAGTGCAACTCTTACAGGCACTCGAACCAAATGATAAACCAAGACGAAAAGAGTTTGCAGTTAACATACTGGAATGAATTTCTGAGGATGAAACGTTCCTCACCCGAGTTTGTTTTAGTGATGTGGCAACCTTTCATTTTTCAGGGAAACTGAACACACATAATGTGAGAATCTGGGGATCAGAACACCCCCATGTGACTAGGGAACTTCACCGAGATAGACCAAAGCTGAATGTGTGGTGTGGGATCATGATACACATCGTGCCTTCTCTTGAGGAGTAGCCATTTTTGTAGGGGTTCATTAAACAGTACCTCTTTCATCAACAGTGTACCTGACATACGATAAAGGTATGTGATTAAAAACTTTGATAACCACTGAGTACATAGAACAAATCTGATTAAGATATCTCATCAATTGCCTTTGTAATAAATTTGTTAAATTGTAAAGAGACTTTATGGACACCCTGTATATGTGACAGGCTTACCGGAAATCAAACCGAAGCCCATTCAAACAGCTCCATTGCCTTGCTGTGAAAGTAAATCTTGACAGGATGCACAGCCAATCATTTTGCACGCAAAATGATTCCCGGAAGCCTATCACTTATATTTCTTTTCTATTGTCTGGTGTTCTCCTTTAGGTCCAACGAGTGCCTGTTAATTAGCCATATTTATTTACTCTCGCACATTACCAATGTAAAAAACCCACACATAAGCTTCTTCATTTTATTTCAGTTCATACCTTTGACAGATGTAGAACAGATATCGACCTCCCATCCAGTGTTTTTGAAAGACCTTCATACTGTGTAAAGATAGGGTTGGTTCGAGCAAGGTACCCAAGAGTTTCTTCAATGGCGTGGTTGGACATGTAAGAATCCCCTCGCATGTTCTCCTTAATGTCAAAGTCCTTGTCTGCTGACCAGTGTGCCACCCCAACAACTTCCAAGGTGAAATTAACCAACACTGCAGCTGCTAAGGTGACCTTCACAACAATGGACTGTGGCTTGTAACTGAAAAATGAGGAAATAGAAAATCACAAAAAAAGTTCTAGATAACATTTTCCTCAGTGAATTAAAGCATTTCATTCACATCAGTCCACAGGTCAGAGACCACATGTTTCCATTAATCTTATCTCACTACCACTGTCTTTTACATGTTCTCCATTCTTCAAATTTACTGCTTCCAGCAGTAGCCATATTCTTACTTTGTCTCCCCAGCTCAGAAACAAGAGGGTGACTGAAAAGCCAAACCCTATTTTTAAATGTTTACATCGTCACTTGCATCTTTTGGGAATAATGTAACAGTATAAATTCCTGTAACTAACATACCCACCCTGGAGCACTAGCAGTAACAGTGTAAGTTCCTGGAACCAGCAATCGCCAATAATCTCCATCACTGGCAGTGTAAATCTTGTGATCGATTCCCTCCACACTGATGGAGGCATTGTTAATTCCTGATCCTGTCTCTTTGTCTACTACAAAGCCCTTGATACCTTTGTGAACCTGCAAATGCAATCAACATATTTTGCTCATTAATACGCAATAAATGGCATTTCTTTCTTCAATTTTTCTACACTTTTATTTCCTTCTTCTAGCCCATGTGGTTCCCAGGGTCTCTTAGGAGGTAATGATGGAACTGCTCCCTCTGGAATGACATAGGTGGCGGCCAATGTGAGGTTTTGCATGGGGTTGGCAACTTCATTATGTAAACAAATAGATACAGAAGACACCACTGCAAAAGCACAGGCTTCCTGCAGGGGGGGGCCTGGGGGAGGGGGGGGGGGGGGGGAGCCCAAATGTAGTGTTGGTCTTATTTGTCCTTTGAGTGATATATTTTTCTTCTACATAATTTCTTTTTGTTCTATGAAAATATAATTTTGTTTATTATTTTCTTCTTAATTTACTTTTTTAGCCTTGCTTATTTCTTAGGAAAATAATAATTTTTTTCCCTTGCCTTTCAATCTCCCTTCTAGCTGTGGTAGGCTGTAGTATGCTGCAAAAGTAAATATCCCATATTTGTTAAGTGGCAAGTCAAGCATTTCAGATGCTTTAAACTGCTCCAGGGCCTGAAACGTTGTTTTGAGCAGTACTTCATGCTATCTAAATGACCTCATCATCAAATTTACAGCAGAGTTCTATTTTTATCCACCGTTCACACCAACACTTTTGAATGTAAACGATCCTTTTACAATGGTACTTTCAAAATAAGAGAGTTGTACATAAAAACGTGACACAAATGGTTCATGTAACAATGCATGAAGCAGCACTATATATAGACAGACAGACACACACATAAACATTACAACTATATTTCTATTTCTTCTTAAATTATCAGTTCCTCACACCTCTTGTCATACCTTCAAATGAGACAAATTAAATCATTTTGTTCCTGATGTGGTTCCATTATATTATTTACTTTAGCTCAATTGAAATATTCTTATACAGGGCGTTTCAAAATTATGTATGCACACATTAAAAATGTATATTTCATGAACAACATATACAATTTTAACTTTCTTTGTCACATTTTCGAGCTAAGAGATAGACACAGGACTTCAACAAAACTCATGCCAAGTCCTCATGTCCTGTGCCATTTGCTTTAAAGCCTTTCCATGAATTCTTCATCCCTTTCATTTCTGTCTCCAATACTCTCGTTCATGTGTTATTCAGTCTCTTGCTACCTGTCACGAAGTGGATTTAAGTATAGAGTGTTGTTTGAGTGTGTGGACAAGACCCTATTTAGAGAAAGGCTGAGAAGATAGATTTTAGATGAGAAATGATAGTGAATGTGGACAGATGAGACTATTGGCTCAAGGGCGAGAACCGAGATTGACTCTCCCTTGCCACTCGTGACTTCAACAATGCTATAACCTCACCCCCCTCTGACTACCTTAAACGAAAGGAGATAAGGTTTAATTAAAGACCACAGACACCACTATACAGACAACATATAGCTACTGTATGTAAATAAAGTGACTGATCCAAGCTACAATTTAAGGTAGTAGGCTACCTTGATAGGGTAAAAAACTCAAATTTTCCTTTCAGAATCAAACAACCATGGGTATAGTGTTAGTATGGACTTAAAATTTTTGTCCACATAATGACCTCATTAATTATGCAAATTAGCTATCCAATATGGCCGCCGTAGTGAATAAATTATACACCTTTTTTAAAACATCATAACTATGTTATTTGTACAAGGATCTGACTGAAACTTGGCAAATTGAATCATTATATATAGCGTGAGGTCATGAACTAAAATGACAGAGATTGACAGAAAGTTTAATTTTTAATGAATTTTCAAAATTTATATTTCTGGAATGTTTGATATTTGTGCCTCATTATATATGCATGATGGTCATAAAACTAAAACTTTGAATTCAATTGTATCCATTTTAGGTCAGAATCTGTAAGATTATATGACAACCAACTGTGTTAATGTTCATGTCAATTGAATTTACAGATCCAGAGATATCTTGTTTCAAAGATCACCAATTATGCTAAAAAGAAAATTCCGAGAAAACACAGAAAAAACAGAAAAAGAACCCACAAAATGAAGTTTAATGATCTCCTGTTGAATAAAGGTCTCCTTCTGCTGCAGCTACAGTGTCTATGAATTCCCTTTTCGGTGCTCTCAGGGTTCTTTCCATTGCAATGTCCTTACTTGCTGAATAGATCCTATGCAGCGTTCTCATGTATGCTTTCGTTGCCATGGGTTGACTTGTGTTCATGTAAATTGAAAAATTCTGCAATGCACTGTGGCCTTTCCCAATAGAACGCACAAATGGCCACCATTCGCACATTTATTTCTTTGTGTTTGTGAGTAGCTGGAGATGAAACATCAGAAGTATGAAAATGGCATTCCATTCGACACAGTTTGTGCACTTGGTACTGATTTCATGACAAAAGCCATCCCGAGTCTCTTCGACGATCTCACAGATCAGTGAGTACTGATAACAATTGTCCCATCTAAAGTTAGAGCATAAAAACCCAAACAGCAGTTTTACATCCATAAGGATTAAACCCATTTCCTCTGTTGTCATTTTTAGCTGTCCTTCACTTTCTTGGAACGTTTATTTTTCTTTGCTGAGGAGCACAGAGGCTTTATAGCGCACTATCGACAATAGGTGTCTCCTTTTCAGGCAACGGTTTGTTGGTGTACCGATCCAAGGAAGGAACCGTTCTTTGTCTTATTCTCCATTGTGAACAAAGAAGCTCTGCTAACTACTATTATACA
Source organism: Oreohelix idahoensis (assembly GCA_024509875.1). NCBI lineage: Eukaryota > Metazoa > Mollusca > Gastropoda > Stylommatophora > Oreohelicidae > Oreohelix > Oreohelix idahoensis. The sequence continues at coordinate 196,266 of JAMPIV010014321.1, forward strand.
GTATAAAACTAGCAATAAATAGAGTTGATGTGGGTGAAAATGCACAATGCATGTAACAAATGCTGAAATTTACGATCAAAGCTTTCTAGACACACACTTTTGAAAAATTCATAAGAAATCATTGAGTGATTCCCCTTGGAAAAGTTATAAATATCTTTTTCCTGTTGCCTCAGTATAATTATAATTTCGCAGTTTTACAATTACGCACCTTCACGTTGGGTCATTATTCACATGGTAACCAACTATAAACATTGGTTGCTATGCAAATCTCTCAAGGGGGTGTGTGTAGAAAAACACTGATTCCTATCATACCAGAGTATCTCTAAGCTTCTATGAATTATTTTTAGTACAAGAACATGTTGACGATGATTTAAAGCATGAAAATGAAAATTGTTGGATTTTTAGTTTTTTTAATCTTTTGTGGGTAGCCTACTACCTTAAAGTTTATTTACACCAATGAAATCAAGTACATATCAAAGAAATAAAGTGCGTGTTTGCACACCTGAAAACAAACAAAGCACAATAAAAATGATTAATCGTCAACCCCCACCCTTCACCCACAATTGCAACCTGTATGGGGAAAAGAATTTGAGATTAAACAAAACCACACTGAACTTGGTGGGGCCTCGGATTTCGAGCCACCACTCCAACTAGCTATTATTAATATTTCTACTGTCCTGCTGACACTGCCTAAACAACTACCTACACAGCTTCCAAGCTCTTTAGGCGATATACACGCCACTAACTGACACCACTTTTACTGCTACGCTAGTAGACTTTTATTACATTTATGGCTCGGAGGCTATCCTCTAAGGATAATATAAGACCCTACTGGTCCCGGCTATTTCTCTCTATCTTTCTCTCCTCTCTGCCTGGCTTCGGTGTCTCTCTGACACTCTTCGTCTGCTGATGTGGCGTCTCCGTTCGCTCCTTCTCTCGTTAACTATCAGAACCGGTTGTCACGAAGTGGATTTACTACTAGAGGCTGTCTAAATAAGAGACAAGACACTAGTGGGAAGAAAGACTGAGAAAGATAGATTTAGATGAAAATGATAGTGAAAATGTGAAAAGTTGAAACTATTGGCTCCGAGGGGTGAGAACCGAGATTGACTCTCCCTCGCCACTCCGGACGTCTTCGATAGCTATAGCTTCAACCACCTCTAACTACCCTAAGGGGATAAGGTTACTTAAGATCACATACACCACGATACAGACAACGTATAGCTACTGTACGTAAATAAAGTGACTGATCCAGACTACAATTAAAACAAGTTTATTTACACACACCAAAAATCACATACATGTCAAAGAAATAAAGTGCGTGTACGCACACCTGAAAAAAACAATCAAGCACATTTAAAAATGATTTAATATCAACCCAACCCTTCACCCACAATTACCACCTGTATGGGGAAAGAAGTTAAGGTTAAACAAAACCACACTGAACTTGGTGGGGTCTCAGATGTCGAGCCTCCACTCCAACTTAGCTATTCTAAATTATACATCTAATTTCACTGTCAGCTGGAACTCCTACAAACTGTCTACACAATCTCTGCAAGACTTCGTTCCTACACAGCCTATTCTGAAACTCCTGAACACTGCTCCACAACTAACTATTCTAAAACTTCAGCAGCTGTCCTCTGCTATGCTCTTCCACAAACTAGTTATCTGTTCAGTCCTTCTGCTCTAAAATTTGTAGAGGGTATTGTAACCCCCCCCCCCCCCCCCCCCCACAAATTCTGTAATTGACTGCTAAGGTTTTAACAATCTGGATTCTGGACTGGAAAATGTAGCTGTTTCACTACTAACAAATCTGGATCACCTGCCCGATTACCCCTCTCTGGGTTTTGGTCCTTCGGCTTTATTATGGCCGCAAAGAAGCGAAATTACGACGCTGGCAGCCTGCCAATTTGCGTGCATAACAAGATCGAGCTCAGAGCTCAGGATTTTTCCAACAAATCCTATTCACGTGGAGAAATGTCTTCCCTGCCTGGGAAAACGTATTTTCTTCTTCTTCCGCCTCTGGCAATATCTCAACTCTGATTTGTCTGAGATGCCAAAACTTTGCCGTGGGGAAATTTATGGTGCCAAATTTCACTCTCTCCCACTGTGCCACTACCTGCAAACTCGAATTTCCCCCGTTAAAGGCAATCGACTTGTCTATGGTACGCGGCTGGCAATTTCATCGAAGAGAACCCGACTAGCAATCTACGAGCGTATATATAATTCTAATCCCCCACGCTGACCTCCTGACGTCATTTGCGCGGCTTTGTTTTAAGCCCCAATGACAGCTCTGCATTTAAATGCAGTTTGATCTCGGCCAATCAAAAGTGTAAACAACTCTGACTCACACGGTTACTGCTAGCCAGTATTATGTACGTGGGTAACAATCACTACCCCCATTTAAACAAAGAATCGGGAAATAGTGCTCAGCCCTCTACTGCGTAATGAAGCAAAAATGACCGCCATTATGTAAATCCCGAAAATACGTCTATTGCACGCAATCACTTTAAAGAGAAGAAAACTGGTGCAAATCTGCACTTAACCTTACCGTCATCCCTATATAAAACTGCAATAAATTCCCTACAAAAAAGACTAAACTCCACTACTTATTCATAGAGAAGAAAGATAGTGCAGATAGATAAAACTCCACTGTAATCCCTCCTTCTGAAAAAATGAAAGTAATAGAAGGAGAAGAAACATGGGGTGGATTACAAGTAATCCCTCCTAGAAATAGTATAAATAATGCAAGGAGAAGAGACAAGGGGCCTTCTGAAAAAATAAATTACAGTACAGTATCAGACCGGGAATGATGACCCTGTCTCCTGGTTCTGACTACTACATAGATAACTTGGGTATCAAGCACGAGGTACTTGAATCAAACTGTAGAAGCTTCACTGATGCTGGACAACTTCTTAAATTGGCCCCGTTACCCCTCTTCGGGTTTAGAGCAACGACTTTATTATGGTTGTGAAGAAACGAAATTACAACAATACTGGCAATGCGCCAATTTGCGTGTGTAACAACAAAGAGCTCAGAGCTCTGGATTTTTTAAAGACAAAATCCCATTCCAGCTGAAGAATGTCTTCGATGCCTGAAACATGTATTTTTATTTTCTTTCGCCTCTGGCGATATCTCAAGCTATCAGCTTCTGAGATGCCACTTTTGCTGTGGGTAATTTGTAGGGACAAATTACGCTCTCCCACTGTGCCGTGACCTGCTGTAAACAAAGAAATGCAACAGCTGTACAACACATCAATAATATACTCCTCTCTAACATATATCCCTTTCTTCCTAAACTCCCCTGTCTATCCCCTGCTCTATTTTCGCACTAAGCGACAAATGATTATTTATGCCCGAAAGGTCAGCCTCCCATACAATTCCCTTCTCTTCTCTCTACCCCGTTTTCAAAGTAAACAACAATCTGGAAATACTCCCAGACGCCGAAGACCTAATCTTTTGTTCTGCATGACTAGCCACGTGTCACAACATTCAACTTTGAGGAACCCCTCCTGTCTGTAATACTTAGGGCTACTTTATCACTGACCCTTGGTGTTCATTGATCAATACAAAATTAAATCTAGGAAGGCCGAACTCCTGTCTCAGATAAACAATTCCCTTATCAGAAATATTCTACATCTCTTTGTAATAAAAAGAAATTCCCATATCAGAAATATAAATTACATCTCTTCTGAATACACAGCAATAAAATGCACAATAGATAATACCGTACAAATCTACCAAGCTTATTCACACTACCATTATTATGATTTAAATATATATATCTCTAGGACAAGGACTCCCACTACATTACAAAAGTAGCAAACTTAATTTATGCCCACTAATTAATTACACACCAATACGCTCGCGTCTATACGCTGCCGGGTATCATAAACCCGAGATGGGGACATATTAATTCCCATCTATGTAAAATTTAATCCCACAATCACTTAACGTACACAATTACTCTAGCATCTATACACTGCTACTATTATAATCAATTATGAGGAATTATTCGTCCCCATGACGGTAATATTAATTACACCCTTAATCTTCTGCCAACATACCAAAGAATTACCCAGTTAAATAAATTATACAAATCACGCCCGTGTATCTAAGAGCTAAATCCTCACACAGTTAATATCTCAACCTGCTATACCAACAAAAGATCGAACTACTTATCCCAGAAAAATTATGTGCAACTCTTAAATTAAATACTTTCTCTAAGATAGTAATTGATGGCACTTTCGTTTATATAAAATAACTTAACCTTCCTGAAGAAAACTTTACGTATCAGCTAAGATCCTATGTTAAAACGAACTAAAATTACGACGCTATTAAATTATGAACATACCAATTACTGCGTTTCTTCCGCTTGGATGCAGACGATAAAGGCTAGATTCACGGCAGGCAATTTTTTCATCATAGAGAGACCTATGAATATGCGTGAGTATATATCATCAAAAACCCCACGCTGACCTATGCCATCGCTTAGCGTCCTTTAAGACCAATGAAATCACTACAAAATCTAACAACCGTGACCTCCGCCAATAGATTTGAAAGCAACGCATGAGTCCTGGTTATCCAGACCGCGCGCATATTACGTCAAAGTTAAATAATGTTATACTGACCGCGTGAGCAAATTTAACTTTAAATCGCTCTAACGTAAGTTCGACGTTGTCTGGGTAGTGGTTCAGTTCCCACCCCCAATTAATACTCACGCTCTGATATACAAATAAATGACCGCGATTATTTTAACAAAGAAAATGAGATTCCGTGATCGCGATTAATCTAGCGAAATGAACGGGTGAAAATCAAATATAACCTACCCGGTAATCCCTATTAAAAACGCAATTATTTACCTACAGAAAAAGACCAAACTCGATATATTTACAGAAAGAAGAACTTTGTGCAACTCATATAGTTACAAAGAGAAGAAGACTCGGGCAAACTCAAATAGAAGAATGAAATGGGGCCTGTTGAAAAATAAATCACAGTAACTCTATCAAACTACCTTGTTTAATGTACGAACATTCCAGATCTAAATCTGGAGATTTTCGTAGAAGGAAAAAAAGGTGAGTTAGCAACACTTTTCAGCTCTGTGTCATAAACCTCCTTACCAGAAAGACCTTCTTCTGTCCTGGATGGCTGAGTTGAATTATTTTCTTTGACTGACTTGTCCATATTGTTGTTGAAGTTTCTGTGGTTTCAAGTCCCTAAAGGATGGGGTAGTCGGCTCTGTGCTCAATCCTCCTTAATCACCTTTTACGATACCCTTGGTAGATTCTTCTTCTTTGATCCTTAGATGCCAACCATCAAAGTAGTCAGTGGCCATCACGCCTGGTAGCATCTTGTAGGGCAACAACAAATTGATTCCACTTTGCTCGGTCTGTGGCCATCCTTCGTACAGTGCCCCAACTCTGGTGCATTCTTTGCATCTCAGCCTCCACAGTCCTCTGCCAAGTTGTTTTTTGGTCGGCCTCTTTTTCGTTTTCCTTCAGGGGTCCATAGCATAGCTGTTCTTGTGATGGCATCGGGGTCTCTTCTGAGGACATGGCCAACCCAGCTCCAGCGTCTGCCAGCTATGATCTGTCCTCTTGCTTGCTCAGAGTAAGCAGATCTTGGTTGGTGATGGTATTCGGAGAATTTTTCTTAGGCATGTTGTGTGAAAAAAGGACAATTTCGACATTTTCTTCTCTGTAACTCTCCAGCATTCCGCACCATAGAAAAGCACAGAAAGCACATAGCTCTGATATAATCTTAATTTTGTGCTTGTGCTGTACTGAGAGGACTTCCAGATGTTGTTTAGACTAAAAAAGGCTGTTCTTGCTTTGTTCATTCTGTTGTTGATGTCTTTGCTTGCTCCGCCATCTGGTGTTACAATGCATCCTAGGTACGTGAAGGTGTCTGTCTGTTCCAGTTGCTGATTCCTTACTGCTATGGGCTCAGGGTTGCTCACATTGAGCGTCATGACCTCTGTCTTCTTTAGGTTGATGTTCAAGCCCACCTGCTGGCTATACTTATTAAGTTTATCTGTTTTTTCCTGGATGTGTTGATGTGAATGTGCTAATAGTGCAATGTCATCCTTGGTAGATTACAGTGTTACTATTCTTTGCTCCCCTTGCAGGCCCTGGTAGTGCATGGACACTGGCTTTGGATAAGACACACATTGACGAAACCTGTGTATAGCATTACACATTGTATATATGACCTTAGACGATTTCTTGGACAAAGTACCTCAGCGTTCTATTCCAAGCATCTACGGATCTAGCTAAGTGACCTTTTACTTGTTCCGAAGTTTTGTTCATTCTTTTATTCGTTTCGTTGATTATTTACTTTCTTGTTTCGGTATTTCTTTCAGGTTTTACGATTTTCTTGTATTATTATTGTTCTTTTTTCGCTCATCACTGTGGGTGTTTACTTTTTCCATCTGCTTGTATCGCTCATTTGGTGTATGTTTCTCATCATTGTATGTTTTTGTAGTACCTATATGTAATTCTTGTCCTTGTCACCTGTTTGTAACTGTGGCTGACCAAGGATAAAACCCGAAACGTCCCTTGTTTCATGTGAACTGTTATTTGTAGAACTGATTCAATACCGTTTTATTGGTTTATATACTTGTATAGCATTACAAAGTAGTCCATGTTCTGGAACCCCCAGGGTAAGAGAGGCAGAGGTAAACACACTGACAGAGAAGAGAACTGGAGACAGAAGTGAAAATGATGAGGAATTGTGGAAAGAGTGTGAGCACATGACAGGAGGACTTGGCATATGTTTGTTGGCCTATGCTCCATGGGAAGCTAAAGGGTATTAATGATAACTGTAGGTATAAATTTTTAAAAAAAGGGGGGGGGGGTGTGTATGTGTGCTGTTGTAAAACATACCTGTCCCATGAACACCAGCAGAGAATCTTTATTAGCTGTCCAATAACTGGGAAGATCCTTCTCCAGGGGGAACTTTGTGCAGCCCAGTTCAAGGGTCAACTCAAAACAATTAGTAAAGGCATAGTTCCAGTCCTGCATCCCACCTAGGGAGGATTAGGAGAGTTTCTAATTTAACTAATATTCATCATCATCATTTTTCTTTTTGCTCCCTATGACACATGGAACCACGACTGCAGCTTGCCACCTTGCATTCAAATGCTCTAGCAGAAAGTGGTTTCTGTAGAAACTCATTTTATATGATGAGGTTGCCAGCCTTATGCACAACCTCACAGTAGCCACCTTGTACACGCCTGCTCATTTTATTTAAAGCCTTGCAATTAATTATGGACACAGTATTTTATGCAGCTCCTCCCCTTTGAAAGAACGGACAATAACAGATTACATTTAATAAAAGAGACACAGAAAGTGCAAGATAAACGATGCGCCTATGATGCAAACTTATTTATTTCATGCTGGAGTGACAAGCAGACAATGAAACATGCAGTGATAGCGACATTTAGTCCATTAAGAGATAACATTTAAATGGCCTGAATGCAAAAGATAAAGTTATATGAGAAAAAGACATTTCCTTTTCACAGGAAATCCTATCATTTCAAAATAACTATACATTTTTTGCCCCACATGGTACGAGGTATGAGAAGATGACAAAAAAAAAAAAAAACAAGACTACTGCCTCGGGCATGTCATAAAAGACAATTAAAATAAGACTTTAGTGGTGCCTAGCTGGCAGGTAAGATAGTGTGATTCGCTGCTGTAGCTAGGCGGGGATACCGTTCGGAAGGTCCTGGGTTGGATTCTCCAGTAAGCCACTCACTTCTGTTGTTTTTCTGTTGCCTAGTTTTCTGCTTCTTTATTTCTCACGAGTGCCTGAAACATACCATTATGTGAATAATATTTATTCATCAACTATAATGAGGCTGGGCAATAAGCTGGCAGCCCCATCATGTCAAATAAACTGCTAAAGAAAGTACTGCTGCAAGAATCAGCACATGAATGCTTTGGTACAGGCTTCATGTTAGGGGGAGCCACAGTAGCACAGTGGTTAATGCACTGGCTTCCTAGCTTGGTGGTCCATGGTTCGATCCCCAGTTGAGGTGGGATTTTTTAGACCGCAAACATCTCTGGGGGTCGACCCAGCCTCATGAGCTGGGTACAAGAGCAACTCTGGGAAGGTTAAGGCGGACAGCGTGATGCTGACCACATCACCCCTAGTGTGCTGATGGTCAAGAAAATATGGGCCTAACACCATATTCCCAATATGCGTGTAACGGGATCCTTCATGTTAGGGGACCAGCTGCTGTTGTGGCTCCATGCCTCATGATGTTGATAACAGTTGTATTTATGGTAAGGAATAAAGAGGTTTTATTTATAAAATATATAGCGCTGATTTTTTATAATTGAGGTGTTCAGCTTGAGCAATTAATGTCAGGTCTAGCAAAGCAACCTGTGTGAGTTAGTGTCGGTCTGATAAATGTTGTAAGTGCAAATCATGCTGGAATGAAGGAATTTCTGGTGAGATAGTTTTAGGGGAGATTATGAATGGGAGAGTTGCTTGCTGTGTTTTGAGTGAGCTAAGTGTGTGTTCAATTGTTCTGAACTCTGAACGGAGATGATATAGAGATGAATAGTTTTATGAAAAGGATAATTTGTGGTGAATGACGTGATAGCTTCAGTGGTTGCAAAGCAGGAATTTATATTATTAGTAACTGCTCTCCACGGGATCAGTTCGATGTGTGTAGTGGGACATTGCTTTATCTACATTTATGTGGATTTTCAGTATTTAAGACATATATACCATTAAAATGTTTCTTTGGGACTGTAACCATGCATTGTCGCCTGCCTGACTAGTGACACTGTGAACTGCGAGGACCTTTATCATACGCCTAGACAACTATACGTTCCAGTAAGCAGGTTGCACCTTTCTCATTTATACAGTAATATAACAGAACACCACCACCAAACACCCCACTGTGTCACTGGATTTTGGGCAGCTTGTGTCACTTTATAAAGCAAAAAAAGGGAAATGACGATGATGAAAAAATTTCTTGGTGATGCTATCTTCTGTGTGAAGGTTATCGTTACTGAGTATTTTATAAATAACTTTATACCTAAACAAAGAAATCTATGACTTGTGACTCACCTGCGACCACATACCACCTGGCTCCATTGACAATACCATCTTTAAAATATTCCTGACTCAAATCTGGGCATGGCTGACCTTCATGCATATTAGAATGAGCCTGTGGAGAAAAATATGCACAAATGTTGAATAATGGATGAAGAGACAGGTAGGAACAATCTAAAATGCAGTATTGCATCTTCAAACGTAACATCTAATTCTTATTTACTAACTTAGTTGTTCCTCTTCTACCTTGGAGTGTAGAGGTTAGCCAGAGAGAGTGAGAAAGCCATGCTATCCTATCGGCTGAGTTCCTTTCGGCTTGGTTCCAGTTCAATCCTCAGTCCTTCAGAGATTGTCTGATGTTGTCCACCTAGCAAACTCTGGGTCGTCCTGGAGGTCTGGATCCTTGGCTCTTGGTTTCCCATGTTTGTCATTGTTGCTGGTCTTCTCCAATTCTGCAGACATGACCAAATCATCGCAGCTAGAACTGTTCCACTCGAGTCTGCAAGGGCCAGGTTTCGAGGGTATGACGTATCTTCTGGTTGCGGACCCTGTCCCATCTTGTCACTTACACCACCTTCCTCAAATACCTCATTTCAAGGTGAATTTTGTGGGTTGCAGTCATTGCCCACAACTTATATCCGCAGGCCAAGACTGAGGCATAAGTGGAGCAGTTTACAGCCATCTTAATCTTCTTGCCAATTTCTCTTTTTTCTGAGGAATCCTATGTTTATGTTATGGCATGGAAAAGTCTACCAGCTGCTTCTCTTCAGGTAGTCAACTCTTCTTTGATGCCCCCTTCCAGTCAATTATAGAAATGAGGTATTTAAACTGCTAAACAAGGCCTGTTCTCCCACCATAATCTAACGTCTTTTCTCTAAAGTCAGGTTGGGATGGAAACCTCGTAGCGTCTCATTCCAGTCCACCCAGCTGTAAATGTGTACCTGGATCTGCCTCTGAGTTAGGGGAAGAAAAGATGGCAAGGAAGGTAACTGCTCACCTCCCTTCATGAAGCTGGATTCAGTATGGTGGTCTTTAATACTCATTCCCCTATGGTGCATTCTGCCGTGGGACTACCATTACCTTTTTAGACTGCAGCACATGCTACATGGCTTTTAACTCAAACCTGGTGCCTTTGCTGTGATGGGCAAGCGCTCTAATCACCGTGCCAATCAGGACAGCATCATAACACCCAGGGCATGACAAATTCCTTACACTGAGTTATGATGGTTTGTCTTTACTTTTTTTTAAACACTATTTTCTATATCAGGGGCCAACAACCTAGGAGCTGTCAAGATCTACTTTAGAACCACTAAGCTCTCTAAATATCCACCTTTTCAGGTTTTAAAGTATTTAGAATCTTGGATACTTGCAGTCTTACTGTAACTTTTACCCTCTGCTGGACGATCTACCTCGTGCAATTCCATTGACAATTCAAACTAAATTACATATTACCAAATGTAAAACAAAAGATTGTTTCCTATCTTATGCAGTTTACAAATAAAGTGAAGTTTAGTAAGATAGCTTGTGGGTTTTCACTGGAAATGTGAAAATACCTTTAATCTTGAGGACACTGCACCTTTAAGTGTGGGAAGGAAAGGGCTAGTCCGCAATTTGCCTAGCTGAAAAACTATTTTTCCCTCTCCGCACCAATCAACGAAATGATCCCCTGAGATCTACCGGTAGATCAAGATTGACAGGTTGTTGATCCCTGTTCTATATTTATTTTGGTTGCTGTTTATTAAAAAAAAAAACACAATAACAAAACATACAGATTTCCATCTTGGAGGCAACCCCAAAAAGTATGGAAAAATTTGTTGTGATAATATCAAAACATAAAATCATAACTTCTGTGTGTGTTTCTTACAATTCACCATGAACATTTAAAAAAAAAATTGTTTTAACGTTCCAAGATAGTAGAGCCCATAAGTTTCAAAAGATGGGATCCTCTAAATGGCATTTATGGTAAAACTGAATTCTAATAGACTAACCAGAGAATAAGATTCGGCTAACTGGACAAAAACTGCATCATCTGGTGATTTTGAGTATACACCATGTCCAGAATGACCTGGAGGCAGATCATCATAGGGATAGTTGGCCACAAGAGATCCCCCATGTAAGTTTGCTGACAGGACAAATGGATGAGTCTTGCTCCAATTCATGACCAACTGGGTCTCTGGCTCCTGAACTCGGTTCGTTTCATCGTTGTGGAACATTCCTGGGAAGTTGCGGTTCAGATCTACGTTGTGGGCATTTGATCTGCCTCTGATACTAGATACATCTAGCAGAATGGGGGATTGAAAAAAAAAAAACCATCAGTAATTTCTGAACTTAACAATGAGCACACAATAATCCCGATACAAGGTCTAAAAATTATCCCACTAAATCAAACAAATTAATATATATATAATCTGGATTATAGAATAATATATTATTCTGGAATTTAAAGGAACAAAATAATGACTTATGAATCTTTATGAAAAATGCCAAAAATGTAACACAGAAATAAGCATGTTGTAAGCAACAATTACCACTTCACCACCACTAAAAGTAGCAGTCACAAAATACAATGCCACTCACCAGGTTCTTTCGAGATCTCGTAGCCATCAGGGTTCATGCTGGGCATAATATGAATACGAGTCTCATTGATCATTAAAGTGATCAGTTCATCCTTTCCATAATTCTCGCAAAGGAGTTGGGCAAGAAGTAGCAACATCTCACGACCTACAACCTCATTTCCATGCATATTGCCAATGTATTTCATTTCAGGCTCACCTGAAAACAAAAGAGGGAGGGAATCATAAAAGCTGAATCTGGTACAGACTGAATATCACTATTATCGATGAGAAGAAGATGCTGGTGATGGGTAGGACACAGACTGAGGAAACCTACTGATAGCATTACAAGGCAGTCCTTCAGCTGGAATCCCTGAGGAAAGAAAGGTGCAGAGAGAGAATGAAAAACACACGGAGAAGAGAACTGAAGACAGAAATAAAAAGGGATGGGGAGGACATGGAAAGATCTGGAACTGATGGCATGGAAATGGAGGAAGTGACATGAGTTTGTTGAAGACCTATGGTTCTTGGGCAGCTGAAGGGCAATGGTGATCGTTATCATCATCTGAACTGTTTGCATCCCATGATCAGAGGGCTTCAACTGTTGCGCACCACTGATTTCAATTTGGTGACCATCTTCTTCAGCTTGGTTCATAAGGCTCACTTTGGCTTCCTCTTCTACTATTCTTGTGCAGGTTCTTTTTGGATTCCCCATTCTTTCCTTTCTCTGTGGGTCCAGGGCATGTTTGGTTACAATGGCTCCTCAGAATATATCCCATTCCAGCTCCTTCTTCTTTCCCTTTTACGCTCCTTACACAGCCCGGACGACCAAAGATGCAGCATGATCCCTGTAGGAAGGCTGCATCAAAGCATTCATGTGCTCTTGCAGTTGGATTATTTATAGCAATTTGTTTGACACGAGGTTGCCAGCCCCATGCATTATTCCATCTCCACTGTTTCTCTTTTACCTCCAGAGGGTTCTCCTATGTTTATTATCATGTCTGGTCATTTTATGTAAAGTACATGACGAAGACATCCAGTTGGTGAAGAGTGAACATAGTTATGCATTACCTCAATCCGAATCAGGAAAGGAAACAGGCACCTCATATTATAAAATATTGTGCATTAAAGATACGCTTATATAACAATAAATTCTGAAAACAATTCATTCAACATCCTTCAGCTCCCCAAGGAGAATAGGCCTTCAACAAATGCATATGCCAAGTCTTCCTGTCCCGTGCCATCAGCACAAGGTCTTTCTATGTCACCTTCACGTCTGCCTCCAGCTCTCTTCTCCATGTGTTACTTGGTGTCCCCCTACCTTACTTACTTTAAGGATTTCAGAACAAGAACCGCCTGGTAATGTTATCAACAGGTTTCCTCAACGTGTGTCCTAACTATCTCCAGTGTCTCCTCATCTCTTGTTCAGTAAATAACACATAACTAATTCTCCAGACCTAAAGGTCTTTTATATTTAGACATGCGCCCTATTATAACCGGCTAGGTTGAACGGGGAGCGCCTCACCAAAATGAGGCAACATTTTATTAAAAAAAAAAAAAACTCATTCCACGGGCACTTTTCGGGTTCTTGTCATCAGTTCCACATTAGTGGTTTTGTCATAACACTTTAATCCTTCTATTCTAAGCAAGCACACATTTATGAAAGTCTGTAGCTTTTCTGATTGTTGTTTTTTCTCCAAGTTTCACAGCCATACAATTGTTTTTTCTCCATGTTTCACAGCCATACAATACAGCATGAACCTTACCCACCACAAAACATAACACCGATGCCTACAAGGAAACTGAGAAAGAGGACATTAAACCTCATTGGAAGGCACAGTAAGAAATTTACAGCTCATTGCTGATTGTTAACTCTTTGACTCCGGAACAACGCTCAGAGCGTTGGTCAGATTTAACACCTGTGCCAAAACAACTCTCTGAGCGTTGTTTTTAGTCTATCATGAATTAAAATTACAGCACAGGGTGGAAAATAATTTTGGAGTCAAAGAGTTAAACTTGCCTAAAAATATATCAAATACATATTTTTTTAATTAAAAGTTAAAGGCAGACTGAAAAACACATGGAGACAAAAGTGAAAATGATGAAGACATGAAAAGACTGAGCTGATGGCAAGTGACAGGAGGGCTCAGCATAAATTTGCTGAAAGCCTATGTTCTAGGAAGTACTCTGCACGTGCTCAACCCGCATTTAATAAAGTTGTCTTTGTTTTTCTTCTTCATATAATCAGATAAAGGTTTAACTACTATCATTTTGTTATTCTAGACATCAAACAAACTTGCCTGTTTTCATTATTAAACAAAAGTATTAATGACTTTCATTATATTATTATAGACGATGAAAGAAATTCTTCCATGCACCGCAGTGAAAAAAAAAAAGATTTTTTTCCACTCCCAGATTTCAGTGACGTCTTAACAAATTATACCTGGTTCATGTTTGCCTGGATTGTCAGATATTTCTAGGACCCATAAATCTCTCTGCTGCACTGACTTCCCAATAGAGTAAAGGTTGGTGATTTCAGGGAATTTCATTGCAAGACTGTGAAGAAACTGTGTCATCTTTTCCTCATTGTGGTGTTTAAACTCTGATGGCTCCATAAAGTGTGTGACTGCATGGTGGCTGTAGAACATACATGAATTCATAATAATGAAGAACCTAATAATAACACAAGTCATAACAAATGTTCAATGCAATGTTATAAGTAGGGGAACACCAGTATCACGCTTACACTGGGTACTTGGCCAAGTAATAGACTACCCAGCATTACCCAACCTGACCGGCTCATGCAGCTGGACACCTGGCTCCCCCCATTCTTGTTTTTGCTCCTGTCATGCTGATGGACATGTAATACAAGTGTTACATACTACTTCCTAACAGATATGGGAGTAAACTTTGCCAAGACCAGCACAACTGAGCTCACATAACAGTTCAAGCCAAACTTGGAGGTAAATGATACACCAAGCACTAACAATACTCAGGATGATTGTTGTTACTGTTGATCAAAATCAACATCACTGCATTGCGGGCAAACCCATAGGTGCTCAGTCTTACTCAGCAAATGTCAAAAGGTATGAGTGCTAATTGTTCCTGTTGCGCGCTGGTTGTACATTCAATTGATGCATCCTACCGAATTCAAACAGTCTTAGCCTTGTTGATTCATCTATTGCAGTGTCATTCTCTAATGGGTGACTCAGGATGACATCATCCCAAACATGGACCCATTGACAGTATTTAATTCACACATTGTACTGACTCAAGTTTTGACCTTTCAGCTACAGAACCACCAGTTGAATGAGCTGTAATATTACCCTGAAGAGCTGCCCATTGCAAATACAAAAAACATTGATCCTCTAGAGGTCTGGCGACTTCACAGCAGCTGCTTTTCTACATTGGTCTTGAATGCAAGATCTTTTCTACATTGGTCTTGACCGCAAGAAACTTCTTATCAGTTCTTTATACAGTTTTTCAGCACTTAGTGGGACATTTTCTTCCCAGAAAGATCCATGTCTGTAACCAGAAAAAGCTGGAACTCTTCTTTTGTTTTAAGTGCAATATGAGCAAGCCTTACTGTAATATTACCATATCTCTCCATTCTAGGTTTGAGGCTCCAAACTACCAAAGGATGTTGCCATGGCCAAATCCATTTATTGGTCTGGGTGTAATCGATAACCTCCTTCAGTTTGGGAGTTTCACTGGCAGTTTCAATGTCGTAATTTACTTTCCACTTCCTGTTCCGTGTGGGCTGAATGGTCAGCAACACCTCTTCTGGTGAGTTACATAACATCATATCTTATATTGCCTTTCCTGTTTTGACATCCAACTTGAAAAGAGTACGAGCTTTGCTTCCTTGCAATACAATGATAGATCTAGTGGTACTCTTAGCCACTTCCTGTCAATCTTTCTCTCTAAAGCCTCTACTGTACTAGTGCTTATTTCACATATAAGCAGTAGCCATAGTAGTTCATGGACTGAATATTTTGAATTTTCCCATAAGTCTGCTTCCTTTGTCGTAGTTGTATTGCCTTTCAGTCTTTTAAAGAGGCATCGTATGCCATACCAAGACTTTTAAAGGTTCCTCAATGATGGTAGGTATTCTTTGGTTTGACACCATTGACCTGACCTCAGGTACTTCCCATTTACTGACAAGCTCCTAGACTTTTTAGGCTGAAATAACATTCTGCACCACTCGAGAAGTTAATGTGAGTGTGCTAACATTATTCAATCTTGTTTTTCATCTGATTTCAGAACTGTTGTGCCATTTATGAATGCCTTTAGTGGTGGCAGGTGATTTGATTCTCAAGATCAATAGTATACCCATTATGCTAATAATAATATAATGGTATTACATTATACCCAAACAGCTTTATAATACTATTTCTAACAGCTCCATGAACTGATGACTTTCATAACTTCTGTACATGGTAATCTAGTCAACAATACCATAAAACCAGATGTCACACATGACAATGATAACCATTACCTATAATCCTGAAGCTGGTCAATTTTTGGTATCAGTCTATCCAGCTTCTCACCAGGTGTACCAATGGGATTCTCTTCACTGCAAGAAAATACTTTAAGAAAATAACAAACAAACAAAAAATTCCTTTTCTTTTTAAAAACAAAAGATCATACCCATCACCGTATATATGGGGTCATCCACATGATGTCACGCAATTTTTAAACACCCCCTCTCCCCATCACATTTCGTCACAAATCTCTCAACACCCCCCCAACTATTCTTTTGGTAATAATGAAAAGCAACAACGTAATCAATTGTAAATTAGTTACCTAGGCATCATCATCATCATCACCACCATCATCATCACCACCATCATCATCATCACCACCACCAGCATCATCATCACCTTAAGGAGCTTATGCTCACGGTCTTTCCATATCTTCTTTAGACCCTTTATGTCCATCTCCAGTTCTCTTCTCTGTGTTCCCTGGTCTTTCTCTGCCTGTTCTATTTAATGGCCCCCTGGGGGATTGCCAGAACAAGGACTGATTGCCCCATCTCTGGTCAAAATCTCAATCAGTGCACAGGTTTCACTCTTGTTCTTGTCGTTGTGTCCTAGACGAGATGTCTGGCTCGTGTCCATCAAATTCCACATTAGTATTTTGCCCAAACCACTAAAATATTCCTTCTATTTCAGGTTCTACAACAACCATGCCTTGTTTTATGGAAGCGTCCATCAAGAGAGTGTTTCAGTACAGATTCACTAAAATTAGGCGCTCTCATGCGGCAAAGGGAGTGGGTTGGAACGGCTTGCGGTTAGTTAATGTGTAAGCGATACGCTACAGTATCTTTCTTTAGACCCATCAGGAAATGGGATCCATCTTTCTCTGTGACTCTCTGCCTCTCTTACCCTGGGGATTCAGAAAAAGGACTGCCAGGTAAAATCAGCAGGTTTAGCGAAGTGGTCCTGTTGGCTCGTGTGATATAGTATTGTGAATCCACTAACAACTTCTATTTCAGGCAAGCCCTTATTTATGAAGCGTCCATGGTTTAAGGCCTTCTCTGCAAAGTCTCATGGCTTGAGGGACTACCTTTTTTACCCATCTGCGAAAGCTTGAAGCTTTTTGGTTGTTGTTTTCGTTGTTCTGCATGTTCACAAACCATACAATATATGACATTTGAATGGATTCTGATCATTTCTTTGATCTCATCAGAGTGTTGTCACGATTCTGATAACCTGTTACTGTTTTTTTATTCCAATATATGTGATATTTCAGCTGAGATTATAATATTAACCAGTAAATGTGCCCGTCAAAATAATGATTAGGAAAGAACTAAAACTAATGTCTTAACCTTTCAGCATCTGCAGCACATTTAGAAGACCAGAAAACTCATTTTGTTGATTCTGAATTGAAGTTTTTTTAACCCATTTTTGTAAAGTTTTGGAGAAAAAAAATTACTTTGGCTTTTTTTAAGGGATGTAATTTATCCTCATAAATTACATCCTCATATTTATTTATCCTCATACCAAGAAGCACATGGAGAAGAGATCTGGAAACAGAGGTGAAAATGATGAGGAGAACGTGGAAAGAACTTGAGATGATGGCACGTGACAGGAGGACTTGGCATGTGTTTGTTGAAGGCATATGCTCCTTTCACCCGTGTGTTACCGGGGCCCGAAAGGGGAGCAAAGAATAGTAACACTGTCCCCTACCAAGCATGTCGTAAAAGGCGACTAAGGAGGGTTGGGCATGGGGCCAGTTACACCATCCTGTAAAAAAATTTAAACCACAAAAAACTTCAACAAATATGGACAAGTCAAATAAAGAAAATAAAACACAGCCATCCAAGACAGGGGAAGGTCCTCTCGCGGGGAGGCGTATGATGCAACACAGAGAAAGCCGAAAGGAGTCTGTGTTGCTGACTAACCTTCTTTCTTCTAGGAGAACTTCCAGATTTGGCACCTGGAATGTTCGGACATTAAACGAACAAGGGAAAGTGGCGCAAGTAGCAGCAGAAATGAGGGAATACAAAATCGAGGTTCTGGGAATGTGTGAAACAAAGTGGAAGGGGGTAGACAGGAAGAAACTCATCACAGGTGAATTGGTGCTGTCCTCAGGACATGAAGACGAAACTTCACACCACAGTGAAGGGGTAGCTCTTATGTTATCTAAAGAAGCACAGAAAGCACTAATTGAATGGGAAGCTGTTGGACCCAGAATAATAACAGCTTCTTTCAAAACAGCTAAAAAGAAAATTCATGTAAATGTCATCCAATGTTATGCACCAACTAATGACAAAGAAGAGTCTGTGAAAGAAGCATTTTATACTAAACTACAGGAAATTATGGATAAAGTAAAAAGAAGAGACATCACAATTTTGATGGGTGACATGAATGCAAAGATAGGTACAGTCAACACTGGATTCGAAGAAGTCATGGGAAAACATGGGCTAGGAGTAATGAATGAAAATGGAGAGCTATTCGCAAACTTCTGTGCTTCATATCAACTGGCTATAGGAGGAAGCATGTTTCCACATAAGAGAATACACAAGGCAACATGGATATCACCAGACCATAGAACAGAAAATCAGATTGATCATATATGCATAAACAAGAAGTTTAGATCATCATTGCAGGATGTAAAGGTATATAGAGGAGCAGATGTGGCATCAGATCACCATCTTCTGATAGCCAAAGTAAAAATGAAACTCAAGAGATATGCAACAATGCAAAACTATAGACAACAGTTTAATGTAGGACAGCTAAGAAATCAAGAAACAAGAGACAAATTTGCGGTCACAGTATCCAACAAATTCCAAGTGCTCCAACAGCTGGAAGATGTAGAGAATACAGAAGACTATTGGCAGCAGGTCAAAACAGTATGGAAGGAGACATGTGAAGAAATACTGGGGAAAAGGGAAAAACAACAAAAAGCATGGATAACAACAGAAACCATCAATAAGATAAAAGACAGAAAAAAAAACAAGAAAGCAGAGTTAAACACAAGCAAAACTAGAAGCTCCAAAGCCAAGGCTCAAGAAGTGTACACAGAAGCAAACAAAGAAGTAAAAAGAAGTATCAAAAGAGACAAGAGGAAGTATATTGAGGAGTTGGCAAGAGAGGCAGAAGATGCTGCAGCCAAAGGAAATATGAGAGAACTGTATAGCAGCACAAAGAAGCTAACAGGGAAATACAAGCAAACAAGTTGCCTCATAAAAGACAAGAATGGGAAACTGCTCAGCAATATACAAGAGCAAATGAAGAGGTGGACAGAATATTTTGGGGACCTTCTCAATAGACCAGCTCCACAAAACCCGCCGGACATCCAGCCAGCAAAAGAAGAGCTACAAATTAACGGTGAAAGACCAACGAAGGAAGAAATAAAGAAAGCCATAAAGCTTCTAAGAGAGGGAAAAGCGTCTGGACCTGATGGCATTCCAGCAGAGGCCATCAAAGCAGATATCGACACGGCTACAGAGATGTTATATAAATTACTTGGTAAAGTCTGGGAAAAGGAAGAGATACCAGCAGAATGGAAGGAAGGATATCTGGTTAAGTTGCCTAAGAAGGGAAATTTACAAGAGTGCACAAATTATAGAGGAATAATGTTACTATCAGTGCCAAGAACATTGTTAAACAGGATTATCCTTGAGAGATTAAAAGAGTCCATAGACAAGAAACTGAGAGATGAACAAGCAGGTTTTCGACAAAACAGATCATGTACAGACCAGATAGCCACTTTGAGAATAATAGTTGAACAAAGTCTGGAATGGAATTCACCACTATACATCGGATTTGTGGACTACGAAAAGGCATTTGACAGTGTAGACAGAGAATCACTTTGGAAATTGATGAGGCATTATGGAGTTCCCCTGAAGATCATTAATTTAATAAAGAAAACATATGAAGACATGACATGCAGAGTTCTTCACGAAGGACAGCTTACAGAACCGTTTGGGATAAGAACAGGAGTGCGACAGGGATGCCTCTTGTCTCCATTTCTTTTCTTGCTGGCAATAGATTGGGTTATGAGATCATCGACAACACACAACAGAAATGGAATCCAGGGGACTCTGACTAAGCAGTTGGATGATCTGGATTTTGCTGATGACTTGGCTCTTCTGTCCCATAACCGTAATCAGATGCAGGACAAATTGAAAACACTCGATGAGAGGTCACAGCAATTGGGTCTGAAAATACACAGGGAAAAGACAAAAATAATGAGAATAAATGCAGGTAATGATAACAGGGTTGAACTTGAAGAAACACCAATTCAAGATGTAGAATCATACACATATCTTGGCAGTAATATAGACAAAGTTGGAGGGACAGACAGCGATATCAAAATAAGAATACAAAAGGCAAGAGGAGCTTTCATTGCATTGGGAAATATATGGAGATCAAGAGAAATCGGATACCACACGAAAATAAGAATCTTCAACTCAAATGTGAAGTCAGTCCTATTGTATGGCTCTGAGACATGGAGAACAACAAAGACAACAACCAAAAAGCTACAGACTTTCATAAATGGGTGCTTGCGTAGAATAGAGGGATTAAAATGGTATGACAAGGTTACCAACGTGTGGAACTGATGACAAGAACTAGACAAGTGCCAGTGGAACAAGAGATGAGAAGAAGACGATGGCGATGGATAGGACACACACTGAGGAAACCTGTTGATAGCATTACAAGGCAGTCCTTGTTCTGGAACCCCCAGGGCAAGAGAGGCAGAGGAAGACCAAGAAGTACATGGGGAAGAGAGTTGGAAACAGAGGTGAAAATGATGAGGAGAACATGGAAAGAACTTGAGATGATGGCACGGGACAGGAGGACTTGGCATGTGTTTGTTGAAGGCCTATGCTCCTTTGGGAGTGGAGGGTTATGAATGAATGAATATGCTCCTTTGGGAGTGGAGGGTTATGAAGATGAATTTATCCTCATCCATATCTTAGAGACCAATCAAATGGCAAAAAAAAAAATAAATAAATTTATAAAATATATTAGATTTTGACACTTTACCATGTGTTTTCTATTTATTATTTAAAATATAATTGTAACTTAAATGGGGAAAAAGATGCGCGATATACAGAGCATTGTGCAGTTTAGTGAAGCGCACAGCTCATATATTAGTTCCAGACTGCAACTTTGGTGGGAAAAAGTTTGTGTCCGTTTCTAAGAGATATATTTAGGGGATATCAGTCATCCACAAGGGAGCTGTTATTTATTGCGGATAAAAGCTAACAAATGCGGATAAAAGTGAACTATCGCAGATGAAAGTAAATACATAATTTATGTAAGAAGCGAGTATAACTCTTATATTTTTGTGTGATGTCATATTTTTCCAAAACCACCCCTCAACCTACTCTCACATAAATTTGACCCCCCCCCCCCCCGCGACATCATATGTGGACAACCCCTTATATCTAACACACTCTGTTTAGCCACGTGCGGTTCCCGTGGGTCTGTGAGGAGACAAAGAAAAAAATAGAACTACTACTTCCTCATACATGTTGTAAGAGGCAACTATTATGAGGCCGTACTTCTTCACATGTCTCGTTCTATAGATTTTTTTACTTGTTGCCAGTGGCCTTCTGTATCTGTTTCATTATACAGCTGTTGGAGTACTTGGTATTTGTTGGATACTGTGACTGAAAATTTTTCTCTTATTTCCTGATTTCTTAGATATCCCACATTATAGTGTTGTCAACAGTTATATACTGTTGTAAATTTCTTGAGTTTTAATTTTGTTTTAGCCAACAGAAGATGGTGATCTGATACCACATCTGCTCCTCTACATACTTTTACATCATGCAATGATGACCTAAACTTCTTACTTATACCTGGCAACCTCATCATGTGAAAGACACTGCAACAGAAACCATTAATGCAAAGAGCACATGATTGCTTTAATAAGGCTTATTACAAGGAGACCAGATAGACTGGTGACTCCATGAGCAGCTAAAAGGGAAATTAAAGAATGACACTGTTTATTTAACAATTAAAAACTACAAGTCTGCATTAAAATACCATTAAAAACACCTTGACTATGACCACACAACTTTTAATCTCTAAAATTCAAAAAGTTTCATTATATTTGACACACCACTTTCTAAATCTCTTTTACCTCCAAATTTTCTAGCACATGATTAAGTGAATGCTGGATCTCTTAACCAAACAGTTTCTTTCAGGCAACTTATGACAAATATCCCTGCAACTGGCCCATCCCCCCTTTCTACCACCACATTTCTTAACAAGTACTGAAGACAACCTCAAGCTGCAATACTTTACTTTGGTATATTAAATAACAGATCATTCTCTAAATTAACTGTACCTGATGCTTCTCTTGACAAGAGTAAAATTGACTTGAACTCCGTCTCCCTTTGGCACGAAGATGTTTTCATTGACAGACGTTTCATATCTAAGTAGCAAAATCAAGGATGTGCAGAAAAATATTATGTATGAAAAGATAATATGACAAGGTATCTAAACAAGATCAGCTATTTAATATAGAATATATAAGCGAATAATATCATATGATTCATTCACCAAATTTGTTCATGACCTTTTGTATGCTGTGCTTCTGGACTGTCCAGAGTCTTCTCTCTCCTGTCCTCTATTTCTTTCCCATTAAATTTGTCTGTTACAACAATATGCATAAAGACAGAATGTGAACTGCAGCATGTCTGATTATAAATTATTAAAACAAAAATAAAAAACAGTATTGAATTCAGTTTCACAAATGAACAACAGAAACATGCAATATTTAGATATAACCAGTCTCCAGCCACAGACAAGAAACAAAGACAAGGAATTTACAGACAATATATATTACAATGTTCCATGTGGTTCTCCAGGGGTCTCTATTGAGACAAAGACAGAACAGAACTACTGCTCCGTCATGCATGTCGTACCAGGTGACTAACATGAGTATGTGCATGGGGGTCTGGCAAACTCATTATGTAAGACACACTGCTACAGAAACACCGCGGCAAAAGCATGTGAATGCTTTGTGCAAGCATCCTGCCAGCTGCAATAGTGGGCTCAGTGCTCCATAGGGTGCGTGAAAAGGAAAATTATAATACATTACAATACTCACACAAGGTGCATTAAACTTTCACATCAAGACATGACAAATGCAAGCAGATTGCTGTGTACTGATTTCACTTTCGATAGTGATCATTTCACAACTTTATCATTTTTTTAACTGCTGCCTTTCTTGCTTCTACTGATAAAAAAATATAGGCAGTGGAGGCAAACAATTTACACCCTCAGGGAAGAAGCAACAAGTGTGACCTCACATTCCCTTGACTGGAGCCCACAAGGGAAGAGAAGAGTGCATGCCAAAGAGAACCTGGAGTAGAATGGTTAAAAAAAAACCAAGACAAATGGGACCTCATTGGCAGAGTCGAAGAAGACAACTCAAAACAGAAATTGCTGGTGAACAATAACCTAGTCCTCATGTTCCAGGGAGAAAAAAAAAATAATGTAGATAAAAAGAATTCCTAAACAAAGAATCTGTGACATCGCAAAGTGGAAATGCAAAAATTCATAACTGCTTAACTTGGAATAAGCGCCCTGTAAACTACTGACGAAATTATAAATGTATACCAGATAGTACTTTTCGAAGGAGAATCGAAGGTAATATTCCCTAGTGGTACCATATTTTTTTAGTATCAGTTGTCACTGACAATTCAACATGTTAAGCTGTTGAAGCGATGATCCACTAATGAAAATCTTTGTTCCCATAAGGCCACAAAGAAGTAACCAAACACTCAGTTTCTTCTATCCACACTGTAACCATCTCAATCTCTCTCTAGGTGCATCAGCCATCTTTTGCCCATAGGCTCTTCCTCATGTGTTTCCGTCTTTCCATTTTTCATGTCCCTGTGGGTTAACTACCAGGTTCTGGTGAGTCTGTTATACTAGGTGCTGTTTCAAGGAGAATACCAACAGCTATATGTCCTTCATTACCACAAAATACCAAAACAAAACAATGAAAATGTTTTTACTCTCATTCTGGAAAGGGAATAAAACCACAAGGAAACAGTAAAATGCTTACCCGTCAGCCACAACCCTGACTGTGTATGTACCAGGCACTAGCAGGCGCCAATAATCTCCAAATTGAACAGAAGTCACATTATGGTTTAGACCATCTATTGCAAAAGTAGCAGACGGAATTCCCAGGTCTGTTACAGAGTCTTTAATAAATCCTTTGATACCAATGTGAACCTGTGCAAAAACAATACTGTAAAGTTAATATTTGTAACATGCAGTTTGAAAAAAAGATTAAATATGAGAATGAAGCACACAATAATGAAGAAAGTATAAAAATGTAACTGCACTAATGCGGGAAAAAAAGGATGAAGTTAAATTATGTTTTAGCTAATTCACAATGTAGTTCTTGGGGGGGTCTCTGAGAAGATAAAGAAATAAAAGGACTACTACTCACACAGGCATGTCACAACAGGTAACTAACATGACGTTGTGCATGGGGCTACACACTCCTGAATGTAAAATAAACTACTATAGAAACCACTGCTACAACAACGCACAAATGATTTGGTGCAGGCTTCTTGTAAGAGGACAAGTTGTAGTGGTGGATTCATGCTCCATAGGGATTGGTGTGGTTTGGTTTTAAGGACTATCTTCATTGCACATGGATATCTCCATCAGTGCTCCGATCTCCTCACTTAGATCACACAAGCAGGATCTATGCACAGTGCACAAACTCCGTAGCGTCGGTGAAAATCCCAATGTGTGTATACAGGAATCAAACATTCTATAAATATTTTTGTGGTGGGTAGGTTTCTGATTTTTAAATTTTGCCAGGGCAGTGGCCTTATGGCCTACTCTTTACGATTTCCAACTGCCGAGGGATTTGTAATGTGCCCAACTTGTACACAGGACCTCCTAGTTTTTCACCCTTGTCCGAGAAGGCTAGGTATCCGATACCACCTAGGAGAACAGGGGGGGGGGGGGGAGTATGACATCATTAGGACAATTTCCATCAGAAAAAAAATTCCCATAAATTATATTCCCTCTAGTGGGAATCGACCAGCCAAGATTTGCATTAGTAGGTCATTGCTTCAACCTTTAGAATTCGAGGCGGATGCCATACCTCTGAGCCTAACTCAATAGGGAGCAAAAAAGGGAAATGATGATGGTGATTTAACATAATATTTCGTCGTTATGTTTTTAATGTGCATATTAGCAACATTTTTTTTTTCACAATGAAGTAATTTTGTTTTATTTTTCGGATACATGAAAAATGATAAAGAATATGTAATTAAGTTTTGATGAGAGAAAGACAATTCTAAAAGAATTTTAGATCAGTTGGTGAGAAATGTCGTTCATGTATTTTTAACAGTCGGTATTTTAAACATTTAAACTAAATTTATGTTACTGTGAAAAAAAAATCTCTTAGCTTTAAAATGTGATAAAGGAAATTAAGATTGTGTATGCTGTTCATGAAACATAAATTTTTAAAGTGTGTATGCATAATTTTGAAACACTATGTATAAAGACAGCAGAAGTGGCAAAATTATGAACTTTTAACTAGGGGTGCATGAGTTTGTGGATTTCCGCCGAGTACCAAATACTGGGAAGAAATCTACTCAGATGGGTCGGGCGTTCGGCTGAACAGTTATCATCGCGTAGTCCTGCCTTAGGTGCTGCACATGATGTCATTGTCAAAATATTGTAGTAGCCTCGATGCCAGATCACTTGAAGGGCGTACTAGCATTCAATTAGTAACCGCCGTTATCATGAGATGTGCGTTTAGAAGACAGAAACGTACTAATGACGCATTTTGTCACCATAGTTCTGAGGTCTGGGTAACCAAAGTTCAGCTGCCGCTGTTCCGTCAAACGAAGAAGATGACTGATTACAACTAGTGGCCACCAGTAGTGTGGAGAACAGAAAAGAAAAGTTGGTTTTTGCTAGGTACAACATTTGACCGTCGCCGCAGATGTTATTTGCTGCATTATTAAATTGAAGATTGCAGCTCAGTACCGGGATCTGAGACTAAGCAGGTCGATCCTTCTATAATTCATCGCTGAAAATAACGGCATGTAAGTATGAGGTGTTAGACCTTCAGCCCCATGTTTTTATTGGGACATTGCTCGATATTCGATATAGATTTTTAGTTTAGTTCGTATAAGTCTAGCAAAAATGTGCTGAGTCGACACATTATTATGGGAAAGTAACGACAGACTCTAAGCCGACCATGAAAATAGTAGTTAAAAATTGATGAGCAAAAAATGAAACTCAACATTAGTCACTCTATATGATTTATATTAATAAGGACAATCATCATTTTAAAAAGGAAAATAACTTAGGACGGACTTCAGCAAATAACTTCAAGACTGCGACCACAGGCGTCACACCACAAAGACCTCAGAATTCATCTTCATCTCACCACATGAACTGAGAAGTGAAAACCAATAAAAGAAGATGAAAAACATCAAATAAAGAATGAAAACCTCAGGCACTCAGAACAGTATTGACTTCTAGATGTATTTTGTTCAATAACTGTGAAGTTCCTAATTAATTGACGTTGTCCTGTTTGTGATTTGTCACAAGTCATTTTTGCTCTGTACAGACGTCGATGTGTCTATGATGTTTGAGCCAGTCATAATTTATCGAAGGTTTTTCAAATCAAATTAGAACCTTATGAAGGAAATGAACACTAAAGACCACCCTGGTCATATTATCAAGGAAATGATTGTGAAAATGAACTCCAAAATAAATATTTAGAGAAGTCTAGTTGAAATGAGCGGCCAGCAGATAATAAAAGAAAATATACATCGATTCCTACTATCATTAACATCCGGCCCCAAACATTAGCGACAAGCATGTTTGGAAATGAAGGCGCAGCGGCCTTGGCATCTGTTCTCTGAGAAAATGACTGCCACACAGTATGCTTACTCAAATTCTACTTGAGGAAAAAAAAAAGAAGAAGAATTCAGCATTTTAACATAATTCTCATTTTTTCACGATACAACCGGAACTATATTCATATACACCAGGTGCACGTCCATACGCAGCATTCTGGTATAGTATCACTTATACCACATCCAAACTATGAGTAGTAACATTTATATACATACAGAATAATAATCGCACATCAAAGATAAAACAGCTATTTGGTATGTGATGCCCTGGTCTTGGTAGATGTAACAACAAAGCAGTGAAAGCAATCTTCACAAGATACTAATTACAATATGTAATGTAACTAGTTTTCATTCGCCTTATAGGATCACGCTCCATAAATACCCGGCCAGACTTGGTAGCCCATTACTCAGCCAAGTACTTGAGCCTGGCCAGGTACTTGCACATCTCAATTTTTTAACAAAACCAGGTTTTTCAAATAACAGCTAGTGTATCTCACAGGTTTTTAAATGATTATACATTTTTTTAAAGCTGCAATTAGCCTGGGGTAACATGTAAGGTGCTAAACCTGGTTCTATTTGTGTCTAAATGAAGTCATGGTTCTGTGTTGTCTGTTCTATTCTCCCCTACTTAATCCTATTTTAAGATTTAAAAAAATTAAATATATTAAGCTCTAGCTTAGTTATCAACAGGTGGTATACTCCTTTTTATTTAGAACGTAATCTAACTCTTTACACCATTACATAATTTTGTTCTGAATTAAACTTCATAACTATTTGTTTCTTCTACTTTTCCTCAATATTTTTAGTTACTTTTCCACTGTTGGCCAGAAAAATTCCACTTTCTCCCTTGTAGGACGGGAAAAATGTAAAATTTCATCTCAACTGTTAAGGCTGTAGGTTTTCCATCAGAAAGATTACATGAGCCATATAGTACTAGAATGTATGATACTCATTTCAAAAGAGGCTAGCACAACTACCCATGTTTCAAACCAAACTAAACTGACTGTAGAGTTTAAACCAATGTTACTTCCTCTACATCAGGGGTCTTTCACTTTTTTTGTGCCATGGACCCCTCTGCATGGTGAATAAACCCTTCTTAAATACAACGTACATGAAGGCACAATTTAAAATTTTACCTAAGGGGTCAGTGGACCACAGGTTAAGAATCCTGCTTTACAATGTGCCACTGAAATCACATTACCTCCTGTCAAAACTTACACTGTGTTGCGTCCATCTAATCTTTTGTTTAAAAAAATATCTGTATATATTTATATAATAAAACAGAAGGCTTGAATGATGTTTTGTGAATAATTGACATCCTACAACAGGTCCGTAACCAAGAATATGAAATGCTCGGGGATGGCCGTATTTAGGAAATCTGACTTTTTTTAATTATTGGTTTTCGGATATCGCCCAAAGTGGTCCAAAAATTGGTTTGACAGGTGGCCCAAAAATTGGTTCAACAATTGCCCCAAAAAACTTTTGCTTTTCGAGTGTTTGGATTCTGGGTTATAGACCTGTATAAATTTAAAAAAAAAACGGCAAAGCAATCACTTAAAA
Source organism: Oreohelix idahoensis (assembly GCA_024509875.1). Lineage (NCBI taxonomy): Eukaryota > Metazoa > Mollusca > Gastropoda > Stylommatophora > Oreohelicidae > Oreohelix > Oreohelix idahoensis. Next base: position 224,817 of record JAMPIV010014321.1, read on the forward strand.
AATGCAATGGGAGCCGCGCTAGCGTAGTGGTTACAACACCGCTCTGGCGACCGGGTGATACAGGATCAAACCCGGGCGACGGCATTTGAGGATTTTTTCGTCGACCGGGATTTGGACTGGATTAACTCGAGACCTGGCGAGGACATTTGAAGGAGTGTCGTCGACCAGGGACTGGCGGCTCCTGAGCCGACCCAGCTGCAATGGGTACCTCCGAAATCGGCGAGTATTTGCCTGAATGGCGAGGGACACCTGTCTCTGTACAAGAAATAAAGGGATACTCACGTAAAATCAATGTCAGGTTAGACATAAATAATAACCTGAGATTTCGCCTCGAGTATTAGCGGGCGTACGAAAAAAAAAAAAACTTAAAAAATAACACTGGACAACAGCCAAAATGTATCCGAGACAAAAGTAGCTATTTTTAATTAATTTGGACATGCTGATCACGTATATGAACTTAAAAATCACGAATTAGCTCTAGTTTTCAAGATCCGGGGGGGGGGGGGGGGAAAGAAAGCTTACAGCCTTTATTTTGGTTGTGAGATCGGTGACCAGGACCGGTATTGAGCCCTACATATATGTTGTCAATCCTGTGCAACGAATCTGCGCTGATGGTTGAACCGAAAAGGACGATCGATGCGTTTTGCAGTTCCAATGGTGTGGAGGGAACCGACAAACCATCTTAATGATTGTTACTTTTGCATGACTCCTCCAATTGGACATGGTATTTCTAAGAAGAAAAAGCGGCCTGTGGCCTATCCGAATATTCCCTCTGCTATGCGGCCAGTGCCTCAAGGGGAAGGACTTCCTGTTCCTGACCCACCAGAATCTTATACTCTGGATGATGAAGAAGATAATAAGGCCAGTGGACATCCGTCACCCGTGAAAGCATCTACATCAAGAGATCCTGATTTCGTGCCTATTGAAGAGTCTGTACAGCCACATACAATTACCCAGAGTGAATTGAATGATCTAGCGAGAGATCTGGAATTACCAAAAAATAAAGCAGAGCTGTTGGGGTCCAGACTGCGGCAATGGAATCTTCTAGAAGAGAATGTGCATGTGTCTGTGTTTCGTGCTCGGCAAAAAGGTCTGCTTCCATTTTTAAAATAACAGATAACCTCATTGCTTGCATTGGTATACTGGGTCTGATGGCAGCACTGCACATCAACTACAAAGACGACGATTGGAGGCTGTTCATTGATTCGTCCACGTTGAGCTTAAAAGCTGTGCTGCTCCATAATGGTAACATTTTACCACAAGATCTTAGTCCCTCCTCTCCACATCAAACTTGGACTAATGACAAATTTTGTAAAGGCCATGGATCGAAATGGGGCAGGATTTTTATACCTTCTGATAAATTTCCCAGACTTAGTGAGGCCAAAATCAAGGAAGGTGTATTTGTCGGTTCACAGATACGTCATCTCTTCAGAGATCAGTGTTTTTGATGATATCCTCACAGGTGATGAAAAGTTAGCTTGGAATGCTTTCCAGCAAGTGGCCACAAACTTTCTAGGAAACAATAAGGCTGACAATTACCAGGAGCTTGTAGAAACCCTCTTGCAGCGCTACGAGAGACTAGGGTGCAACATGTCTTTGAAATTACACTTTTTACACTCTCATCTGGATTTCTTCCCTGCTAACTGCGGTGCTGTCAGTGACAAGCATGGGGAACGATTTCATCAGGACATTACTACCATCGAAAAAAGGTACCAAGGGAAATGGAATGCAGCAATGCTAGCAGACTATTGTTGGAACCTTGCGAGAGATGCTCCAGAAACTCATTACAAGCGACAGGCAAAAAGGCGTCGCTGTGAATCATTTCTGCTATGAGCATTATTATCATATGGTATGTATATGCAAATGTGTAAAACTTGTTTTACAGATATTTTAAAAACTAGAGCTAATCTGATGTTTTAACGGTCATTTTCATATTCAGCAGCCCAAACAACATAAAGGTAACTTGGTTTAATCTCAGATACACACAAAACGTCAAAATTTGTTGTCCAGTGTAATTAAAGCAATCACGGAACAAAGTAAAATAATAGTAAGGTGGTATGTCACTTATGAGTTAAATTTTGTTACAGGGAAAAGAGAACAGGGAAGGCCTAGAAAACATGAAAAAGAGCCCAGGAGAGGGTGTAAACAGAGGCTGGAAAACCCTAGGCTGGTTCCCTCAAAATATAAAACCCAATAAGAAAAACTGTAGATGCCTTACGCTCCAGCAGGTAGGAAAATGAAAAAAAATATGATAAAATCTACACTCCTTTAAAATGAGTCTTCAAACCTGGACTGACTCACTGATGTAAGATGACATGTTTTGAAACTGGTGGATTTAACTTATTTAAGATGACAGATTTACATTTCCAAATGAGCCTTTCTCTGTTGGTATTCCATTCAGGTAACAGTTATTCCTGTCATGCAAATTATAATAAACATCTTAGCATCATTTTTTCAGTGAGACAGACACTTTTATTAAATTATGCCTTCTGGCATTGACTCAATAATCTAAGATGAGTGTACCCACCATTTCAAGATATGCCAACAGGGCCTCCCTATTATTATCCCATTCCTCTGTCAGTTTTTCTGCTGGAGGGTACTTGCAACAGGACAGCTCCAAAGTGATTTCCATGCAGTTGCTATGTAAATAGTTGTAGTCTTCCATGCCACCTGCGTGGATAAAAATTATTAAATGCTTCATTAATTAAAATATACTGAATATTCCACAGAAAATGTTCCAGCTCCCATAATTCACAAGGAGCAGCGGTAGCATAGTGGTTAGTGCACTGGCTTCCTAGCGCAGTGGTCTATGGTTCGATCCCCAGATGAGGCGGGAATTTTTTAGGCCACAAACGGCTCCTGGGTCGACCCAGCCGCAAATGGGTACCAGAGCAACTCTGGGAAGGTTAAGGCGGCCGGCGTGATGCCGACCACATCACCCCCTAGTGTGCCGACGGTCAAGATAATATGGGCCTAACACCATATTCCCAATATGCCTCAATGGGCGTGTAACGGGTTCCTTTACCTTTACCTTTTCCCATAATTCACAGTTGAATTTTCCAAACACAAACAACTGCAATTTATGAAGTCTTCATTCTATCCCTTAAAAAAAAAACAAAGTGAAGCTTAGCTAGCAAACTTCACAGGCTCTTGCAAATGTTTCTGCAGCAATCTGCTTTATATAATGAGGTTATTAGCTTTATGTAGCACAATCTCCCTTAGTGCCTTTCATGATATACTTGGTATGGTGTAGAGGTCCCACTCTTTTCTCCCCAACAGTTGGCCCAGGAATATGTACTTCTCTGTATGTGGTGTGTGTGTGACAGAGAGAGAGAGAGAGAGAGAGAGAGAGAGAGAGTTTTATGTCAGTGCCCATTTACTTTGGCTGGAGGTCAGATTCATCTCACGGCTGTTTGCGAGCGATCTTTTAGTTATTTCCCCTTTTTCCCCGACCGCGCTATTTATAGCCCACTTGACATAGGTCACGTGGTCAGCTTCCTAATGGGAAAAACATGTGGCGATGTTTACTTTTGATAGGGCTTAATTAATGCTTTTAGGCTACTTTTTTATTATAAATACCGGCTTTAATTTTGCGTAAAGCTAGACTAGAAATGTTAGAGTAAATTTTAGAACAAGAACAAACATTTTATCACAATTAGAACAGAAGATATAATAGTCTGAAATAGTGTAAAATTTACGTTTTTTTTTTTACATTTTGTTATGGTTTGTTTCTAATTCAATTTACACTAAAACGGTCACAATCAACATGCATAACAAATTACAGAAATCAAAAGTAGAAAACCTGCAGAAAATGGATATCAAAGTTTTGTTTTGGTTTCATGCGTCAAACATTAATTATTGAAAGTTTAAATTGCAAGTCCACATTTATTACCTTAAAATAACACACCCAATTGTCCCCAAAACATGTTTGAATTGCTTTTATGCTACTTTATTATTATAAATACCGGCTTTAATTTTGCGTAAAGCTAGACTAGAAATGTTAGAGTAAATTTTAGAACAAGAACAAACATTTTATCACAATTAGAACAGAAGATATAATAGTCTGAAATAGTGTAAAAATTACGGTTTTTTTTTTACATTTTGTTATGGTTTGTTTCTAATTCAATTTACACTAAAACGGTCACAATCAACATGCATAACAAATTACAGAAATCAAAAGTAGAAAACCTGCAGAAAATGGATATCAAAGTTTTGTTTTGGTTTCATGCGTCAAACATTAATTATTGAAAGTTTAAATTGCATGTCCACATTTATAACCTTAAAATAACACACCCAATTGTCCCCAGAACACGAGAGCTAACAATTATCTCAATCATACATCATGAGTTCTGATCCAGTCTGCGCAATGTTTTTCTAATATGTGCTGTTTATGAATTGTCTTACTAGGGAATAGCTTTCTGAACAAAGACATATAAGTCTCTATCGATGCTGTTATTGATTCTTTACTAATTGGTTTACTGTGTGATATTTTGTTGTGTACTTTCTCAAATGCTTCTTTCAGTGAGTTGAATTGTTCTTGGGCAATAAAAGCTATGTTAGTTATATCTTGTTTGTCTGTAATTTTCAGTGTTTGTGTAATGATTGCTCTTGTAAGATCTTTATAAACTTTTTGTGTGAGATATCTGTGGCAGTGATTCCCTATAAATGCTCTGCTATTATAAGCCTGTTGTATGATTTTGTGTTTGGCTAGTACCTTGTCCATGTGTGAGCAAACTGGACCAGACCTAGTACACAGATCTTGAAACTGAAGTTTGGCCAGCGCATCTTGTGCATTTTCAAGTCTAACTTTAAAATTATCTGTCTCCTCCTTATCCTCACAAAGTTCAATACCTACCTGAAAAATTCAATTTTAGCTCCTAATTCTTCTGCCTATTTCCAGTTCCTACTAAATCTCTTCAAGTTCTTAAAAGTACTAATGTTTGCATGTATCTCTTGCGAATTCTCAAATATCTTTGCGTCTATTGTATCAGCTAACTGTTCTAGAAGTCTGTGGTGTTTCAAAACAATGCCTAATAAAATATGAAGGTAAGGAGGAGCTACATTTTCAATTTCAATCTCTAACATTGGTTTGTGTAAACAATTATGGTAATGTGCCACTTGCCTTTTATTCCCTTTCCCATATTTCATATATCTATTGTAATCTCTTATCAACATGGCCAAACTTCTTGGTTTGCAAGTTGTATGCTCTCTGGATGTCTTTGATGAAAATGTTTGGTTTGTCTGGAGCTCAAGAAATATACCCATGTCTGTGGTGTCTCCAGCAAAACAAGGAAATAATCCCCGAATAAGAAAACAACCACTTGTTTACCATCCCACTCTAAATATTTTAGTGACTCTATCTGAGCTTTCATGCCATTCATAAATATTTCTAAATTATCATATGTATCTCTGACTCTAGCCATTGATAAAAGGATGGTATTAGATTTAGAATTTGGTTTCTCTAAATTTACTACCTGCATTGTAACTTTGAATGAAAGAAGATATACAAACAGTTACTTAGATTCGCTGGCAGCCGTCGTGTGCACAGGATTGTCTACCAAAGAACATAGCTTCCCTTCGAGAAGTCTTTATAATTATAAACTCAAACGAATGGGCCGATTTTTATATATTAAATTAATAAAAAGATTACTTATTTTATGAATTTCCTTAAATGATGACGCTGTTTTCAAAAGTCTGTAACTCCGTCAAAACTAATTTCAAACAAATAAAAATGCAATCAAAAATAGAACACAGAACAAAGTTATAGTACACAAAAGAATTTTAGCACTGTGTTTATCCAGAATGAGTGTGTAATGATTTATATTTTACTGATTTTACTCACACATCAGCTGATTTTCCCCGCCAAAAACTTAAATAGTCTTTTACGGTGCACACAAAATTTTATACCCGGTGTCAGAATTCCTGTCACCGAAACTAAAAGAGCGCTCTGGTATAGGGCACAAACAGCCGTGATCTGAGCATGTCAAATAATCTCTGCTTTATGTGACAGCACATCTACTGTATTATATATCACACGTCCAACAAGCTTTAAGTGGCTGAGTTGTTCCAGCACTTGTTTCCCAACCAAAATTTACTAGGTTAAAAAAACTGATAGCAGCAGGCTTCATTCTACCCAGCTGTAAATGGGTACCTGCCTTTGTTTTGAGTTTGGGAAGGCAAAGGTAGCAAAGAACAGACCCTATCCCACATTATAAAACTGAGGCCTCATATAGTGAAGTCTCACTCCTCTACAGCAGTAATTACTATGGGACTACCATTTACCTTTTACATGCTCAATGTGATCAAAATTGAAAAAAAATTTGAAGTGGAGGCCAATCTTCTCTATGTCAAAAATGCAGGCTAGAATTACACTGAAAAATCTTTTTCAAGTTTATTAAAGATTTCAACTTCAAGATAACATGCTGCACTGGTACTTTTATATAAAACAATGATGTAGACACCTAGGCTTGGACTACAAGATAAACTGCATTCCAACTCCATATCACATCTAACAGAAAAAGCTTATGAACCAGTGCTATAAATTAACGTAGCAGTGTGCCTACTGTTAAAGCAGAATTGTCTCACTAGAAGATGTTACTCCTCCATTGCAACAAGAAGTACAGGTTTGCTCCTAGTCTCTTATTCTTCTGTGGTGCTGATAACTCGCCATTTTTTCCATATCTCTCTGTTCTTTACCATACACTTCTAATCTTTGTAGTAAATAAATTAGTAAATAAATAAAGGTAATTAACAGGCACTCGTTAGACATAAAGGATTTTTTATTTAATCTTTGCAGTGCACTTCACAGATATATTTCTGGCATATTCTAGTACAAGCTAAATGATTCGATTTGATTTTTTGTGTACCATTTAATGCTGTTTTTGTTTATTAATTGTTTGTGGCTTGTTCATGCTGCCTAATAGCTGGGTGTCAGTAAATTTTAAATATTACCGATATTTAAAAAAAAATCATCCTATGTGGTTAGCAGAAGTCTGTGATGAGACAAAAAAAAGAATAGGCCAACGGCTTTCTCAGACATGTCATGATAAGAGGGCAATAAGAGGCTGTGTAATGGGCTGGTAACCCCATCATGCAAAAGACATTATTTTAGAAACCACCACTGTAAGATCACATTTTGTTTTCTTTCATACACCCACTATTACTCAAGGTGAAATCTCCGGTTAATATATTTTTAAAGTAAATCACATCTTATGTATGATACAAACTTAGGAAAAGGTTTGACTATGCTGTCTCAGATAATACTTATAGGCAATGATACATTAAACAGAATAAAACCTATAAACATATGTAATCAGCAGTTGAAATGAAGAACAGTGGGCTTTGTGTTTGATACAGCCTTAAAAAAGAGTTCAGAAAACAGTAATAAGGGATAAGTGTTAGGAATTCTAAACCTAACCTTGACCTTAATTCTAACATTAACCACGAGGGCACGTATTGGGATGTCAAAGAATATATCTCATGTTCTTCAATTCAAATGGTATCAGTTAGCCTACTCACCAGGTACATCATACCATTCAGCACCATTGGTGATACCCTCAGGAAAATTATCATGGCACTGCTGTCCAGCCTCTTTAGCCATTGTTCTGTGTTGCTTGGCATAAGTAAGAGCAAGTAGTCTGAAAACAGCATCATCTGGAGTAGAACTGTACTCGCCAGAAGTCTTGTGATCTGCTGAATCATCGAATGGATATGAGGCAACAACACTACCCCCATGCAGATTGGCAGATAGTACAAATGGATTACTCTCAATCCATCGTATAATAGCTTCAGTTTCTGGCTGCACGGTACCTTTGTTTCCACTAAACTGATCAGGAAAATTTCTATTCAAGTCTATATTATTGGCATTAGGTCTGCCCTTCACTCCATCACAGTCTCCTACTTGTGCATGCTCGAAACCGTCGGGATTCATAGATGGCATAATGAAAATGTTTGTCGAGTCTACAATGTTCTTGATACGTGTGTCATTTTCTTCATATTTAAACAGTAAATACTGTGCAAGGTTTATTAGTATTTCGCGCCCAATCGCTTCATTACCATGCATATTACCTACATACTTAACCATGGGTTCACCTGGTTCTGTAACATCAACATTATCGGTAATCTGAATCGCTAACAAGGTCCTGTTTTCTACACTAGTTCCGATGTTGTGAAGTTTTGTCAGTGAAGGATACCGTCTGTTCAAGTCTGAAAACAGGGATACCAGATCATCGTAATGATGATACTTGCTTGTGTCGATGTTGCTGTCGACGACAGGTTCGCTTACAGCAGATACGAGAGTTAGTGCCGTCAGAATAACACCTGTTACGAACATCTGGTTGTCACACACATATACACTTATATGTCAGATATCTAGGGAATTGAAAATTCCCAGTAATAAGAAACTTCTCAGACTACAGCTGGCAAAAGGCTATTTTAGAATAGAAGAACCTTACTGTGCAGGATGTCTTCAAGACAATAATATAGAACATTTCTTGTTAAAGTGTAAGAGGTATGACCAAATGAGAATACCAATATTGGATTATTTGCAGGCATCCAACTTACCTATAAATATAGAGGAGGTGTTGAGAATAGACAAAGGCACTGTCAATAATAGCAGGTGCCTCAAAGGGAACATCAGCAGAGGCACTAGAAGTAGCGCTAGTCATTATACCCCTGGAGCTAAGGAGAAAAGAACTGAGATTCAGCTACTGGGCAAGAGTGGCAAAAGATCCAACTCACCCAGCACATAAAACCTTTGATAGGGGTAACCAGTACATAGGCCACATTCCATTAAACCATAATAGATACCCGTCAGGGTGGAAAACAATGGATGAAGTGGATCAATACCCAGACCTATTTAATGCGATAAACAGTAGTGCTCTGTATAAAGCAAAGATCCCACCATGGGAATTAAAAGTGCCAGAAACTGACTCCCACTTAACAAAGATCATAAATAAATCTAACGACATAATCTCAGCAAAAAGTAAAACACTAAAGTACATAGAACGGTATATAAATAATAGCCTAACTATATATACAGATGGGTCAAAAGATGAAGAAGGACAATTAGGAGCAGGAATAGCAATACCAAAATTAAAAATTTATAAAAGATACAAAGTAACAGGTAATACATCCATCTTTACAGCAGAATTAGTGGCAATCCTAAAAGCTTTAGAAATAGCTGCAGAAAATCCACCAAAAAAAGTAACCATTCTCACAGATTCCCTATCATCAGTATTAGCTATCAGAAACAGAAATGAATGTAGCAGGCCAGATATTATAGAGGAAATACTAAAGGTTAATACATATCTACAAACTATAGGATGCAGTGCAACACTAACATGGATACCATCACATGTGGGGATAGCAGGAAATGAGCTTGCAGACAAAGAAGCCAAAGGGGGGAGAACTAGCCATAACAAAATTGAAGTAGGCTTAGGGAAGTTTGAAATTAAGAGCTTAATTGCTCAAGCAATAACTAAAGAGTGGATAACAGCATGGGACCAAAGTAAAAAAGCAAGACACTCATATAAAATCCTTAAACAACCAAGCAAAAAAATGTCAAATAAAAGATGAACTAAAAATACCAATTAATAAAAAATTGCTGAGGCTCAAGCTTGGAACTGGGTATTTCATGATTGAGGAACCCACATGTGAAGAGTGTCAAGAACCAAACACAATTAGACACTTTCTGGTGGACTGCAAGAAATATGACCAACAGAGGCAAAACATTAAGACATACTGTAATAACCACAATGTAGAAATGAGGGTAGAAAATCTCATAGGCACAAAGACCCCTTCAGAAATGCAAAAGTTAATAAAACACTATATTACAAAAACTAAAGCTAACATATAAAAAAAACAAATAAGGATTTGAGTCAGTAGTCCAAACTGGTGAAAGACTCGCCCCAGATACATACAGATTAACCAAAGAAACCATCCAGTGAAAATTAAAAACATACTAACTTAGAAAATAGCATATTTTGGAATTTCTTTTTAAAACCATGTTGAACTATAACTACAAAAGGAAAAATACCGACTAGAGATAATATAGTATAAAATAAATACAAACAAAAACATATTACGATAAAGGAAACACGTCCTGATATAACCAACAACTCCATGTACATGGTAGATGGTTGAAAGGGGCGTGCTACAAAGAAAAGTAGCAAACACATTAATTAAAAAAAAAAAAAGAATAGACAGACCTAGGGAACTGCATAATATAGTCAAACAATATTTAACACGAACACATGTTAATATATAGTGGCTGGGAATGTGAAGGTCTGATGCTGTTCTTACAATGCATGTGACTTTAAACAGATGAAAGTCAATTAAATATCTGGTAAAGTCCGTTATATAACTAGAACCACAGGGCCTTTACACCCCTCCACTTTAATATTATTCTTGTTCATAGTTTCTTCTTGATTTTGTTTGTTTGTTTGTTTGTTTTTTATTTTATTATTTAACGTATAGGCCTAAGCACAATTGTGAGTATCCCTATTTTCAAATGTGATGCCACTTTCTCATGTCGGCAGTTGTTCATATTATTTGGAATTGAAAACAATATATATCCTAATTATAACTCATCAGAGGTTGAACGGGATTTCTATTTATTTTCACTAATTTAAAAAAAAAAAAAATCTGACACTCTTGTAAATGAAAGGTAAATGTAGTCCCATACCAGATATGCCGTAAGGGGTAAAGTCTTAGTGACTTACGTTATACTATGATGGAAGCTGGATAGAGGGTGCTCTCTTTAAAATGAAGAAGATAGGAGTAACCCATAAAATATATAATTATTTAGAGAATTTTCTGCAAGATAGATATTTCACTGTTGAGGTAAACAATGATAGATCAAAACTGTATGAACAACAAAATGGAATACCAGACGGATCAGTAATATCTCCTTCAATTTTTACAATAATGGTAAATGATTTAGGTGAAGAATTTAATGATATAACAGATAAATTGTCACAGTTTGCAGATGATGTTGCTATATGGAGGACTGAGAAACATCTGCCAACATTATATAAGGATCTACAAAAGCAAATAAATAAAGAATGTAAATGAATGACACTGGGGTTTTCAGCTGAATACAAATAAAACATTGGGAATGATCTTCAGCAAAGGTAGGGTTGTAAAAAATAAAATTATAGACATAAATATCCAAGGGCAAAACATTAGTACAGTGCAAATCACTCGATAGCTAGGAATGACATTGGACCAACAGATAAACTGGAATACTCACATAGATAAACTAGTGGAGTCTTGAAGAGGATTGACTAACTTATTAAGATATTTGAAAGGTAATGGATGGGGTGCAAGCACTAAGACAGTGCTCACTTTTTATAAATCTTTTATTAGAGGAAAAAAAGATTATGGAAGTATAATATATGACTGCTGCACACAGTAACAAGATTAAATTAGACGTTCGTTTGTTCTTTCGTCGACTATATTGCTGTTATACCCTGTTCAACCAAAGAGGTTATAATTGGGGTATATTGTGCGTTAGGTTCTTTGATGCTAGCGGGTGGTTAGTCCTGAAAAGTACTGGTCCTAAAGAGGACCACTAGCTGACTGTCTTGATTCTCTTCATTGTTTGTCTGTTCGGGGTGCCGTGGCGTGTTCCATAGTGTATTTCATATCTTGCCTCACAAACTGGCTTGTGTGGTTTTGTGTGTTTTACCCTCCTCGTTTCTGTTTCTTGTGTCTTCCTTTTCTCCTGTATCTGAAAGAGCACTTTTTCTATAATTGTTGGGAGTAGCTTTTCCAGCGTTTCCTCAATTACTTCTTCGTCTGATTGGTCGTTCATTTTAGTTTCTCGTGTGTTAGATGTTATTTCTTCAATGGCCATTCTTTTGAGTAGTTCTTCGTTACCCTATTTCAGCTCCCTGACATCTTCTTCTACCTGCTGCTGGATTCTTTTCATGTCTTGGTGTATTATTTTCATGTTGTTTATGAATTGTTTCTCGTTTTCCGAGCTATCAGGGATTTCCTCACATCTGGCAGTCGAGGCTCTGTTTTTGTGTGGCTGACGGTTTTCTCTCTCTCTTTGCAGTTGTTGTTTCAGATCTCTCACCTCAGTTGTGAGCTGTCTGACCTGTTCCGATAGGCTGTCTTAGCGTTTATTACCTAGAGTACTTGCCGTCACTCTGTTTTTTGCCTCTTGGTATGATACCACCTTTCCAATGGCCACTGTAATTATTTGCCTTGTTTGTTGGTATTCGGGACACCCACGGTATCGTGCTCCGTGGTTTCCGAGGCAGTTGGTGCATTTTCTATTTTTGTTTGGCGCCTGGTAGTCGAGGTCTTTTTTTGCCTTAAGGCTTTTTTGCCTTAGGGCAGTCTTTGTATTCGTGGCCGCCCACGCAGTATCTACAGACCCTCTCTTTTCTGCACGTGCTCTTTGTGTGAGAAAATCCCTGGCACTTCGAACACTGCATCACTGGCGGGATGTAGGCATGTATTCTTCGGGGTCTATTCTGAATAGTGATGCTTTCCGGAACTGTTTTCCCTTGTAAAGTCACTATTATCAGTGTCATGAGTTAGTCTGCTTCACAACACAGCTTCTGTATAATCCTGAGTAACTTTGACGAAAACCGCGCCATACATTGTAGAAATTGTATGATACACTAGCCAATGGAAAGACTTCCGTATTCGTGTGTTTACTACAGCCTTGGACAGGCAAAATGGCCAGTCCTCAGTTGTGCAACCGAGTGAAGGATGCAAATTAATTACAAAAGTAGGAAAGAAGTACCACTTGGAAGAGGTCTCTAATTCTACAACAGGAATGTTACTTTAAAGGTAGGTGTAAAGACTTCCACGAAAAGTAGTTTATTAAGAGAGATATATTGAGTGGAAAGGCTTCGACACATCGGGTTAGTCCCTAATTTAGGTATTTAAAATATGCATAGAATAAAATGCACTTAGGAGACTAAAAGATTTTTAGCTAGGAAGATAAAGATTAATTCAGGGTATAATTTAAGACTTAGATGAATAAAATCGCTCCAGAAATAAGAAAGATAAGGAGGAAACTAGTTTTTCATAATTAAACAGAGAGACAAAATATGCTTCATTTTGGAATTCGCAATACCCCGTTAGCCCCCTGCTTTCCGATACGCCGGATGTGCTAGTATAAATAGACCTTGCCCTTGCTAAATTGGGGCCATAAGATTTGAAAAACACAGCGAGCAGAAAGAAGCGGTAACTTGTAAATGAAGACTGCCTTTGCCAGTTGTACCTGAGAGCAGATCAAGTTTGCCATTAACAGCTCGTCTGTGTGTGCCTGAGGGTAAGAAAGATATATATATATATATATATATATATATATATATATATATATATATATATATATATATATATATATATATATATATAATTATATGATTTGCTGTTGATTCACTACAGTGTGTTGGTAAGTGTGTAGATGTGTTTCTGCAACCATTGTGTAATTTCTGAAGGACTTACCCGCATGTGTACATTCAAATTAAATTGAGAATGATAGCAGAATTGTATCTGTAGGTCTGGAAAAGCTTTTAAAGAAATATTTCTTGAGGAAATGGGACACATGCCTGGAATATAAGAAAGAAGGACGGAAATTGTTTTAATGTATGGATCAAGGTATTACTTAGTATTTTATACTAGACCAAATCATTGTATGGAGGCGGATCATGGACAGATGGATCTAACTAAGGTTTTAAAAGGAAAGTGTAGTCACGGTGAACTGGATGTGGGTAGTGCTGGTATATATTGTCCTGTGCATTTGCTAGCACATTATCTGACACTGTCTATCATCCCCATCTTGTGTAATAATGGAATAGTGATGGACCATATAGGGGTTACGTTTATTTTTGTTTCAGGTTCTATCCTGACAACTACAAAACAAAAACTTTATAGAGTCATCCACCTCTGCTGGACTCTGTGGTGCAAGTGCCCTTGTGGTTAACAGGGCCAGATACCCAGCTTCCACCACCTGGAGAAATTCAAAATATGTGTTCGTCCATGGCAGGAGAGTGACAGATCTCTAAACACAAGATAAGTGGCAAAACAAAGCCACTGATCAGCGTATCCAGATTATACCCATATACTAAAAGACAAGATGCAAATAAACATGATGAAAAGTGTGGACATAAATTTACCCATTACTAGCTTCACAGTCAAGAAATAGTGACAAAACTCATTAGTATCATATCAATGTTCTTTAAAAGGAGATAATTAATCCAGTTGATAACCTTCAACAAGTGAATGACTTTTGATATTGTTAATTATTTTCAATGTTTATTGATTTATTGTTGTAAATAAATTTGATTTCATTTCAAACTTAACCAGACCGAAAAGAGAAACGGTATAGGCTAAATAAATTGTAAATATTTACCAACAGACTTACTTACTTATTAAAGTTGAGTTCATGTTTGTCGCAAAATTGGTTTCAATACATTGCAAACGCGGCTTCGTGTAGTTTTACAAACCATTCACCGATCGATTATCACAGGACCGGCCGCTTACAACATGGCGGTGTATCGACAAAATGTCGATGAGACATCGGCAATCGGCAATGATAAATAAAAGCATAATGGAATCATTATGAAAAGGATTTCACCTTTTAGTCCAGGAGAGGATTGTGTATAACTGTATACAAGGAAAAACGGTAGGAAGTTATCATTTACGGAGATATATGCGTATTACGGCTGTCCACAGTTACGATGAAAGCCTGTAAACCCACTTCTGTTCTAAATACTAAAATCAACAAGTAACAGTTTGGGAAATTACATGGATAGGAATATAGAGATATATCGGCGGTATAAAACAAGATAGGGTGGAACAGTATGGATAATATATAAGCCGAGGATGAGAAAGGGAAAGTTTCAGTCAACGCACAAATCGGGTGTAATCGCTGTTTCGGGAAAGGATTTCAGCCCGAGTCTTAGGCTGTGACGTCAGTGCCCTCCGATACGTCCGCCAGACTCTTATAAATAAGCGGAGCGCTGAGACAAAGGACACACTGAAATTAGGTTTGAGACAGACTGAGGCAGAACTCGCCACTACCCATATTCCATCTGAATTGTGAGCGGATCGCCAGAAATTGTCAGTCCAGTGTCTGGAGTCTGAGGGTATGCGAAATTATAACTATCATGTATAATATTTATTTGTATTGCAGGTTCGTATAGACTTCACAAAATATACACGTAGAATATTCATTGGTATAAATGTATGGTGACTTTAATATGATTTAAACCTGTGCTATGTGGATGATTGTTGCTTGTACAAAAACGAATCACAAATAGCCCCACAGCCAAATGAAGATAATATTTATCATATTAATTGCTTTATCGCTTACGAAGATAAAGGCAGTCCCATGGCAAGAGATTGTCATAGGGAAATGAAGTGTTAGAAGCTTCATCATGGAAGATCCCGCTTTACGAGGTTAGGTGACCAGTTCCCTTCCTCGCTGCCTTTTCCTTCCCTAGCTCGAGCGCAAACCTGAGTGCCCATTTACAACTGGTAAACTGGAGTGTTCCATAGCCAGGCTTCAATTCAACAACTATGTAGTTGTGCTACCGAAGAAAGCAACCTGATCGTTTGGTCAGTCGGGCACTCACTTTATCTATTTGTGTATTAGTTTTGTGTAGATGCTAAGAATGGCATCAGTATTTAAATTTGTACCTGATGTAGTTGGAAAGATCAAGTTATAAAAAAATTACAGGATGTACAGGAGAGGAATAAACCAGATGATAATTATTACTACTTACTTACTTACTTAGTCGTTCCCCTTCTACCGTGAGGTGAAGAGATTTGGAAGAGAGAGCGCCAGACTATCCTATCGGCTGTCTTCCTCCTGGCCTGGTTCCATTCTAGTCCTCGGTCCTTCAAAGATTGTTTAATGTTGTCCTCCCAGCGGACTCTGGGTCGTCCTGTGGGTCTGGATCCTTGGCTCTTTGTTTCCCATGCTTGTCGTGGTAGCCGATCTTCTCCCATTCTGCAGACATGGCCAAACCATCTTAGTTGGGACTGTTCTACTTGGGTCTGCAGGGGTGGGATTTAAGGCCTTGACGTGTCGTCTGGTTGCGTACCATGTCTCTTCTTGTTACTTCAACCACCTTCCTCAGATACCTCATTTCTGAGGTTTGGATCTGGCTTTTGTGGGTTGTAGTCATTGCCCGTGACTCGCATCCATATGTCAAGACTGGGACATAGGTGGAGCGGTATACAGCCATCTTCGTTTTCTTACCAACCTCTCTCTTGCTGAGGAATCCTCGATTTATGGCCTGAAAAAGTCTCCCAGCTGCTGCTTTTCGAGTGGCCAACTCTTCTTTGATGCCTCCCTTTCGGCCAATAATAGCTCCGAGGTATTTAAAGTGGTCTACCTGCTCCAGGACCTGTTCTCCCAGCTTAATCTGATGTCTTCTTTCTTCTCGTGATATCACCATGGATTTTGTTTTAGAGCTGCTTATGACCATCCCTCTCTTCTCCAGCTCTTCCTTCCAGACTTGCAGGTTGAATTGGAGATGTGCCTCTGATTTAGCAATCAGGACAACATCATCAGCAAATGCAAGCTCCGAAATACAGACCTGTCTCATCTTCCAGTACCCCACTGAATACTTTCTTGTTCTCTCCTTACATGCCTTAATGACATCGTCCATGAGGAGTATGAAAAGGTAAGGTGACAGGATATCACCTTGTCTTACATCAGTGGTGGTCCTGAACTCTTCTGACTTATGGTTTGCTGTCCTCACATAATTTCTGCAAGACTTGTAGAAGCTCTGTATAGCATGAATCAGAGGTGCTGGAATGTTCTTCCTTGCCAAACAATCCCAAAGTTTGCAGATCTATGAAACAAAGATGGATCTCACTCTTATACTCAAGGGCCTTTTCACTCAGCTGTCTGAGTGTGAAGATTAGGTCTTGAGTACTTCGGTTCGCTCGAAATCCGCACTGGACCTCATCCAGTTGTGGCTCAGCTAGGCATAATTATTACTGAGAATGTAAATACTAATCCTGTATCATTGAAATGATGTTATTTGCTATGACTGTATAACTGTGACATCTGATGATTGACTAGTCTGACATATGTGCTAGTCAGTTACTTACTTACTTACTTAGTCGTTCCCCTTCTACTGTGAGGTGTAGAGGTTTGGAAGAGAGAGCGCCAGACCATTCTATCAGCTGTCTTCTTCCTGGCCTGGTTCCATTCTAGTCCTCGGTCCTTCAAAGATTGTCTAATGTTGTCCTCCTAGCGGACTCTGGGTCGTCCTGGAGGTCTGGATCCCTGGCTCTTTGTTTCCCATGCTTGTCGTGGTAGCCGATCTTCTCCAATTCTGCAGACATGGCCAAACCATCTTAGTTGGGACTGTTCTATTTGGGTCTGCAGCGGATGGGATTTAGGCCTTGACGGATCGTCTGGTTGCGGACCATGTCTCTTCTTGTTACTTCAACCACTTTCCTCAGATACCTCATTTCTGAGGTTTGGATCTGGCTTTTGTGGGTTGTAGTCATTGCCACGGACTCGCATCCATATGTCAAGACTGGGACATAGGTGGAGCGGTATACAGCCATCTTCGTTTTCTTACCAACCTCTTTCTTGCTGAGGAATCCACGATTTATGGCCTGAAAAAGTCTCCCAGCCGCTGCTTTTCGAGTGGCCAACTCTTCTTTGATGCCTCCCTTTCGGTCTATAATAGCTCCGAGATATTTAAAGTGGTCGACCTGCTCCAGGACCTATTCTCCCAACTTAATCTGATGTTTTCTTTCTTCTCGTGATATCACCATGGATTTTGTTTTAGAGCTGCTTATGACCATCCCTCTCTTCTCCAGCTCTTCCTTCCAGACTTGCAGGTTGGATTGGAGATGTGCCTCTGATTTAGCAATCAGGGCAACATCATCAGCAAATGCCAGCTCCGAAATATAGACCTGTCTCATCTTCCAGTACCCCACTGAATACTTTCTTGTTCTCTCCTTCCATGCCTTGATGACATCGTCCATAAGGAGTATGAAGAGGTAAGGTGATAGGATATCACCTTGTCTTACACCAGTGGTGGTCCTGAACTCTTCTGACTTATGGTTTTCTGTCCTCACATAATTTCTGCAAGACTTGTAGA
Organism: Oreohelix idahoensis; assembly: GCA_024509875.1. Classification (NCBI taxonomy): domain Eukaryota; kingdom Metazoa; phylum Mollusca; class Gastropoda; order Stylommatophora; family Oreohelicidae; genus Oreohelix; species Oreohelix idahoensis. The sequence goes on from JAMPIV010014321.1 coordinate 242,915, forward strand.
AGCTCTGTATAGCATGAATCAGAGGTGCTGGAATATTCTTCCTTGCCAAACAGTCCCAAAGTTTGCTCCAGGGGACCCTGTCAAACGCTTTTTCCAGATCTATGAAACAAAGATGGATCTCACTCTTATACTCAAGGGCCTTTTCACTCAGCTGTCTGAGTGTGAAGATTAGGTCTTGAGTACTTCGGTTTGCTCGGAATCCGCACTGGACCTCATCCAATTGTGGCTCAGCTAGGCGTCGGAGTCTCTGCTCTAGGATTCTAGAGTAGATTTTACCAGGGACACTGAGAAGGGATATGCCTCTATGGTTTCCACATTGTCGATTGTCACCCTTTTTGAAAATTGGTGTTATGATGGCAATCTCCCAATCCTTTGGTATGGTCTTGTTGCACCATGCTGCCTGTAGGACCTTTAAGAGTAATAGGTCGCCTGATGCTCCCATGTACTTAACCATTTCTGGTGTTATACCATCATGCCCTGCTGCTTTGCCCATCTTGATTTTCTCTAGTGCTGCCTTCAGTTCTTCCATCTTTATGTCATCTTCACCATCATTGGTTTTCTCTTCTGTGCTAGTGGTTATCATTTCTGATGCTTCACCATGCTCACCATCCAGGAGTTCTGAGAAATATTCTTTCCATCTTTCCATTACTTCCTTCGGGGCAGTAAGCAATTTGCCTTGCTTGTCCTTTATAAATTTGAGCATAGTCCTTACTTACTAAGATTGGATAACTGTGACATCTGATTACTGACTGGTCTGACATCTGTGCTAGTCAGTTACAAGTCTAGCCAGATACTAGCCAAGGCTGATATGATGTTTCAGGTTCCATGAAATAACTCAAACCAGACTGTCAAGTATCAGAAGCCTGTGCTGTTCATCAGAGGCAATCCCACAAAAGTGCAGGACCCCAAAGAGTGAACTTCAACTGGTCATTGGCATCCCTAGTGCTGGATCTACCAATACTGATATATACAACGGACAGTCCGTGTCAGCAGGATCAAGAGTCACAGATAAGTGTCCATTTATGACACTGACCACCAATATATATGAAACAACAGCGATAGTGGATTCAAATCATTATAGACTTCAGTCAAATGATGACAGTAATGTGTAAAGTCAGAGGACTAAGAACAGTGATACAGTAAAAGTGATTCCAGTTTTCAGTAACTTTATTATTCAAGATCTTGAAGTCTAAACAGACAATAATAGTAATTGTGTGAATATTTTTTATATATTTTAATGCTCATTTCCAAATAGCCGAAATAGAAGATCAGTGTAAATATTAAAATATTTTAACTATACCTGAGGAATTATTCACTTCTTACATTTGTGGTTAAAGTGAATGTTCATTTTATTTATCCCCTAGACATTAAATAATCATAAGATAGTCACAGGGAGGAGACACCTTAAATCCTGGTACAACTTCTTACCAACTGGCCAGGGTTTTCACAGTCTGACTATTCCTATGATATCAATACACCAGTGCTTATTTCTAAGACTGGGGTATTACTTGTAAGACCAGAATTCTTTACTGGCATACTATCCTGGTAGCATATGAGATACCTGGTTATCCATCTACCAACCCTATTCTTACCTAAATAATTAATTTTAAATAACCTCCCGCTACAGTGGGGTCTCGTCCGCGGGATATGTTTGATATTCCAGAGCCAACGTTCTATTTCTGCTGTGCAGAAAATATATATTTTTTTTTAATTTTTTGGAAAGAGTTAACAAAGTAGGAAAATTTTTTTTTTTAGGAGTACCACTGAGTACATATAAAGAAAGCTGTTTCATATATGGTGAAGTGAGTTTAATTAACTTTAATTTTAATTAAGTTAATTATATTGTAGTAATTTAGTTTGAGTAGGACAGCTTACCCTACTAGACTACAGATACATCATGGCTGACTTGGTCAAGTTTAGGTCTGCCACACTGCAGGTGGGAAAAGAGCTTGGCGTGAGTGGTGATGCTCTGGTCCAGTATGTCACGACGGAATGTGAAAAGTATATGGACAGAGAAGAAAAGAAATTGGAATCAGAAAGAGCCCAGAAATTTGAAGCAGAGAGAAACTGAAACTCCCCAAAGAAGATCAGGAAAATTATGAAATACTAAAGCAAGCCTTACTGATCCGGTATGAAAAGAACTCTGAGGCATATATGAAGAAATTTAGAACTTCTAAACCTCTACCTGGAGAAACATATAACCAGTTCTCAGCTAGGCTAGAATCGTATTTGTTGAAATGGAGTAGTTTAGGTAAGTATCAGAAAACCTATGAAGATCTGAAAGAAATGGTTATGTTAGAGCAAGTGAAAGATTCCATGCCTCAAGAAATGAGGAAATTCCTTATGGAACAAGGAGCAGAGAGGCTGGAAGACATTTTGAAATGTGCAGAGAGATACCAAGCAGCTCAAGCTGAACTGATAGGAACAAAAAGAAAGCAAGTAGAAGGATATAAGCCACCACCACAAAATACCAAGTTTGACCAAAAGGACCAACCGTACAGAAATAAGCCAAGATTTGATAATAAGGACAAGAACCCTCAGACTCAGGAAAAGAAACCCTACAAACAGGGAGATAAGTGGTGCAAAATGTGTAAGATGAGCAACCACAACACTGTAGGGTGTAAAAGGAAAACTCCTCATCACGCTGCATGTTTAGCAACAGAGAATAGGACAGATATGATGGAACGGACAGGGAGTCAGAATAGCCTCCGTCATTCCCCTGTGAGTGAACTCGTAACCGTGAACGGCACTCGAGTCATGTGCTTATATGATACTGGTCTGGATTTTGACTCAGTTGTGAGTTCAACCCTAGTGCACCCTGATCAACTTACCACAGAGACCGTGGAAATACAAGGGGCAACCAAGGGAACAGCAACCATGACACTTCCTAAAGCTAGGATCAATGTGAAATCTCGCTACGTGGAAGGAGTGATAACAGCCGCAGTGATAGATGACCCTAGTTACCCGCTGATATTGGGGTGTAGGTATGTAATTTTGGGTGACCCAGTAAAACCTGTTGTCATGGCAGCAGTCCAGACCAGGTCGAGCACCAAAAGAGAGGAGGAAAATCCTAACAATACTCAGCCAGAACAGATGATAAAGGCTCAAACAGAAGATGACTCATTGAAGCCTTGTTTTGGCAAATTGCCAAAGGCCCATAACCCTCTAGAGAAAGGAGACTTGTATATGAAAAATGGACTACTGTATAGAAAAGCTGGTACAGAACCTCAAGGACATGGACAGCTGATAGTACCAAAATCATACAGGGAGAAAGTTATGGAGCTAGCACATGCTATTGCATTTAGTGGACACATGGGAATTGGTGCCACAAGTCAACGGATAGCTTGTCACTATTACTGGCCCGGGATCACGGAAGATATCAAACGATATGTGAAATCTTGTCCAGAGTGTAAACGTTTAGCCCCCAAGCATAGGACTGCACCAGCAACTCTAGGAGAAATGCCAATCATGGGTACTCCATTCGAGAGAGTTGCAGTGGATATTGTTGGACCCCTCACTAGGACTAAGAGAAGGAATAGTTATATCTTGACTCTGGTTGATACATGCTCTATGTGGGGAGAGGCCGTAGCTATGGCATCTATAGATTCTAAGCATGTGGCAGAGGCACTGTTGACAATATTCACCAGGTTAGGGTTCCCACATCAAATATTGACTGACAATGGGTCTCAGTTCAAGGGAAAGCTCACCCAAGAAGTGTTCAGGATATTTCGAGCCAGACATTATCATTGCTCTCCTTATCACCCACAAGGAAATGGTCAAGTCGAGCGATTCAATGATACGCTCATTTCTATTCTCAGAAAGCTGGCAAGTGAAAAACCTGAAACTTGGGATGTATACTTACCCGCTGCATTATTTGCATATCGGGAAGTCTCACACAATTCCACAGGAATGGCACCGGCCACATTGTTGTTTGGTCGGCCTATAAAAGTTCCACTGGAAGCATTGCTGCGGACTTGGACAGATGAGAAGGCAGAGGAAAGTGTCACCTCATCAATTCAGTATGTAAATGAGTAAACATCTCGACTGAAAACGGGCTGGAAATTGGCTAATGACAATCTTCGCAGAGCCAGAAAGAAGCATACTGAATACTATAACAATAAAGCAAAGGATAGGGAACTTGCTGTTGGAGAAAAAGTGCTTCTTCTATTGCTCAGCAGTAACAACAAACTGCAGATTGGTTGGCAGGGTCCATATAAAGATCTAGAGAAATTATCTAGGACTAATTACAAAATTGACAAGAAGGGCAAAGAAAAGGTGGACCATGTCAATCTGTTAAAGAAATATTATGACAGGACATCCACTGAGGTAGCCCATATGATGACTCTGGCCATCGCAACTGAAATGAAGCATGAACCACTAACCTCAATAGAGTATCCATTGAGACCGACTGAGACATATGAACAAGTCAAAATTAGTACTCAGTTAACTCTGGAACGGAGGGAGCAAGTTAAAGAGGTTCTAAAAACACATGCAGATGTGCTAACAGATAAACCGGGGTGCACCAACTTATTGAAATATAACATGAAGGTAATCGATCCAACACCGATCTGCATGAAGACCTACCCTATACCTTATGCCAAGGCACAGGCATTGAAGGAGGAAATTGATTATTTGTTGCAAGAACAAATCATCTCCAAGTCAGAATCACCTTACAGTTCAAGTGTTGTACTGTTGTGAAAACCAAGTGGAGAACACCGACTCTGTATCGATTACCGGAAATTGAATGCGATCACTGAAACCCAAGCTGATCCATTACCGGATATCAATCAGCTGTTCTCGACGCTAAGTACTGCGAAATATTTCTCTAAGGTCGATTTAAGTAAGGGATATTACCAAATTCCTGTCAAACCCAAGATCCGACACATGCTGGCTTTTAGCACTTCGGATGGCCACTACGAATTTAATGTACTACCATTCGGGTTGAAAAACGCACCAAGCGTATTTTCAAGGATGATGAGGAAATTGCTGGAGCCCTTGAAAAACTCAACCATCACCAACTTTATGGATGACATTCTCATTGCCACTGAAACATTTGAGGATCATCTACATTCCCTATCACTGTTACTGGATAGACTCAGAGAGGCAGGTTTGACTGCTCGTCCAACAAAGTGTGTAATTGGATGTCAGGAATTAGAATTTTTGGGACATACAATTTGTCAGGGAACCATGTCTCCTGATCCCAAAAATATAGAAAAGTTAAGGAATGCACCTAGACCACAGACAAAAAAAGATGTGAGGTCGTTTGTATCATTAGGTGGATTCTATCAAAAATACATCAAAGACTTCAACACCTTATGTGCACCTTTGACGGATCTGACTAAGAAAGGAAAACCTGACACAATAAAGTGGACAACAGAGTGTGAGCATGCATATTCAGAATTGAAGCATAAACTCACTAGTATGCCTATTCTAAAGTTGCCAGATATTATGCAAGAATTTATAGTACGGACTGATGCAAGTAATCTAGGAATTGGTGCAGCGCTTTTACAAAAATCTCAGACCCAGACTGAGGAACTGTTTCCTGATGCGTATGCCAGCCGCAAGTTGAACGCTGCAGAAAGGAATTACTCTAATATAGAGAGAGAAAGTTTAGCATTGGTGTGGGCCATCAATAAGTTTCAACCCTATTGTGGTCCAGTGTGATCATCAACCCCTGTCATTCCTAGCCTCATCACGTCATGCAAATAGTCGCTTGCTAAGATGGTCATTATTGATTCAGCCATATTCCTTCACTATTGAATATATTCCTGGAAAACAAAATGTGGGCGCAGATTTTCTCAGTCGCCATCCCACAGAGCTAGAACAAGATAGAAGGAAGGAAAACTAACCTCGGAAGGGTCGATTTGCAACTGTATTGTACCCAACAGTTAAGCTAGATATCATCCAGCTTAAAATATGGGGGAGCAATGTCGCAAAATTGGTTTCAATACATTGCAAACGCGGCTTCGTGTATTTTTACAAACCATTCACCGATCGATTATCACAGGACCGGCCGCTTACAACATGGCGGTGTATCGACAAAATGTCGATGAGACATCGGCAATCGGCAATGATAAATAAAAGCATAATGGAATCATTGTGAAAAGGATTTCACCTTTTAGTCCAGGAGAGGATTGTGTATAACTGTATATAAGGAAAAACGGTAGGAAGTTATCATTTACGGAGATATATTCGTATTACGGCTGTCCACAGTTACGCTGAAAGCCTGTAAACCCACTTCTGTTCTAAATACTAAAATCAACAAGTAACAGTTTGGGAAATTACATGAATAGGAATATAGAGATATATCGGCTGTATAAAACAAGATAGGATGGAACAGTATAGATAATATATAAGCCGAGGATGAGAAAGGGAAAGTTTCAGTCAACGCACAAATCGGGTGTAATCGCTGTTTCGGGAAAGGATTTCAGCCCGAGTCTTAGGCTGTGACGTCAGTGCCCTCCGATACGTCCGCCAGACTCTTATAAATAAGCGGAGCGCTGAGATAAAAGGACACACCAGGAACAGCACTATAACCAGCGTCCTTTTCAGGACGTACGCAGCGCTCACACATCGGATCATTGCACGATAGCAATATACTAAAATGACTCGTACCAAGCCACAAGCAAAAAAGAGGAAAATCTATAGAAGCCCTCAAATACTGGTCAGCAGCAGCAAACAAGAACCTGCAAAGAACAAAGAGAGTCAACCGGAGAGCACGATTACTCCAACTACTAGCGTCGTGGCTGGTCCTTCTCAGAAGCCGTTCAACGCAACCATTGACACTACCGATGAGCAACCCAAAGTTTCGAAGGCAGAGGACAACCAAGCTCCGAAACCAGACATAGCAACATCACCGCTAAAACAAGATGCCGAGGCAGTGGCCCCACTGTGCAGTGACCAGACAGCATCTGCAAAACACGGCCACAAAACATCGACGACAGAACCCGACAAAGCAAATCCACCGCCAAAACGAGAGATCATCTTGGTCGAGTCTCCATCATGCAGTGCCCGGGCAACTTCGGTAAAACGAGATCAGAGACAGACAATGAAGCAGAATGTGAATCCGTCCTGCAGACCACACGCTCAATTTGAGACAGAAGTTGGCACGTGCCAACTTCACAAGCAACAAAATGCCGTTTCCAGCGTGGCACTACAGGAGAGGATAATTAAGATCACTCAGATGTCTGGAGGTGAGGCCGACGATAAAGTAATCGGTATCCTTGAAGCAATAACGGGCAAGAGGAGCATATCTAAGGTTTCAAGACACAACAACGGAATTATAATAGCTCTAAATAACACGGAGAAGACAAACCAACTGATGATCGAGCTAGAGTCCGGACACAAAGAAGTCCAGCTGCCCCACCAGATGAAAGTTACTATGGAGATCTTCAAGAAGACCAAAAAGATAGTAATAAGAGGGGTCGACAACAATCGATCGACACAAGAAGTCCACAGCCGCCTGCAAACGGAAAACAAGAATATCAAAATAACACAGGTGGAAAGACTGAAGACATGGGACAAGAAGGACACAAACCTACAAGACCAAGTAAACTAAACCTGGACGACAGATGTAAAAAAACAGAAGAGTACATCCCTCCTGTTATGCAGTGCTCAAACTGCCAGCAATTTTCACATACTAAGAAAACTTGCAGGAGAGAGACAATGTGCGGGAAGTCACTCATTCAACGAATGTCCTCAGGCGAAAAAAGATACCAACTATAAATTACGCAACTCCAGCAGAACCTGCGCAAACTGTCTCGGGAACCACGGGGCAAGATACCGTGCCTGTCCGATCTTCTATGAGACAAAGGCCATACTGAAGGAATCGGTAACAAAAAACATCTCCTTCAGAGAAGCAAGAAACCGAGTGGCTTCAGGCGGCGCTGTCAAACAGGAACAGCACACAAGAGCCCAGCTGGTAAAACTAACCACAGAGATGCGAGACATAAAACAACAACTCAAAGTCGAGACGAACAAGCAACACAACGAAGACTCAGATGCCATAAGAGACGAAACAATAGGAGCCTTACAGAGCGCCCAGGCAATGTTACAGGACATGAAATCCATCAAACACGAGATAGAAGTCGACATCGCCAAACTCGCAGAGCTAAAGGAAGAGAACGAAGAAATCCTCAAAAGAATTGAAACAGAGAGAAGGATCATTGAGGATATCCTTACAAAAAGTAGAGAGCAAAACAAAGAAACTAAAGACAAAATAATAACCGAAATCGTAGAAGTACTAAAAAGAAATCAAGAAAGAAGAAAAGAAGCGGAACACCAAATAATCATCGAAACCATAATGGGCTTCTTACCAAAGATAATAGCAACAGCCATAGAACAACACATAACCAAACAGACAACAACTAGTAGAGACCGAACAGGCAGCCAGTGGTCCTTTTCAGGACCAATCATCTCCAGGACTAGGAACGTGATGCCAGCGCAGACATTAACACCCTATATACCCAAATATAGCCTTTTGTAACCCGTAAGGCAGGATATGAACACCATGAGAACGCCACGACACCATAAACAGACAAGCAACGAAGAGGTATCCAGACAGTCAGCTAGTGGTCCTTTTTAGGACCAATCCTTTTCAGGACTAACCACCGGCTAGCACCGAAGAAACTAAATACAATATATACCCCAATTATAACCAACTTTCAGGTTGAACAGGGTATAACAGCAACATAGTAGACAAAGGAACGAACGAACGATAAAGGACAACACTGAAATTAGGTTTGAGACAGACTGAGGCAGAGCTTGCCACTACCCATACTCCATCTGAATTGTGAGCGGATCGCCAGAAATTGTCAGTCCAGTGTCTGGAGTCTGAGGGTATGCGAAATTATAACTATCATGTATACTATTTTTTTGTATTGCAGGTTCGTATAGACTTCACAAAATATGCACGTAGAATATTCATTGGTATAAATGTATGGTGACTTTAATATGATTTAAACCTGTGCTATGTGGATGATTGTTGCTTGTACAAAAACGAATCACAACTGGATTATTTGCAGGCATCCAACTTACCTATAAATATAGAGGAGGTGTTGAGAATAGACAGACCTAGGGAACTGCATAATATAGTCAAACAATATATAACACGAACACATGTTAATATATAGTGGCTGGGAATGTGAAGGTCTGATGCTGTTCTTACAATGCATGTGACTTTAAACAGATGAAAGTCAATTAAACATCTGGTAAAGTCCGTTATATAACTAGAACCACCAGGCCTTTACACCCCTCCACTTTAATATTATTCTTGTTCATAGTTTCTTCTTGATTTTGTTTGTTTGTTTTTTAATTTTTATTTTATTATTTAACGTATAGGCCTAAGCACAATTGTGAGTATCCCTATTTTCAAATGTGATGCCACTTTCTCATGTCGGCAGTTGTTCATATTATTTGGAATTGAAAACAATATATATCCTAATTATAACCCATCAGAGGTTGAACGGGATTTCTGTTTATTTTCATTAATTAAAAAAAAAAGAAAAAAAAGAATCACAACTAGCCCAACAGCCAAATGAAGATAATATTTATCATATTAATTGCTTTATAGCTTACGAAGATAAAGGCAGTCCCATGGCAGAGATTGTCATAGGGAAATGAAGTGTTAGAAGCTTCATCATGGAAGATCCCGCTTTTACGAGGTTAGGTGACTAGTTCCTTTCCTCGCTGCCTTTTCCTTCCCTAGCTCGAGCGCACAACTGAGTGCCCATTTATAACTGGTAAACTGGAGTGTTCCATAGCCAGGCTTCAATTCAACAACTATGTAGTTGTGCTACCGAAGAAAGCAACCTGATCGTTTGGTCAGTCGGGCACTCACTTTATCTATTTGTGTATTATAGCACGTTTCCCAAGCAATGCCCTCAAACAAATGTAATTATCTGATTAACCGTTGAACGCATTAATGCCATTTTTTGCATACGATGTTATATTGGGTTAGACCCAAGAAATATGTACTTTATATCTGTGCATCTTGTCCAGTTCCCATAAACGGATAAAATCCTTTGATCTTTGTCGGCACACTAATTATTGTGTATCGAGAAAAGACATTTTACCACTTCAGTCACAGATTCTGTGAATTGATTAGGCATAGGCGTGTCTACTATTACAATAATGTGGCCATCACATTTGCATATGAATACCTGTTGAAGATATTTCTTAAATGACCTGCATGCGAGATGATCGAGATATTGTTTGTCATTGACATTTAATGCGCTACCAAACTGGACCTTCATTGATCTAATTATTTCAATAGGTATCACCTCTTTGCAGTTCATAAATATCATAATGGACGTTGCTCCTCTAATGTGCTTGTAAATAACGGTAAGGTCATCTTTAAAGAAATTAAACTTCATCCGAATCATAATCAGATGTGTCTGAGAAATTGATAATCAGTCTCGGCTGAATGAAGGACAAACCATTATTCTTCCAATATTCCTCTTCCTCTTGTAACACATGGTTCTCACATTTCTTCCAATAATCCCTGGCTATATTGGAGATGGCGGCTTTTGTAAGTATTTCAACATCTTTTAATTTGAACGTTCTATTTTCTGTTGCTACCTGTTCCTTAATTTTAGCCCAGACTAATTCTATTGGGTTCAAGTGAGAATGGTAAGGAGGCAATCTTAAACATCTGTGACCATGTTCATGGATTGCCTTGTCTATGTGAAATATCTTTGTATGCTGTGTCTTTTTTACAATTCCAAGTAATTCAGGTTTCAGTGACATTTTGTTGAATGGAATGTTGTTTTTGGTCAGCCAAATCTTTATTACATCTTTAGTACTTGATGAATTAGGAACTTTATCTTCTGGTGCCACAACGTTGTGATATGAAGCATTGTCCATTATCAAACACGACGGTCTATCCAAGGAAGGAAGTACATGATTCACAATCCAATCTTGAGATATCTAGCCATTCATCTCTGTATGATAATTCCTATTATCTGTGGATTTTGAAACCAATATGAGTACAATATTATTTAGAAGCCCATGATGGCTGCTTCCTGCATGTGCAATTATTAGGCGCTGTCCTTTGCTGCTTGGTACTAGTCTCTTAGTTGTCCCATCAGATGATTGCCATTCTCGTTCATTACTGTGGTGCGCATTGATCCAAGTTTCATCTAAATACACAAAATCATAACAATCTCTTCTCATTTCTCTGACCTCGCGTAAATATTTGCTTCTCATTGCAACTATATGAGGCTTCTCACAAATAAGGTTTCTACCACCAACATATTTTCTAAAAGTGAATCCCAAACTCCTAATAGTCCTCCATAGCGTAGATTTGGAAATATCAATGTCATTATTCTTTCTTAACCAAATTTTCAATCTCCTTAAAGTCACTGCCTCATTATTGTGAAACATATTGCAAATTTCTCTGCGGATCAATTCTCTGTCAAAATTATCCACCACTCTTGTCCTAATTTATGTGTGTAAAACACTGGAATTAGAAATTTCAGATGTCGCTATGCAGCGGTGCAATGATCGTTTGCTTATCCACAAGGCATGAATAGTCCTCTTTTGTGGGCTTGAAATAGAATGATATAGTTTTTCTCTAGTAGCTTCATTGCAGAAATACTAAAAAATCCTATTTGTGATTTGCCGTAATGTCATAAAATGTACTCGCAGACTCATTTTTCCTACTTAACCACACAATACTTTTTGCAGATACACCCCTGATTGACAATGTGTGAGTAACACCGGATATAAGCTGTTTTATGTTCAAGAAGTGCAATTTCACACTAAAATCATGCCAACTGTTTGATAAACCAATCATGTGCAAATGAGGTCGTATAATTTACTGTAGACATTTCAAAATGTGTATGTGTGATGTGTGTTGGCAAGTAGACTTTTTATATTATATCGCAAAGAAACGAAAATTGAAATCAATGGCTGCATTTTAATGAAAAATTTAATTCATAGGGTCTATACCATTTCAAATTCACACACCAAATTTCACTTACATGCGTTATATATTAGCTGAGATATAGCATTTTGAAGTTAGGCAAAGCTAGTGAAACGTGCTATAGTTTTGTGTAGATGCTAAGAATGGCATCAGTATTTAAATTTGTACCTGATGTAGTTGGAAAGATCAAGTTATAAAAAAATTACAGGATGTACAGGAGAGGAATAAACCAGATGATAATTATTACTGAGAATGTAAATACTAATCCTGTATCATTGAAATGATGTTATTTGATATGACTGTATAACTTTGACATCTGATGACTGACTAGTCTGACATATGTGCTAGTCAGTTACAATTAATTGAAATGTAAATACTTCTGTATCACTGAAATGATGTCCTTACTTACTAAGATTGTATAACTGTGACATCTGATGACTGACTGGTCTGACATCTGTGCTAGTCAGTTACAAGTCTAGCCAGCTACTAGCCAAGGCTGATATGATGTTTCAGGTTCCATGAAATAACTCAAACCAGATTGTCAAGTATCAGAAGCCTGTGTTGTTCATCAAAGGCAATCCCACAAAAGTGCAGGACCCCAAAGAGTGAACTTCAACTGGTCATTGGCATCCCTTGTGCTGAGTCTACCAATACTGATATATACAACGGACAGTCCGTGTCAGCAGGATCAAGAGTCACAGATAAGTGTCCAGTTATGACACTGACCACCAATATATATGAAACAACAGCGATAGTGGATTCAAATCATTATAGACTTCAGTCAAATGATGACAGTAATGGGTAAAGTCAGAGGACTAAGAACAGTGATACAGTAAAAGTGATTCCAGTTTTCAGTAACTTTATTATTCAAGATCTTGAAGTCTAAACAGACAATAATAGTAATTGTGTGAATATTTTTTTAAAAAGGTATAGGAACCCGTTTTAATGCTCATTTCCAAATAGACCCGCAACTAGGGGTGATGTGGTCGGCATCACGCCGGCCGCCTTAACCTTCCCAGAGTTGCTCTGGTACCCATTTGGGGCTGGGTCGACCCAGGAGCCGTTTGTGGCCTAAAAAATTCCCGCCTCATCTGGGGATCGAACCATAGACCACTGCGCTAGGAAGCCAGTGATTTTAACTGTACCTGAGGAATTATTCACTTCTTACATTTGTGGTTAAAGTGAATGTTCATTTTATTTATCCCCTAGACCAGGGGTCGGCAAACTACGGCACGCGTGCCAAGCGTGGCACGTGGAACGATTTTCAATGGCACGCTGAGTGAATTAAAATACTGTACAGTATATGATCTCATTTTTAAAAAAATTGAATTTTTAATTAAATAGAAGCGTATAATTCTTTTAAAGCTATACCGTTTTTTACAACCCTTCAAAACGAAAGTTTTTAGACATTGGAGGTAAGAATGTGCGATCTGATGCAAACTAAAGGCCTGATCATACTATACTGCACGCAAGTCTTCGTTTTTACGGACCGTTTTCTAGAACAAACATTCTTCAACGAATTTCAAGGGGAGTGGTTATACTTTGCGGCGCCCGCTAGTCTGGCGTCTACCTGTTATTATCTCTGTATTTCATTTTTCCTGTATATTTTTCATCCATTCGTTTTGCGAATATTATTCTCATATAATTCGCAAACTTTACCTTTTTCCTTTCTCTTAAACTGAGAATCGCGCTAGGACGATATTACGTAGATGTCAGGGCTGCAGGGCGTCATAAGGCGTGATAAGTCGGTTCGCTGAACACAGGACGTAGCAAATCGTCTACATTCTCACCGAGCGCGCGAGCTTCTTCTCGGCATTAGTCCCGGTGAGGTGTGATACTTTACATCTGCACCGGGCAGTATCCAGACATTTGGCTGGAAAATCCCAAACTGACACGGCGCTCACTTGGGCAATGGAGTCAGGCTGTCTGGGATTTGAAACTGACACGCGTACATCGTGGTCAGTAGGTGACAGTTACGACACGCGTTAAGCGGACGTAAATGTTGGGAGTAGGGGAGATAATTTCGCTTGGCGAAATAAGTTTGGGCCCTTTGTCTGATTTTAAGATATTGGCCAAGTTTGAAACTTTAATTTCATTCTCGCTCATAGACTCCACAGTAGATAGGTCGCTCGAAAAAACAGAATAGCTGTTAGCGAAGATCTCAGTTTGTTTCGGCAATTTGTCGAACTTCTAGACTTCCAGAAATATTTTCAGCATTTTTTATTCTTAAGTTGTGCGACTACCTGTAATTCTGTGGTTGAGGTAATTAATATGATAGATATATAGATTTTGTGAGTGTTAAAGTGTTAAATCGCTTAATTCATTTAAATCTAATTTCTTTAGCGCAGAAGAGAAATAAAGTGGTAGGCTATTATATTTTCTAGGGAAGCATTCAGTGGAAAGCAGACTAATTAAAATTTCTAGCTTATAACGGCAATTGTAGCTATTTATAAATTTAATTTAACTGCTAATACTCAGTCGAGTGTATTTTTCTAAACTAACGTATAAACTCTAGAATCCAGCCTCATGAATGATGACGGGATACGCACGTGTTCCTAATTTATGAGGAGTGCTGATTTTTAAATATAACTTACGTCACGGGAAGTTTAAATGATAAGCAAAGCTCTCTGCTTGCAAGTTTAAATGTAAGTTTTAACCAGTTCAGATTCTGTGTATTATATTATATGTGTTATTTTTCCTCCACACAGTGAAAGTTTTGGGGTGACCCTAACTTTACCAGCACCTAGTAGTAGTTTCCATACTTGTGAAGAAATAGACAGTCCTTATTTTGAACCACGTGGGTTTTCTCAAGTAACACTGATCTGACGGTGCAAGTTAGACAGAAATACTAATATCCCTATAACGGGTTTTCAAAGACTGTAATGATAAATACTGGACCTTGGAGCCAGCACTTAATTTCTTCTAGAAACTCTATATAATTTGCTGCCTGGCGGCGTGAATATTAACAATCATTTCCCGACTAGATTATATCTTGTGGACAAATCTGTGGTGTGACTAAAGTGAATCCTATACTGAGGGAAGGCACCGACCTGACATTCATCATTTTTTTTAGAAACCTACGCTATTGACACTGTGCTCTGTTAACTCCCGCGCCTGGAATAATTGTTAGGTGACTTAATCAGACATTTGAACAAATTTGCATACCCAAGTAGTCGTTCCCGGAGACTCCAAGTTAAACAGGTCTTTTGGAACTGGGGACTTCTTGGCAGTAGACTGCATTTTTTGAGTCTGTGTGAAAATCTAAAATCAATGTGTTCCAAGAGGCAGCAAGCAAAGTCGTGAGTACTAGTGTGAGAAGCCATGGCGGAATGAATGAGTGTACGCTGGTTTGAGTGATATTTTTCACTATTATATCTTTGACACCCTGTTGCTGTCCTATTTGTTTTTTTCAATCTGCATAATTTGTTGCTAAGGCTAGAGTTCTTGTGTTTTTGTCTTAGGTTAAATCAGATTTTTTTTTCAAACTCTGTGCATATAATTACGAGATAAAACAAAGACAACTCTTAGACTCAAACCCTATGTATCTGTGACTCGGGCGCCAAAATCTGTTCTCTTAACGGGGCCGGGCTAAACCTAGAGTTAACACTATAACGGGGCTATCATCCTTGCAACATTCCTTGATTTTTTTATGACTATGTGTATATGTATTTTCCTTGATGTACTTTCTTTGATGTTGTGAGCCGATTTTTTCCTGATATTAAAATCGCTCTTGAACTAAACAATCGTGTTTGGTCAGCTCGTTCTAGATAATATATATATCATTGTTATAGTTTTCCCACGTCTGTGTGTTTACCTGTCGTCACGTGTATGTGCGTGCCTGTGAGTGATAGAAATATACGTAATATGTATATTGGTGTAGTCTGTCTGACGCTGTAACAACTGTTGTAGAAGATAGGTGAGAGAGAGAGAAGAATTCTTTTCGCTTTCAGAGACAGCCACTATATCAAAATCTATCATCTCACGTGTGTGGAAATTCTATTACCTTTCACTAACTCTCACTGAGTCTATCACCTATTCAAACCTATTCAGAAGGGACCAAACCTAGTCTTAATTCTCCTATCGGAAATCTACGACAAATGAGGGCTCGTTTCCGGTCTTTGAACTTAGAATAGGAAGACGAGTACGACAAACGTGGACTCGTCTATCTGGATTTTTGAACTTAAGATTCTGTATTCTGATATAGAGTAAGAGTGTGATGTCTTGTGAGTTGTTATATCTTTAAATAATTACCCCCTAGACTAACGATCTGTTTACGGGCGTGCTGACCACACAAACTAATAAGTTTTTTTTTTCCACAGCATCTTTGAATAATATACATTTTGGTTACAGGTTGATTTTGTCGGGATATATGTTAACTGCTGATTGTAATACTAAATGCTGGTAAAGTGGTGAGTGTATAACATTCACTGGGTACTGAGGCAGAACGGCGTTTGAACTAAGTTAAGGAGTGTGTTTCGGACTTTTTTGTCCAGATTAATTCCCTCCCTTACCCGATCTGACTTCAGGGGCGAACTTATAGTGGATTTTTAAAAATTAAGGGATTATTTTTCTCTTTAATTTTTGCAATATTCTTTTGCTTTTCCACTGTAGCAACTTATTTTTCAGTTGTAATCTTAACTACCATTTATTTGGCGTAGTCGTGTTTTGCATTGAGTGCTTTATTGCCGATAATAGCAGCGATAGTTAGATTTTATTTTGGAGGAGGTATCCCAGGGTTAAGGATATCATCTTTTGAATAATTTGAAAATTTTTTTTTCTCGTAAGTGGTAGGAACCAGTGTATCCTTTTTCCTATTTTCTATCTCCACGTGTCTCAGTCACTGACATAATATGGCCGAGAGGGCAAAGCTTAGACAACTTCTCAGGGACGAAGCGAGAGAGGAGGGACTGGAAGGAGAGGAAGCGAAAGCTTTTGTCAGGGACGAACTTGAGAGATATGACGCGGAGAGAAAAGCAGCTGAAGCTAAAGAGGAAAAAGAAGAACTAAGGAGGAAAGAAGAAGCAGCCGAAGCACTGCAGCAGAGGAAGATGGATGAGGAAATGGAAATCCGCAGGGAGAGAGAAAAAGAGAAGGAGAGACAGCATGAGAAGGAGAGGGAGGAGAGACAGCATGAGAAGGAGAGGGAGGAGAGACAGCATGAGGAAAGAGAAAATGAGCAACGACGACAGCATGAGCTGGCGCTTAAGACTCTAGAGTTCCAAAGCCGTGGTGCTGCCTCTACCTCCAGCAATGGAGAGTCTTCTCCTCATTCTTCCTTAACTGACCCTGCTAACACTCAATCTCTTCAACTAAATGCTATGTCTTTCACTCTTGAATCTTTTCCTTGTCCAAATGAGAAGATTGACACATGGTTAGAAAAATTTGAGAAAATTGCAACTCTGTACGGGTTAGAGAGGTCGCGTTGGAATATGAAACTTTCCCAGGCCCTAAAAGGTTCTGCTTATGATGTTTATTCTAAGCTGGAAAGTAGCCAACAAGACGACTACGATGTGTTGAAGAAAGCGTTACTGGAGCGCTTTGAAATGAACGCTCGCAAGTTTTTGCAACTGTTTCGCAACAGCCGGAAAGAGAATTCTGAAACTTTTCACCAGTTCTCATCTCGTCTTAAGGGATATCTAACAAAGTGCCTTGAGCTTTCGCAGCTCCCCTCTACCTATGAAGGTCTTGAGGAACTTGTTCTAACTGAACAAATAAAGAACACTTTGTCTGCTGATACCCGGAGATTTCTCGCTGAGCAGGGGGCAGAAAAACTTGAAGACATTTTGGAAAAGTCTGAGCGTTATCACAATGCGCTGGCTGAACTACCGGCCACAAAGCGGAAACCGACAGAGGAGCATTTTCGAAAACATAACCTAGAGCAATCTTCTCAGGCTTCTAACCAAAACAACCACAGAGAAACTGGACCTCAAAACCCCCCTCCTGAAAAATCCAAGTTCTACAAGAACAAGTACCCCAACCACCCCAAACAGTCTGATCAACCCGACCGCCCTACATGGCAGCGTAGCCAGAAAGGACAAGGTGGAAAAGGGAGAACCCCTGAGCACGGGACATATGATCAGACCGAGCACACCGAGCCTAAACGCATCGGATGCTTATTAACAGTCTCGCAAGGCGGAATTATTGACAGTGATTCCCAACCTGTTGGGGATAGACCCTCAACGCGAGGTACTGTTACTTTGAACGGTTCTCCAACTTCTTGCTTATTTGACACGGGGCTTTCTTATGATTGCATTGTTGCCAGGAACCTGGTCAAACCCGGTCAAGAGACAGGAGAGACCGTCAAACTTTGTGGAGTTCGTAAGAGTGATGCACCTACAGCGCTTCCCATCGCATTGGTGGAGATACACTCTGACTTTGTCAGAGGTGTGATCAAAGCGGCTGTTATGGATGATCCCATCTACCCAGTCATACTTGGCGGGAGATACGTGTGTATTGGGAAACCGGAAGAGCCGATTGTGGCAGCAGTAACTACAAGAGGGCAAACCAAGAAGGAACGGGAGCCTGCGCCAAATTTGTTACCTATGGAACTTAAAGAAGCGCAATACAAGGACCCTACTTTGGCACCCTGCTTTAGGAAACTGCCCATGGCTAAGGAACCCAAACAGCACGGGGACATTTTTTCTGAGGATGGCGTACTTTATCGGAGAACGGGCAAGCCTGACCAAGGTTACAACCAGCTCCTAGTACCGAAACAGTACAGAAGCCAAATCCTAGAAATGGGGCACTCTCTTCCCTTTAGCGGACATATGGGACAGAACGCCACAAACCAACGTATAACCACTCATTATTGGTGGCCAGGAGTGAATACTGATATTATCAGATATGTCAAATCCTGTGCCCAGTGCCAACGTGTACCACCCAAGCAACGGACCCCCCCAGTCCACATGGGTGAAATGCCAATAATGGGAACACCATTCGAACGGGTTGTGATCGACATTTTAGGGCCTTTCGAAAGGACTAAAAGAAGGAACAGGTTCATCCTGACCTTAGTCGATACATGCACTTTATGGGCAGAAGCTATCCGCTAACATGCGCAGATGCCAAGCATGTCGCAGAAGCCCTCGTGCAGATTTTCACTCGGTTGGGATTCCCTCAGCAAGTGTTGACGGATAATGGATCTCCATACCGAAACCTGTTGATGGATGAGATCGTTAAGATCTTGAGGACCCAGCACATCCACACTAAGCCATATACTCCGGCCGGAAATGGGCTCGTGGAACGTGCTAATGGAAACCTCACCATGATGCTAAGTAAGCTGGCACAAGTGAAACCTGAAGATTGGGATCTCTGTATTCCTGCAGCATTATTTGGCTACAGAGAATCTCCTCATACTTCCACAGGATTTCCGCCAGCTACACTCTTATTCGGCAGACCCATTAAGGGCCCGCTTGAAGCCTTACTTCAGTCTCTGACAGACGAGAAGGCTGATGAGACAGTTGTCTCAGCAGTAAATATGTGTCGGTTTTAAAGGAAAGGTTGAAACTAGGGTGGGACCTAGCAACGACTAACTTTAAGCGAGCTCGCACAAAGCACGCTAACCGATACAGGAAAGTCGCGGAAGAGAGAGAACTGGAAGCAGGAGAGAAAGTTTTGGTGTTGCTCCCTACCGAGAACAACCAACTGAAGATCGGATGGCAAGGGCCGTTTACCGTCCTGAAAAAGATTTCTAAGGCTAACTACCAGATCTCTATTGAAGGAAAGGAGAAGGTTTTCCATTTAAATCTCTTAAAGAGATACTTGGAAAAACCAGTGCCAACCTCCGACCATCTCCTGACGATCGCCAAAACTGACGAAGATGATGATAGTGGCAGGGATATTCCACCGCTATCACAGGAAATCTTTCAAAAATGTCAGAAGCGGCGACGCTCTTTCAAGCGCGCATATGAGACATTCCAGGGGAAGGAAACTTTGAGGAGTGGACTTGAGTAGGAATTGGACAGAGATGGAGGGGGAAGAGGAGAGGGAAGAAGACAGACACCCCGAAGCTACGGTTATAGGAAATTAAACTCCATAACGTAGACATGGAGTGCTTCCATATCTTAAAGGGGGGAGGCTCTGTCACGTAGGGTTTTATATTCATTTAATTTCCTACATTTTCTTCCTATTTGTTCACCCAAATTCTCTCTTTTATTATCTCTGTATTTCATTTTTCCTGTATATTTTTCATCCATTCGTTTTGCGAATATTATTCTCATATAATTCGCAAACTTTACCTTTTTCCTTTCTCTTAAACTGAGAATCGCGCTAGGACGATATTACGTAGATGTCAGGGCTGCAGGGCGTCATAAGGCGTGATAAGTCGGTTCGCTGAACACAGGACGTAGCAAATCGTCTACATTCTCACCGAGCGCGCGAGCTTCTTCTCGGCATTAGTCCCGGTGAGGTGTGATACTTTACATCTGCACCGGGCAGTATCCAGACATTTGGCTGGAAAATCCCAAACTGACACGGCGCTCACTTGGGCAATGGAGTCAGGCTGTCTGGGATTTGAAACTGACACGCGTACATCGTGGTCAGTAGGTGACAGTTACGACACGCGTTAAGCGGACGTAAATGTTGGGAGTAGGGGAGATAATTTCGCTTGGCGAAATAAGTTTGGGCCCTTTGTCTGATTTTAAGATATTGGCCAAGTTTGAAACTTTAATTTCATTCTCGCTCATAGACTCCACAGTAGATAGGTCGCTCGAAAAACAGAATAGCTGTTAGCGAAGATCTCAGTTTGTTTCGGCAATTTGTCGAACTTCTAGACTTCCAGAAATATTTTCAGCAATTTTATTCTTAAGTTGTGCGACTACCTGTAATTCTGTGGTTGAGGTAATTAATATGATAGATATATAGATTGTGTGAGTGTTAAAGTGTTAAATCGCTTAATTCATTTAAATCTATTTCTTTAGCGCAGAAGAGAAATAAAGTGGTAGGCTATTATATTTTTCTAGGGAAGCATTCAGTGGAAAGCAGACTAATTAAAATTTCTAGCTTATAACGGCAATTGTAGCTATTTATAAATTTAATTTAACTGCTAATACTCAGTCGAGTGTATTTTTCTAAACTAACGTATAAACTCTAGAATCCAGCCTCATGAATGATGACGGGATACGCACGTGTTCCTAATTTATGAGGAGTGCTGATTTTTAAATATAACTTACGTCACGGGAAGTTTAAATGATAAGCAAAGCTCTCTGCTTGCAAGTTTAAATGTAAGTTTTAACCAGTTCAGATTCTGTGTATTATATTATATGTGTTATTTTTCCTCCACACAGTGAAAGTTTTGGGGTGACCCTAACTTTACCAGCACCTAGTAGTAGTTTCCATACTTGTGAAGAAATAGACAGTCCTTATTTTGAACCACGTGGGTTTTCTCAAGTAACACTGATCTGACGGTGCAAGTTAGACAGAAATACTAATATCCCTATAACGGGTTTTCAAAGACTGTAATGATAAATACTGGACCTTGGAGCCAGCACTTAATTTCTTCTAGAAACTCTATATAATTTGCTGCCTGGCGGCGTGAATATTAACAATCATTTCCCGACTAGATTATATCTTGTGGACAAATCTGTGGTGTGACTAAAGTGAATCCTATACTGAGGGAAGGCACCGACCTGACATTCATCATTTTTTTTAGAAACCTACGCTATTGACACTGTGCTCCGCTAACTCCCGTGCCTGGAATAATTGTTAGGTGACTTAATCAGACATTTGAACAAATTTGCATACCCAAGTAGTCGTTCCCGGAGACTCCAAGTTAAACAGGTCTTTTGGAACTGGGGACTTCTTGGCAGTAGACTGCATTTTTTGAGTCTGTGTGAAAATCTAAAATCAATGTGTTCCAAGAGGCAGCAAGCAAAGTCGTGAGTACTAGTGTGAGAAGCCATGGCGGAATGAATGAGTGTACGCTGGTTTGAGTGATATTTTTCACTATTATATCTTTGACACCCTGTTGCTGTCCTATTTGTTTTTTTTTTCAATCTGCATAATTTGTTGCTAAGGCTAGAGTTCTTGTGTTTTTTGTCTTAGGTTAAATCAGATTTTTTTTTCAAACTCTGTGCATATAATTACGAGATAAAACAAAGACAACTCTTAGACTCAAACCCTATGTATCTGTGACTCGGGCGCCAAAATCTGTTCTCTTAACGGGGCCGGGCTAAACCTAGAGTTAACACTATAACGGGGCTATCATCCTTGCAACATTTCCTTGATTTTTTATGACTATGTGTATATGTATTTTCCTTGATGTACTTTCTTTGATGTTGTGAGCCGATTTTTCCTGATATTAAAATCGCTCTTGAACTAAACAATCGTGTTTGGTCAGCTCGTTCTAGATAATAAATATATCATTGTTATAGTTTTCCCACGTCTGTGTGTTTACCTGTCGTCACGTGTATGTGCGTGCCTGTGAGTGATAGAAATATACGTAATATGTATATTGGTGTAGTCTGTCTGACGCTGTAACAACTGTTGTAGAAGATAGGTGAGAGAGAGAAGAATTCTTTTCGCTTTCAGAGACAGCCACTATATCAAATCTATCATCTCACGTGTGTGGAAATTCTATTACCTTTCACTAACTCTCACTGAGTCTATCACCTATTCAAACCTATTCAGAAGGGACCAAACCTAGTCTTAATTCTCCTATCGGAAATCTACGACAGGATTCATACAACAAAGGGATCGTGCTGTTTGTGCTTTATGTTATGTAAGTGTCGTGTGCCGTACGTCAAGTGTACAAAGACACTATCAAACTAAACATCAGTCCATGTTTAAAAACTCTGAGGAGAAAAGTGAAGCCATAAAAATGGCTGTTTCTGGCTACAAAAAACAAAGTAGTAATTTTAGTCAAGTACTTGGAACCAAAAATAAAACTACCGAATGTAGTTACAAAATTGCACAGTGTGTAGTTTCGAAGGGCAAACCTTTCACAGATGGATAATACATCAAGGAAACTTTTTTGAGCAGTGCTGAAATTTTGTTTAGTGATAAACCAAATAAAGAAACAATACTATCTTGGATTCGAGAAATACCGGCTTCTGCGATATCAATCGAGAGGCGCATAACTGATATGGCTGAAAAGGTAACGGTAAAACAAACAACCGGGTTACAACAAGCTGTTGTATTTAATGTCGCTCTTGACGAAAGTGTCGATGTGAATGACGTGGCGCGCCTAGCTATAGTTGCGCGATATTGTGACAACGACCGTACCGGTATTTATTAAGAACTGTGCTGCTTAATACCTTTTGATGGTACAGCCAAGGGAGAGGACATTATAACTGCATTTGTAAGCTATTTCGAAAATCAGAACATTAAAATGAATTAAATATTCTGTGTTACTACTGATGCCGCCCCTGCATTTGTCGGAAAGAACAAAGGATTTGTTAAACTTCTTGAGGATCGTATTGGACGTCAAGTATTGAGCTTCCATTGCATTATACACCAGGAGAGTTTGTGTGCGAAGATTTCGTCACTATCCGTGAACTTTGTAATGGAAACTGTTGTCAAGATATTTAACTTCATAGTTTCTCGCTCTTCATTGACCCACAGGCAATTCAAGTCTCTTCTACAAGAAATGGAGAGCGCATATGCGGACCTCCCGCTGTACAGCAATGTTCGTTGGCTTAGTCGAGGTAATGTTTTGAACAGATTTGTATCATGTCTAGAAGCAATCAAGGTGTTTCTTGATGAAAAAGAACAACATTTCCCGGAATTGAATGAAGAGGACTGGCTGTGCAAGCTGATGTTTCTGGCTGACATAACTACAAATCTGAATGAATTAAACTTGCGTTTAGAAGGGCAGCGTCAAACAGTACTTGATCTTTTAAACACTGGAAAGGATTTGCGTCAAAATTAGACATATTTTGCAGAGATATTACCACTAGCACATACAAGTACCTTCCAATCGTAAAGGCTCATTCAAATCGATTTACTGTCAACAGAGATGAGCTTCATACGTACGTTGAAGCGCTCAAAGGAGAGTTTGCTAAACGAGGTCAAGACTTCAAAATTCACGGGCCCATGTTTTCTTACCTCATCAAACCTGACTTAATTGATCATACTAACATCCCATTTGACCTATCTCTTTTCAAGTGGATGGATGTTGACAATTTTGAAATGCAACACATCGAATTCAAGGCATCAGAGTTATGGGCGATAAAATTTGTAGAATTGCGAAAAACTCTTGAAGGAAGCTGCTTGGAAAAGTCAGCTGCCATCCTCAACTGCTGGACATCCCTGCCTGAAGCGTTCACCTGTTTGAAGAAAGTTGCATTTGCTCTACTTTCGGCTTTTGGGTCAACTTATACATGTGAACAAATTTTCTCACACATGAAAGCTGTTTTAAGTCCACAGAGAAGTCGCCTAACACCTGTGCATTCAGAAGCCTATGTGAAGCTGAAATTGACAAAATACACACCTGATATTGAACAATTAACCAAGGAGAAGCAAGGACACGGGTCACATTAATTGATTAATGACTCAGTTCAATAATAATCAATGATTACTCATATTAAAATTTTAATAACGTGTTTTATGTTTGGTTTTTTTAATTGTTTTGTTCTTCAAACTATTGGACTTTCTGTCTTAACAAAATATACATATGGCAATTTTATTATAAAATTTCAAACTAATGTGTTCAGAACTTAAATTTTGCAAAACATAATATTTGTATTAATATTTGTTCCTATTTATATTAAAATATTGAATAATCTAAAAAGAATAGAATAGTTATTTAATGTATCGGAAACATGTTAATACAAGATCATTTTTAAATTGTTTCAATAATTGTTGTATATTAAAATATGGTGGTTTTAGCTTGGCACGCTGAGTGACTTTGCAACATTACTTCGGCACGACACTACTAAAAGTTTGCCGACCCCTGCCCTAGACATTAAGTAATCATAAGATAGTCACAGGGAGGAGACACCTTAAATCCTGGTACAACTTCTTACCAACTGGCCAGGGTTTTCACAGTCTGACTATTCCTATGATATCAATACACCAGTGCTTATTTCTAAGACTGGGGTATTACTTGTAAGACCAGAACTCTTTACTGGCATACTATCCTGGTAGCATATGAGATACCTGGTTATCCATCTACCAACCCTATTCTTACCTGAATAATTAATTTTAAATAACTTCCCGCTACAATGTTCTTGTTGGGAATAATTTTGTTAATATCCCCTAGCAGAGTCAACAATAATAATAATAATAATACAATAATCAATGGAGGATCTTGAGAGGGAGCCCATAGGGATCCAGGATAATACACTAACATCAAACCTGGAAACTTATACAGCTTGACCCTACCTTTGATATCCTTACACCCTTACTCTTTTCAGAGAAGGGGATATTACTTATAAGACCAGACTCTTATCTGGCACTATCCTGGTATCACCTGATACAACTTTGTGTCCAGGATATATTATATTTTAATAACATCTCAACCCTCTCGCGACAATCAGTCTAATGTCTTCTTTGTTCCAGGACTTTAGCCTTTCGGCATGTGTGATTCTGGCCAGAGGGTTTTAGGCCTGGATACGGCTGAGGGTCTCTGCGTCTGACAAGCTGGTGTTGATCCCTTTGATGACTACTTTCTTGAATTCTATGTGGATTTCTGCTTGGATTTTGAACCGGTGAGGTAGCTGAAATTCTTTAGGCCCGGACGCCAGAGCAGTCATCAGCGATTTAGTCTTTTCCGTATCATTCAGGGCAAGTGTAACTCCCTGTTGGTGACTTCTGATACTTATTATGCCTCTTGCCTACTACATTCTCCAGGACATTGATTACTGTGTCGTCTGGGAGTGCCCTAAGGGTGGCTTCTCCAGACAACTGCGTAATTTTTATTTTGCAATCTTGTTCCAGTTCCTTGTGAGTGCTTTTCTGTAGTCCGCCTGCGCGGCATCTTCCCTCTGCCACCACTAGTCTGGACGAAACAGCAACTGAAAACAATCAAGTGTCCCATTGTGATCAGAAGATGCAGAATGCCACACAGAATCATGAGCAGACAGACGAGGAAAGGGTACTGAGCCTAAAGACAGATTAAATTAGACAGAATTCAGCATCAGACTTTATGTACAATAGCAGATGCAATCAGATCAACATCAATGGGAGCTATAAAGATGGCTTTAGGAAGTCTACCTTTAGAATTACAGAGAAAGGAGTTAAGACTAAATTACATGAACAGAGTTATGTTAGATAAGTCTCACCCAGCACATACAGCTTTTATCAAATGCCAACTAACAACTCAGGCCAATCCAATGAATACCACTAGATACCCTACAGGATGGAAGTGTATGGAGGAAATTGTCCATCTGGGTACATTAATTACATCAATTAAAAACAGTTGTGAATACAAGCCAGTGATTCCACCCTGGGAGATCAAGAAACCAGACATGGACTACCACGTAGGAGAAATACTTAACAAATAATACAGAAAATATTAAAAACACAGCCAATAAATTTATACAACAAATATCAAAAGACAGCATTACTGTAATCACAGATGGATCCAAGGGAGAGGATGACAAATTGGGGATAGGAATATATATTCAAAAATGGCAAAACAATATAGTATCACAGAAAATACATCCATTTTCACAGCAGAGATGGTGGCAATACTAAAAGCACTAGAATATTCTCTAATAATCCTCCCAAGAAACTAACAGTTTTAACTGACTCTTTCAACAATTCAAGCACTTAGAAACTTACGAGAATGTAGTAGACCTGATATAGCAGAGGAGATATTTCTGGCTACTACATACTTATATTCCAGAGGATGTTCAGTCTTAATTGCTTGGATACCTTCACATGTTGGCATAGAGAGAAATGAAAAGGCACATAAAGAAGCCAAGAAAGGTAGATCTGATAAAAATCTAATAAATGTAGGGATGAGTAAATCAGAGATTAAGAGCTTAATTAAGATTTAATAACAGATGAATGGAAAGCAGAGTGGGATAAAAATCTGAAAGGAAGACATGCATATAAGATGTTCAAGGCTCCAACAAGAAAATGTCAGATGTCTAGGTAATTGAAAATTCCCAGTAATAAGAAACTTCTCAGACTACAGCTGGTAAAAGGCTATTTCAGAATAGAACAACCTTACTGTGCAGGATGTCTTCAAGACAATAATATAGAACATTTCTTGTTAAAATGTAAGAGGTATAAACAAATGAGAATACCAATATTAGATTATTTGCAGGCATCAAACTTAACTATTAATATAGAAGAGGGGTTAAGAATAGACAGACCTAGGGAACTGCATAATTTTATATAGTCAAACAATATTTGACACGAACAAATGTTAATAAATAGTGGTTGGGAATGTGAAGGTCTGATGCTGTTCTTACAATGCATATGACTTTTAACAGATGAAAGTCAATTAAATATCTGTTAAATTCGGTTATACACCCCTCCACTAATATTATTCTTGTTCAGAGTTTCTTCTTTATTTTTTGGGTTTGTTTGTTTTTTTTAAACATATAAGCGTAATTGGTAACTGTGATTTTTCCTATTTACAATGATTTGACAAATGTGATGCCACTTTCTCATATCGGCAGTTGTTCAAAGTATTTGGAATTGAAAACAATATATATCCTAATTATAACCCATCAGAGGTTGAATGGGATATTTTTCTTCGTTAATTTAAAAAAAAAATTTATACTACGCCTTAGCTTAATTAGAATGACAGTCTAGTTCCCTTTCTCGCTGCCATAGCCTTACTGGAACATGTGACTTCAACTCAACAAGTTTCAAATTTTTTTTAAAGACAGGTATATCATTTCAACCCTTGATGGGTTATAATGAGGATGTGTAGTGTAGTAAATTCAACATAATAGAATCTGATTTCCAATATCTAAATATTGTATCTCTCTTCCCCCCACTCAGTCCAAATAGAGAAAATCAAAACTAAGATTGGGACCGAAGACGCGGCAAACGAGATGAATGCAGCTATAATGATCAATGTTGATGTGGGGATAAGATGTAGTCAGATGAGGTGCTCATGTGGATGATGGCAGATAATTGGTGGATTGGGTGTCATCCCTGAGCTTTCCCACCATTATTCACCATGGGCAGTTGTGAGACTTTATTATGTTTTTCTTTGTTGTTGTTTGTATTAGTTGCAGAAAAACCACAGGAGCCCCCTAGATCTACACTTTAGGTAATGCTAAGTAAATCAGTTGTAAAAAAGGTGACAAGCTCAGCAGCCCTAGTTAAACAGCAATATCCCCTATTTCTCAGCTGGATAGACTAGAGCTCATATTATCACTCAAAGTACAGCTAAGGAAAAAAAAATGAGTGAGGAACAAATTGCTTTTAGACTGAGCAGTGGAACCATCAATCAATACCCTTTAGCTCCCCAAGGAGCATAGGCCTTCAACAAACACATGCCAAGTCTTCCTGTCCTGTGCCATCCGCTCAAGCTCTTTCCATGTTTTCCCCATCATGTTCATCTTTGTATCCTGTTCTCTTTTCCATGTGTTTTTTGGTCTACCTCTGCCTCTCTTTCCCTGTAGATTCCAGAACAAGGACTGTCTTGTAATGCTAACAACAGGTTTCCTCAATGTGGGCTCTATCCATCGCCAGCGTCTTCTTCTCAGCTCTTGTTCCACCGGCACTTGTCTGCTTCTTGTCATCAGTTCCACATTTGTGACTTTGTCATACCATTTCAGTTCTTCTATTCTACGCAAGCACCCATTCATAAAAGTCTGTAGCTTGTTGGTTGTTGTTTTTGTTGCTCTCCATGTCTCAGAGCCATACAGAGACTTGACATTTGAGTTGAAGATTTTTATTTTCGTGTTGGACTTGATTTCTCTTGATCTCCATATGTTTCCCAATGCAATGAAAGCTCCTCTTACTTTTTGTATTCTTATTTTGATTTCACTGTCTGTCCCTCCAACTTTGTCTACATTACTTCCAAGATATGTGTAAGATTCTACATCTTTTAGTGGTGTTTCTTCAAGTTCAACCTTGTTATCATTTCTTGCTGTGTATTTTCAGACCCACTTGTTGTGACCTCTCGTCGAGAATTTTCATTTTGTCTTGCATCTGATTATGATTATGGGACAGAAGAGCCAAGTCATCTTCAAAATCCAGATCATCAAGCTGTTTAGTCAGATTCCACTGGATTCCATTTCTTTTGTGTGATGTCAATGTTTTCATAACCCAATTTATTGCTAGTAAGAACAGAAATGGAAACAAGAGGCATCCCTGTCTCACTCCCGTTCTAATCCTAAACGGTTCTGTAAGTTGTTCTTCATGAAGAACTCTGCATGTCATGTCTTAATAGGTATTCTTTATTAAGTTAATGATCTTTGCAGTGGCGTATCCTGGTAATGCGAGCTAGGCGTGCTGCTACTTAAAATGAATATGTAAGCCTACTATTTAACTTCTTCCCCTCTTAATTTAAAAACCAACTATATTCAATTACGCAACGATAGTTATTAGGGGTATATGTCAATTATCTCCGAAATACTAATTAACTTACCACTTGAAACTCACTGTCACTAATAATCTGCATTCCCGGCAACTAACAAAAATTAATCACAAAAAACACTGGACGGACACAGCCGATTTTTACAACTTGAGAGCTGCAAGACCACCGCACGCATGTTCGTATTGTATTGACGTATCTGGCCATGACCCCGATCCACACAAACCAGTCTTCAAACGTAAAACCGAAAGGTGCCGCACGCATAGTGACGTAATTACCCGAGAAACTTCGGGCGATTGCTACCAACCAAAAAAACTGCACTATAAAACGCTTCTGGGAAATTGAAACTAGATATGCTCGTAGATTCTATGCGGAAAAATCCGTTATCCTGATGCGTGCGGTCCGAAAGCAGAACATTATAAGAGAAATATTTTATAGAATAATACATTAAATTTTTATTTTCCTTCGGGCATAGGTGTGCGTAGCACGCACAGCACACATAGAGAATACGCCACTGGATCTTTGTTTCATGGGAACTCCATAATGCCTCATCAATTTCCAAAGTGATTCTCTGTCTATGCTGTCAAATGCCTTTTCATAGTCCACAAATCCGATGTATAGCGGTGAATTCCATTCCAGACTTTGTTCAACTATTATTCTCAATGTGGCTATCTGGTCTGTACATGATCTATTTTGTCGAAAACTTGCTTGTTCATCTCTCATTTGCTTGTCTACGGACTCTCTTTATCTCTCAATGATGATTCTGTTAAATACTTTTCCTGGTACTTGTCACGAGAGGTTCAGATGTTATTAGAATATATAATAGTGCCAGATAAGAGACTGGTCAGAATATTATAATATATATATATATATATATAAATATATATCTATATATATATAAATATGCAGAAATATATATATATATATATATATATATATATATACATACCCCTCTTATTACCAACTTCTTTGTAGTCTTGTATTTTTCCACCACCACTTTTATCTGGTGGGGCAACTGGACTTCTTTTGGACCGGCCTCCAGTTCGATCATCAGTGAAGTGGTTGTTGTAGTGCTGTTGAGCGAAAGCATGACTCCCTTTTCGTGCCTCCCTACTTTAGCGAAACCTCTCCTTCCAGTTATCACCTCGAGGATGCCAATCACTTTGTCATCTGGTAGGGCCCTGAGTGAGGCCTCACCTCCAGACATCTGCGTGATCTTAACTGTCCTCTCCTGTATCGCATCTGTGTCGCCTTTTTTGCTAGCTTTTTTTCCCTCTTCCCTTCTCCGGTCCCGGTCAGGACTAGAATCGAGCACCTGTTCACCTTCGGAAGGAGCCTTTTCTTGATCCAGAGCTTTTGGGTAGTTGTCAGTTCTTGCTTCGTCCTGACTAGGTCAAGTTTTTTGCTTCTCAGAGCTTTCGTTGTCTTGCAAGTCAGGAGCTACTTCTAGTATAGCTTCTTGAAGAGAGAGCCTAAGGAACTCATCTCCGTTTTGGATTCTGCGTAGTGCATCTATTATGGTATCATCGATATCTTCTGTGTCTTCGTCTTGTACCTGTCTGTGCTGAAGAGCTGTCTCTTTCACCTCCTTCATAGTGCTTGCAGGTGGGTCGGCTGTTCTTTCCGGTTGGCTATTTTTTGCTTTTGTTCAGCACTGGTGGGCTGGTGTAAACCTTCCTCTTTTTGGCGTGTGGTTTATTTCGGACCATTTTGACTATAATGCGATCCTTTCTTGAATAGTGGCGTTCTGAGAAGGACGTTGTCGGTTCGGTTGGGCTCCAAATCAACCAAGTTCAAGGACTTTTATACCGTCATTCCCCCCGTCTCGGAGAACATGGTCAAAACCGGTATTAGGAATATACAAACAAGGCGTCTTTTTGCCTTCTCGTTCAATGTGCAAAATTTTTTATATTTATTATCTCTCTTAATTCTGAACCGATTTTGATCATTTAAAGTTAGAATTATACTGTGAATTTATCTCTACCGTTCTATCTAATAATTATTTAGTTAGCAAAATGCATTTAAATCTATGCAGACTTTAACTAACTAAATTTGGGACTACCCTGATGTATAGATGTCAATTTAAACGATTTTTCTCTTTAAATGAACTACTAATCGAGGAAGTCTTTACACCTACCTCTTAAGTAACATCCCCGTTGTTGAACTATCTATACCTTTCCGTTTAAACATCTTTAAGAAATTAAATAACTTCGTACTTTCATTTCTACAAAATGCTCCTGTATGTTACGCCTAAAAAGGTTTCCTTATACACACTAGAAAAAAGGGCGTTTTCATTGGCTGTTTGTATCGGTCCGTTTTCCTATAGTATTGCATGCGGTAAATATGACCGTGATGTAAGACAGACCAAAACACGACAGCATTGATAGTAACATTATTTCTCTTTAATTTGTGCGCTGTTGTAAATTTCCCTTCTTAGGCAACTTGACCAGGTAGCCTTCCTTCCATTCTGCTGGTATTTCCTCTCTCCCCCAGACTTTGCCAAGTAGTTTGTATAATATCTCTGTAGAGGTATCAGTATCTGTTTTGATGGCCTCTGCTGGAATGCCATCTGGACCAACTGCTTTTGCATCTGTCAGAAGCTTTATGGTTTTCTTTATTTCCTCTCTACATTTATGAATGTCTGTAGCTTTTTGGTTGCTGTTTTAGTTGTTCTCCATGTTTTACAGCCACACAATATAACTGAACTGTTTATTTAATCTACTTATAACTATTAATAGTTTTATTGCTTTTTAAAGTGAATGAACGTATCCTTCTATTTCATTTTGTAAGATATCATATTTGCACCTTGATAGTTTAAACAATGAATGTAAGCTTCTCTGTTTGTTGTTGTTTTTGTTTTTAAGGACTATTTGCATTGCACACGGACAACTCCATCGGTTTTCCTACCTCCTCCTTTACATTACACAAGGAGGATCTAAGCACAGTGCACAAACTCTGTAGCACAGACGAGAATCCCGATGTGTATACATAGGAATCACGCATTCTAGAAATACTTTTGCGGTGGGTAGGTTTAACATTTTTGACTTTTGCCAGGGCAGCGGCCTTGTGGTCTACTCTTTACAATTTCCAACTGCCGAAGGATTTTTATCGTGCGTAACTTGCAAAAAAGGGCCTTCCTATTTCTTCGCGCTTATCCGAGAAGGCTAGGTATGCGATCTCACTACCCAGGAGACCCGGGGGGTGGGGGGGGGGGGGGGGGAGTATCGTGAAGTCCGATTCACAACACGTTATTTTGACCCAACGGCACGGCATACTTTATGACAGCGTTTGCCAGTCATCATCATCAGCTGCCATCTCCACAACGAAGGTTGGCTGTAAAGGATCTCTAACGTCTTCTGTCTCTTGTCTTGGTGGTGCACTCTGATAGGCTTTTCCCTGCCCATCTCTTGATGTTATCTTCCCACTTATAGCGCTGTCTTCCCCTTGCACGTTTGCCTTTACCTCTCCCTTCTATTATGGTCTTCTGCAAGGTGTTATGCCTTTTTATGTGGCCAAAGTACTTTAGCTGCCGAACTTTGATCTCCCTCATTAGTTCTCTTTTCATACCTAGATTTTATAGGACCTCATTATTTGTTTTCTTCTCTTTCCATGAGATGCGCCCCATTTTTCTATATATCTACATTTCAAGAGCCTCAATTTGCCAGTAGAACCAATGAAAAAGCGTCCTTATTCGTTTGTTTACAAAAACGATTGGGCATTCAACATGGCGATCTCAAATCTGTGCAAACCAATTGGGGATGGCATTAAACTACAGCATTATGAGCGAAGTACCACCTGGAAGAGGTTAGTAATTTAACATTAGGAATGTTACTTTATAGGTAGGTGTAAAGACTTCCACGAATAGTATTATACGAATGGAGAAATCTCGAGTGGAATGCATCGAGACATTGGGAAAGTCGAATATTTTGCTGTTTAGGTTACGCATAGGGAAAGATGGGAGTATGTAATTAAAAGACAATTAGCTAGAAAGTTGAAGACTAATCCAGGGCGTATTTTAAGCCTAAGATGAAGGAAATCGGTCCAGGAATAACGAAGATATTTGAAATCTTAGTTTTCAATATTTGCAGATCTAGACAAATTATGCATACATTTTGGGTACACAAACACACAGTTCAGCAGTATTGTTTTCTCTGTCGCCGGATGTGACCTACATAAGACCCTGCTTCTTGCGAAACGAGGCCATTCAATTTTGAAAAATACAGTGAGCGCCAGAGTGTTAATGAAGATTGCCTTTGCCTTCTGTATCTGAGAGCAGACCATAGATATCCATTAACAGCTCGACTGTATGTACTTGGGGGTAAGAAAGAATATATATATATATATATATATATATATATATATATATATATATATATATATATATATATATATATATATATATATATATATATATATATATATAAAATTGTGATTTAGGAAGTGTATAGATGTGTTATGAAACTACTGTGTAAATTATTGGAGGCAAAACTAAGCCTGTGTATATTCAAATAAATTTAGAATGGTAGCAAAAGTGTGTCCATAGTTTTGGAAAAGCTTTTAAAGAATTATTTCTTGAATGAATGGACCACACACCAGGAACATAAGAAAGGATGAAAGGAATTACTTTACTGTATTGATTGAGAATGGGTTGATTTCCATTGCTTAGTATTTGGCAAAGAAAACACAAGACCTAATAAATGTGTGGAGGCGAATCATAGACAAATGGCTCTAACTAAGGATTTGGAGAAAAATTGTATTCACAGTGAACTGGATTGAGTGGTTACTGATATATTATGTCCTGTGCATCTGCTAGCACCCTGTCTGAAACTGTCTCTCACAGTCTACATCTGTGATAGTGGGATAGTGATAGACAATATAGTGGTTAATCTAATATATTTCAGGTTATATCCTGTCATCCGAGTACACAATAAAGAGTCAGCCACTACTGAAGGAACTAGTAGTGCGAGCGCCCTTTGAGTTCAGAGGAACAGCCACCCAGTATCTACTGCCTGGAGGAATCTCATTTGATCTTTCCTTCCATGTCAGAAGAGTGACAGGCTTCAATACAACAGATAAGTGGCCAAACAAGGCTACTGTCCAGAGTATCCCAGTATAACCACACTAAAAAGACAGATATTTATAATGATGACATCTAGATGGGCATGGTTAAAGCCATTCATTAACTGAAATGCACTAACTGTGAACTAAGATTGAGCCTAAAATATAAACAGTCAACAACTGTAGTGAGTTCAACCCAGAGAGAGAAGAACTTTCCTACACCTTTAAAGACTTTAGCTAATTTAGAACTTTTTATCAGTGATTTTATTTATTTTATATTGTAAACAAAAGTTTGAGTTCAGTGAAAGATTTTCACAAAGAAAAGAAAAAAAGTTGTACAAAATAAATTGTAAATATTTGCCAACAGACTTACTTGAATTAATTAAGTTAAGTTACAGTTCTTGTTGGTAAATAGTTTAGTTAATACCCCTAGCAGAGCTAATAATATAAACAGAGGAGGATCTGGAGAAGAGCCTTTAGGAACTTAGGGTAATACATTACCATCTTCCCTAGGAACTTATACAGCTTGATCCTACCTTTGATGTCCATACACCCTTACTCTTTTCAGAGAAGGGGGTATTACTTATAAGACCAGTCTCTTATCTGGCATTATCCTGGTATCACCTGATACAACTTTATGTCCAAGATATTTATAAATTCTATAACAACATCTAACCTCTCGTGACAGGGAGTATGGTATCATGAGGACAACTGGTTCTGAAAATTTTTTTTCCATAAATCGTATTCCCTCTACTGGGAATCGAACTCGGTACCGTTAGAATTCGAGGCGGACGACATACCTCTTAACCACTCCGACCCCTAAATTTCTCTATAATTTTAAGTTATCTTACAAGCACTTTTACTTTGACAGTTTACAAAATAAACAAATGCTAACATTGTTAGTACATATGCCATAATTTCATAGTTATAATCATCGTTATTTTAAACAAGAAGAACAAAATATTAGAAGGATAATTAATCGTACATTAACGTTAAAATAATGCATGTCAGTAGCGTATATGTTGCCGCTTTCACTGTGCAGGATTTTGTTCAAAAGATAAAATAATAATCGTCATCATTAACCTTCAGCTTCCCGAGGAGCAGAGGCGTTCATTACATTTATTCCGATCTTTCAATTACTACTAATAATAATCATAATAACCTCCTACAGTCATAACTGACTATGAGAATACGTCCCTGAAGTGACAGGCCCCAGCTGCTTTTTTTTCCTTTTTCCTGGTGTTCCTTTCGGCGTGTTCTTCTCTCTTCTGCTTGTTGTGATAGCTTCTTTTCGGCGAATCTGAGGTGGCGCCGTAGGTAGCATTGCCACTAGGTACAATCGAAAGCCTCCTGCTCCCAGGTTGCTGTATTTATGTCCAGTGCCCTCATGTCTCTCTTTCACACATCTTTGAAACTCAGCTACGGTCACCCGGTTGTTCTTTTGCAATCTGCCAATTGTCCGTAGAAATATCTTAGGGGTTGCGACCATCTTCCATGAGGCGGACATGGCCAAGCCAGCGTAGTCTGCACTGTCTGAGCAGTGTATACATGCTTTGAAGGCCAGCACTTCGACATTTATTACTTTGTCCTTCCACAAAACACCAAGGATGCGGCGAAGGCACCGTAGATGGAATGTATTGAGCCTTCTTTCTTGCTAGGCATAAGGTATCCATGCCCAGCTGCCATATAGAAGCGTGCTGGTGATGCAGGCATAAATCAACTTTATATAGGGGCAAAGTCTTTTACAGACAGGGGGTA
This sequence comes from Oreohelix idahoensis, assembly GCA_024509875.1. Lineage (NCBI taxonomy): Eukaryota > Metazoa > Mollusca > Gastropoda > Stylommatophora > Oreohelicidae > Oreohelix > Oreohelix idahoensis. Next base: position 279,094 of record JAMPIV010014321.1, read on the forward strand.
TGATGTGCTGGTGTTGTGGGTAGTGGGTTTCCCCCCTTGCTTCACCCTAGGAGCGACCATTGCGGTGTTAGTCTCTTGGCCTAGCAAAACCTCTCATACCCCAAGATCGTTGTGCGTGGTGAAGAGCCACACCCTCCTCGAGGTAGTCCTGGTAACTGAGGGTGCGAATCCTCAGGCTAAACACAACGGATCTAGAGGAGCAAACCTCGATAATAAAACCGGTGCACTACACCGTACACGCCCTCTGTGGGTGGGAAGGAGCCAGATGGATACTGAACAAATCTTGGGAGTGGGAACGAGTGTGGACTGCTCCCTGAAGATCGGAACCCATCGTACAGGCACAGAGACTCAGGACGTGACGATCCTATTGCCTTCAACTCTTGGTCACATGCCTAGAGCCTCGGAGAACTCGGCGTAACCAGCAGGCAATTTGGTGGCGGGGAAAGAGCACTGTGAGCCCTACCTTGGCTACGTATCACAAGGAGACACAGAAACACCCCCTTTATCTCCCCCAGAGCTGGCACAGTACACTTCTGGCTTCTACCCGGGGCAGTAAGAAATCCACAGGCACCCCAGCATCACAATGCCAAGAAGATGACAAAGTTGGAATTTACTAACTCAAACCTGGCAGAGCAAGTCCTCCATCAGATGCGGCCGATGCTGGGCCTACTGGCGCGTGGACACGTCCCGATCCCCATCGAGACTTGCCCGGGAAGCCCACCCCGGCTAAAAAAATCAGAGAAGGCCACTCTCCAAACCTCCGATGTCTTGCGGGCAGTGTTAGGATGTGCAAGAACATGGACAGGAAGACTCCACAACTTCCCCACTGAAGACACGCCCACGGCGACCGTTGCCTCAATTGGCTGTGTGTGGTGTACCCGGAAACGGGGCCTCCCAGTACTGAGGCACAGTTAAGTCCCCGATGTCACTTATCGGTGCAGAGTTGAGAGAGATGGCTGAGCATCACAATCCCCCCTGTGTTGCAGCATGATGAGAACCCAGCATTGCACACTGAGATTGGGGGGATCACTTGGGCACCAGACTTAATACTGGCTCTTGACTGGATGGCCGCATGCAGGAGATTTCTACAATGGAGGGTTGGCAGGTGGTGGGTATCTGGAAGTGGCTCTGTGCAGGACGTGAGGATTCCTTGGGAGAGCCCAGAACCAGAGCACAGCATTGTGCAAGCTCTGCATAGTTGGAGAGCCCCCTGGATGACGGGGAATGCACAGTGTGCTACCCCACCTATCCCCAACTGCTAACTTAGAACCAGAAGTGGGGTCCTCTGTATGCGTGCCAGGCCAGGATAAAATGCCTGGGAAAGAGACTGGAGCTCAGAACTCCCTAACTCAAAGTTGCAGGATGGCAGAAAAGCCATGGGAAAGACAGGGCTATTTTGAAGATAACGCAACCATATTTTCACCATACGAGCTCGGACGCCGCCTCGGTAAACAAGGTCCGTGCAGAGCAGTGACACCCCCAGGCTGCTTGCGAATAGTCTACTACTGGGAACATAAACAGATTAGGGATGAGCCCACTCTCCCGTTGAACAGGTGCTAAAGTCATAGATACTGGGCCAGAAGGCGCACCGGAAACCACAGTATCACGAAACTCGCTTTTTTTTTTTTCTATGGAGAGTACACCGTCAAATAAATCTCGTACTGGTGCTCGCCCTGTGGAGCTCCACCAGGCAGGTGCAGTGCCGGGCTCTGAGCCTCGACAGAGCCCACCCTCAGCTACTGGAGGACCCTCTAGACCGTCTTGTGGAGTCAGCAGACGGCGGAGGAGAACTACTGACCAAAACAAAACAGAAAAAGAGAAACCCAGAGTGCCACTTGTCATGATGCACTGGAATGCAGAGGGAGTGAACAGCAAGCAGGCTGGATACAGCAAAAAGACAGAGCTGGAAAACATCTTGTATGAGAAGCAAGTCAGTGTTTGCTGTATCCAAGAGACTCACTTGAAAGCAGATCAAACCTTTAAAATAAGGGGATATCAATGCTTCAGATCCGACAGACAAGATAGACGAAAAGGAGGAGTACTTACTCTTGTAAGGAATAACATTCCTGCACACGAAAGGAAAACCTTCATGGATGGAGCAGAATATCAGCTGTTGCAGATAAAGGTAGACAAGATGGAAATAGAACTCCTGAACTATTACTGTCCGAACAACAAACCCCTGAGTCTCAGCTCTATACAGGTACCAGCCACCAACTTTATAGCAGTTGGAGACTTTAATAGCCACTCCCAGAGCTGGGGCTATAACTATCTGGATCACAGAGGGGAAGAGGTTGAAACTTGGCAAGATGATCACTCCCTAATCCTAGTCAATAATGCCACAGATACTCCTACCTTCTACTCCAGAGGATGGCACACAACTTCAACACCAGATCTTGCCTTCTCCACACCAGATATAGCTGGATCTATTAGTAGAGAAGTAGGAGACCAACTAGGGGGAAGCGACCATCGCCCAATCTTTCTTACTGTCCAGAGTGCAACTCTCAGTACAGGCCCAGCCATTACAAGATGGAACTACAAAAAGCCAACTGGGGTTTATTCAGGCATCAGGTGAACATGCTGCTGTCTACCCTCAAGGTACAGAACAGAGACATTAATGAAGTGGTAAAAGACTTCAACAGATGCATACTACAAGCTGCAAAAGAAACCATTCCCAAAGGATGCCGGCGTAACTACATACCATACTGGTCCAGCACACTCCAAGAACGTCAGGAAGCTATGGACAGGGCTAGAAAGGACGCAGAGTCTCAGCCTTCACTTGAAACTCACAACAAATGGAAAAAGGCTGTAGCAGAGTTTCAGAGAACAAAGCTAGAAGAAAAACGGAAAAGCTGGAGAACTAAAACGGAAAAGCTGAACCTTGAGAGAGACGGCAGGAAACTTTGGAGATTAGTCAAGTCTCTAAATGAAGAGCGTTCCTCACCTAAGCAGACTATCACATTGGATGAAGGTGGCAAACTTTTCAGAGGAAAACAAGCTGCAGACTTGTTTGCTAGAAGATACAGTTCAGAAAGCAACTTACCCATTAACATAGATCATCAGAGAGAGATAAGAAAAGAAATACTGGCAACCATGGGACAGACAGATACTCCTGCCCCAATGAGGGAACCCATCACACTAGGAGAACTACAGAAGGCTATTTCCAAGCTTAAGTTTCAAAAGTCACCCGGCCCAGACAAAATCAGCAATGAAATGCTAGTAAATCTGAGCTCAGCAGCAAAGACAAAACTGCTTGAGATATTCAACCACAGCTGGTTGAAAGGAACGGTACCCCAAGTATGGAGAGAAGCCATCACAATACCTATACTAAAGAAAGGGAAATGTAAGACCGAGGCTGCAAGTTACCGGCCAATCAGTCTCACAAGCTGTGTTGGGAAGACTATGGAGCGAATAGTCAACCACAGATTGAAATGGTATTTAGAGTCTGAGCAGATCCTGGTGCCGGAACAAGCTGGATTTAGAGAATGCTACAGTATAGAAGACCAAGTTACTTACTTGTCTCAAGCAATAGAAGATGCCTTCCAGGAGAAGAAAAAGGTCCTAACGATCTGGGTCGACTTCAAGCAGGCCTTTGACAAGGTGTGGAAAGATGGCCTCATTGCAAAACTTAGGAGAAGTGGAATCCAAGGCAACATGATGAAATGGATCCAGTCATACTTGCATAACAGGAGAACTAGAGTCACTCTTGACGGTCTGCAGAGCAGAAAAGTGTTGCTCCATCAGGGGGTACCTCAAGGAGGAGTAATTTCCCCAACACTCTTCCTTGTTTACATCAATGACCTGGTGAAAGATCTCCCTGCAGGAGTTAAAGCTGCCTTATATGCAGATGACCTAGTACTCTGGTGCGCTGATGAAAATGTCACCACAGCAAATTATAGAATGCAGCGGGCAGCAGACATGCTAGTGTCATGGGCAGAGAAATGGCTTATCACAATAAACACAGACAAAACCTCCACAACACTGTTCTCCCTCTCCCCCAAGGACAAATCAGCTAACATACACCTAGGGACAACCGTGATCAAGGAAGAAAGCTACCCCACCTATCTTGGGGTGACATTTGACCAAAGGCTTACATGGAATAAGCATATTGAAAATGCAGAAGGAAAGGCCCGAAGACGACTAAGCATACTCAGAAAATTAGCAGGTACCAACTGGGGAGCAAATGAACGAAATCTAAAGAAGATTTATAATGGAGTAATAAGCCCACACTTAGAGTTTAGCTCAGCAGCATGGTCATCAGCTGCTAACTCACATCTGCAGTCTTTGGACAAGGTGCAAAATCAAGCTCTCAGGCTCATTACAGGAGCCATGAAAACTACACCAATAACAGAGATGCAGAAGGTTGCTGGATTACAGACATTGTCCCATAGAAGAGACACAGAAAACCATGATCCAGATGGAAAAGTACAACAGTATGCCAATGCACCCAATGAAGGCAAGACTAGATGATCTGGCATTGGGACGTCTAAAGCGTAGCAGCTTTGTGCATCGGGGGAAAAGACTTATAAGACAGCATCAAGAAGACCTATCCATGAAGACAACACCACTGAAGCCCACCCTATACCCTGTACCATGGGAGCAGGCCAGCAGTGCCCTCCAAATTAATACATCAGTCAGTGGTCTCACAAGTGGATGTGAGTATAATGATCTGCAAAAACGAACTGCTACATTGAGTATGATCCAAGAAAGCTATCCCGATCAATCATGGATACATGCCTATACAGATGGATCAGCAACTAATGCTGTTAGGAATGGAGGTGCCGGTATCTTTATCTCATATCCTGACAACCACTATGAGACTAGGCACATTCCCACTGGTAAATTCTGTTCCAACTATACAGCTGAGGTTCAAGCTCTAGAGCAAGCTGCAAATACGATTTATAACACCAACTCTGACTGCCACCAGGTAGTCATCCTCACAGATGCACTGTCTGTCCTGCAAGCTCTCAAGGGTGGTAAACTCCCGCATCTGAGAAATGAACTAAACAAGGTAGCTGCCAAAAAGAGAACCATACTTCAGTGGGTACCATCTCATTGTGGTGTACCCGGAAATGAAAAGGCAGATAAACTTGCAAAAAAGGGAGGAGAATGGGAACAAGAAGATAATGAAGTCACATACTTTGAGAAAAAGAGAGCTATCCAGACTATCAGAAGAGAACAGAACCAACCCAAAGACGACTATCACACTCTCGACCGGCAGGGACAGATAACTATTTTTCGACTCAGGACAGGGCATAACAAACTGAATAAACACATGCACAAGCTACGATTGTCTGCTTCACCACTGTGCACATGTGGATTAAACGAACAAACTGCTGAGCATGTTCTACAGGACTGTCCTCTGTATGACCAGTTAAGAAAGATATACTGGCCCAATGACTCAACACTAAGCTCAAAGCTATATGGAGTTAAAGAGGAACTTCAAACAACAGTCGAATTCATCATGAGAACTCGTCTGACGGTGTAATCATCAAAGATGCGATCGCAAGAAGAATAAGAAGAACTTTATATATACAGTATATATAAACTATATCAACCACAGCTTTGGTTTTCATTGTGAGTCTGGAGGTTCCCCAAACACCCGTTATGAGGCGGGCAAAAATAATTTTAGTTTTGCCAATGCGACCTTAAATTTCTGTGTCCAGAGAGAGTTTATCATTGATGGTAGTCCCCAGGTATGTGGAGTGAATCACCACTGCCATCTTCTTCTTCTGCGTTCAGTTTGTAGTCATGCTAAATCTGCAGGCCTGTAGCCACGACGAAGTCCAGTCTTTTCCAGGTCAGCGCGGCAGCCCCATAGCTTCTGCTTGAGCTCAGCCCCCCTCCCCAACCTCCACCCCCCCGGCCAGGTCAGACGGCATGGGTCATCATGGGTTGGGCAGTTTTGGAGAATGTGTTCGGGGGTCTGGATTCCGGTTCCACATGGATATTCGTTTATATGAGATATCCAGAGGCGATGGAGATGGCCTAGTAGTCTGCAGTGCCAGTTCTCGTGCGGAATATGATGGTCTGTTGATGTCTGTTAAGTTTGTGGATTGGGTCATATCTGCTGTATGTATCACCTTTCTCCTTCCACTGGTTTTTGTACTTGTTGTGGATGATGGTTTTAGCTTCTCGATAGGGCAATGGGTGGCTGAATTGTTCCATTTTACTGCCACTTCTAGATAGAGCATCTGCTCTCTCATTTCCAGTGATTCCACAATTGGAGGGTAACCACTGAAGGGCAATGGTTAATGACCATTGGATAATGTTAAGCTCAGATCTGATCTCAAGCATCATGTCTTCATTTCTGGTGTTCTGTATTGATTCCAGTAATGATCTACAGTCAGTGAAGATTACTATCTTAGCTGGTGGCTGCTGTTCTGATCTGGTGAGGATTTTCAGAGCTTCTGTCCTGAAATTGGAAATCTTTTCAGTTGGGAAGGTCTTTCGGATAATCTTCCCGGTTACGAATCTTATAAAAATGCCTCCTCCGCCATTCATTACTGCCCCCTCTGCGGATCCATCTGTGTTTAAGTGTGTCCACTTTGTCGGGTTCTACTTTGCTTCAATCATCTCCTGAGCCAATGTTTTTAGAAGTGGAGGTGTCTGGTGGTGTTTCTTTCTTATTTCAGGGACTTCTGTGTTGATAGATATATTTTCATGGCAGTAATTAACATTTCCATTTCGGTGGGTTGTTTTGGGAGGAGGTCTTCATGGCATTGATGCAGATGTTCTGAGATATTTAAGAAGGCGTTTCTCTTCAGCCTTTTTTTTTAAATGTAAAATTTTTGCCTCGTTTTTGGCGAGACGCGTCCCGTTCAACCTAGTCGGTTATATTAGGGCGCATGTCCAATTATAAAAGACCCTTAGGTCTGGAAGTTTATTCTTCAGCCTGTTTTTTTGTCAAGTTGTGGAGTTTGACTTGCTTGTTTTCTCCTTTTGTTTCTTTCTGATGTGAACAATGATTGCTTCTCGTTTCGATCTGGAAATTTTCCGGTACTCCATGATTGATTGAGGATTTGTGCCTGGCTACAGGTTCCATGTTCTTAATCATATCATTTGTAATACCATCTTTAACTGGAGCTTTCATTTTCTTTAGTTTTGTTACGGCAGCGCTTAGTTTTCTCACAGTGACGGATGACTTCATGATGGTATCTGGGTTTTGGTGCCACCACTGCCAATTCATAGCTATTGATAGTAATAACTGGTGCAACATCCACATTCTGACCAAGCAGATTTGTTTTTTGTTTTTTCAGGCTTTTCTTTAACTTACAACGTATGTCACCCTCTTGTCACCTTCAAATCTTGCAATCGATTTTTCAATCACTTCCAGGTGAGCAATAGCTCTGACACTTGGCATAGTTGTGTATTCCCCATGACAATACAATAATCAGTCGTAAAAATAATAAAATTAAAATGAGCGATAACTGCAAATAATGTAGGTGTATTCTTTCCAACAAGATTGTCTCTCTTGAGAGAAGTATTGAAACCCCCCCCCCCCCCCCCCTCTTCACACACACACTGTTGCACGCGCGTGCACAAACATACACACAACTGACAACTACATTTAAAAAAATGTAATTCACAACTCTTATCAAAATTTAAAAAAAAAATATTAACTTTCCGTGTACTATACTGAATAATGAAATCCGCCTCCTGTGCTCTGGACTCGTTTATTGCAAACTGATAATGTCATTCAGATTAGCCATTATGGATTTCTTGGCATTAGAGAGTCTGAACTTGTCTTTGGCTGATGCAGGTCGACTTGCCCTGAATCGTGATGCGTTCAGAGCAGCTGTAATGGAGACAACGTTCTGGAAAGAATACGTCACATGATGATGATAATGTCATTAGCGGATCGATCACATTTGACTTAAATTTTAAAAAACAAAAAGATAACACTTAAAAAGAAGAAAATAAAAAAATATATAAAATATATTTTAAACACAGGCTTTTATTGCACTAAAAAGCCACAAATAATTTTTCAAGCAGTTTATAGCTTGCAGTAAAAAAATGTAACATCAATCTGACAAAAAGCCTGGGGCGCTGATTCTACATGAAATTAACTTCTGCTTTATACTTCATTACACACTTATGGATAAAATATATCCGCAGTATTTTGCCATTAAAGATTATATTATTATTATATTATCTGCCCTTAAAATCTTAAAATATATATAAGCGCCCTGCGCTTTTTGTCAATTTGATGTTACATTTCGTAACCTTCTGAACTTTCATTTTTGCGGGGTTAAACAGCTGGCCATCTGACCTAGTGTGAAGGCACATGCCTTCAGTTGCATCCCCGCACGTTTCAAGAGTAAGTCAAAGAAGATCACGAAGAGGGTCGGAGCCAGGACATAGCCTGTTTTTGACGCCGCTGCATATGTCAAGGAGCTGTGATGGGTTTCCAGCATATTGGATTATTCTCTTTGTGTCTTCATGGAATGACTTTATCATTTCCAGCAATTTAGTGGAGCATCCTTTTTTTCAGGAGGATTTTGAAGAGTCCATCCCTGATAACTAGGTCAATTCCGAGCTTTCCAGTGCTGTGCTATCCGTTCAAAGCCTTTCCATGTCTTCTTTATCCCTTTCATACCTGTCCCTAGTTCCTTTTTTTATAGTGTTGTCTGGTCTGTCTTCACCTTTCTTACCACGGGGATTCCAGAACAGGGGTGACTTATAATGTTATCAGCACGTTTTCTCAATGTGTGTTCCTTCCAACGTCAATTTCTTCTTAGCTCAAATAATGGCAGCATTAAAGATCAAGGAAATAATGATTAAATTATGTTACAAATGTATGTAAAATATACAGTACTGACGACTAAACATATATACGAATTGCCCTGATAACAGAATATGTGCTTATGGACTTGACATTAATGAAAAGAAACAAAAAGTGATCGTAATTAGGACAACAACATAGACTTTTAATTTCATAAACACGCAAACATTTTAAATGTGATCATGATAAAAAGTTTTAAAAAAAAGTATTTACACTTTGATATTTTACGAGCAAGTCCTGGGTCAGAAGCAGACCAACGGGCAATGACTTATACTTTCCACATATGTTCTAATATCATATGATAAATTTCTCATCAGTGATAAATGTTAAATAAAACTTTAATACATACATACATGTTAGTGTATATTCACATTTTCATGCTACGTAAGATAGCTTACATTCATACATGCATGGTAAATTTTATTTTCACACTATGATATATTTCTCTCTCTCTCTTCCTGTCTCGTATTAGACACCATAATCTCTCTCTCTCTCTCTCTCTCTCTCTCTCTCTCTCTCACACACAACATATTTTATTTCATGATTATAATTAGATACTTTTGTCACAAAACATTTTATTCATGTACTTTTGCGCCCTTCTCTCTCTCCTTCATCGTCCTATTATTTGACATATTTTATGCCCTTACATTTTTTGCTCTGAGCCGCTCCCAAACTTGTTACGTTTCGCCCTGTGAATCATCGAAGGCTAATTAGACAGGTCAGCGGTTAATACGTTTATTACTTTAGTCATCTAGCCACATTTGATACAGTTGATTTTTGCTGACACAAGGTGATCGATGAAAAGAAAGCCTTATTGTCATTCTAAGAAATCTGTCTGGCGGATGCACGAAAACACAGGTGATAAGACGTAATTGTTTCCAATAGCCCATTTTTGAATCAATATTACCGATGACCTGTTAGGGAAACAATATGGGCAGAAAGTAGCTAGACAGGAAATAAGTTCACAGATTTGTTTGTGAGTTTGCATAAAGATGCAATCTGAAGTATTACTGCTTTATTAGAAAGAGGTCACGCGTTGGAATTTTAAAATTTGATATTTTAAAATACGAGGGGAAAATTACATTAAACACCCTGACCATAGTTCTAAAGAGCTTATCATTGGCTTAATTTGAGAGAATGAATAGACTTTAACTTTCATTGGCAAGTTGGTCTAAAAGTACAGTCTGGGACTTTACCTGAGAAATGGCCATATAATCTAGCGGAATCGGAGTCACGAATCAGACTGCATCGCAAGGTCAAATTAGCCAGAGAGACATTGGACTAAGAATTCCAAAATTATAAGTGACAGATCGAAGTATTTGGGCAACTTTGAAACTTAAAAGTAAACCCGCATTTTTAAATACAAAGACTGGAAACTTAAAGGACCAGGACAGAGTATTTAAGAAACTTTGAAACTTAAAAGTATACCCGCATTTTTAAATACAAAGACTGGAGACCTAAGGAATCAGATCACCCGTCTTAAGAGGAATACTAAAATTTCCCAGACCAAGTAATTCGAAAGCATCTAACCTAAGTTGCTGTGTCCATTCTAACTGTGCCAGGAGATTGTGTTTCCAAAAGTTACTTTGGGGTAAGAGTAAAAATTTATTTCACCATGTGAATTTGACATGTTTTTCTTGCTAAGTGGTTATATATGAGGCTTGCGACCTCAACATATGAAAATAGTAATTAACAAACCACTACAGCAAGCGTTGATGACTGCTTCTTGCTTGTCGTAAAGAAAACCGATAGCAAAGGTGACCCCAGATTCCGAATGGAGCAGTGATGAGTGACGATTACATCACACGTGCCTAAAGTGTATAATATCATTTTGTGAGATATAAGTACCTTGTTAATTGTAATTGTGGTGTACCCACATCTGAAAGAGCTAAAGGGGGCGTGGGTTGCATTGTGGCCAAAAACCAGAAAGATAGTATCAAGGGATGGAACTTTGTCTCGGAGCGCATTATGGTTGTAAAACTAAAAGAAGGAGAAACCATAGTCAACCTGGTCATAGTGTATGGGCCAAATGAGGATGAGAGAGCAGAGGTCAAGGAAGAATTCTTCGAGCTGCTTCAAAGAACAGTGGATGACTGCCTAGATGAATTTATCATGCTCGGAGATTTCAATGCCAGAGTTGGAAATGACCATGCTAGATGGGGTGGAGTTATCGGAAGATATGGAGAAGATACTCTCAATGACAATAGAAAGCGACTCCTCAGATTCTGCAGTGAGCAGAATCTGATCATTACCAACACAAAGTTCCCCCATAAGCGCATACATGCATACACTAGGTGTGAACCAACAAAGAATGAGAAGTCAGTGATCGACTATGCCATTGTTAGGAGGAGCTCATTCAAATATGTCCGGGATGCTAGAGTCTGGAGGGGGCCAGAGATTGGAAGTGATCACTACCTGCTTACAATCAAAAGAACAACTGAAAGAGTTGCTCAGCCTAGGAACTGCCCAGCACCACGCAAGAAACCAAGTAAACGAACGGAAGAAATGAGCATTAAGACCTACAAGCTGAAAGAGCCAGAAATTAAGACCAGATATCAGGGGCTTATTGCTACTGCAGTGAGAAACACAGAAGAACAACCTGATGACTTGGAAACCCTGTGGCTTAAATTCAAGGACATCATAAAGACAGCTGCTGCAGAAGCATGTGGTGAAGTCCGACTAGGGAACAAGAGAAAGAGGACACCTTGGTGGACAGAAGAAGTCAAAGAGAAAATAAGAGAGAAGAAAATGGCATGGAAACAATACTTAGGAGCTAAAAACACAGCAGGACAAATAGAGAAATATAGAGAATATGTGATACTCAGAACAGAAGCAAAGAACAAGGTGCTAGCAGCAAAACATAAGTCCTGGGAAGAATTTGGAGAAAAGCTAGAAAAGGATGCGCAAGAAAACCAGAAATTGTTCTATAAGACCCTAAAGAACATGAGGAAGGAAAAACAATGCCCTCTTAAATTTATAAAGGACAAGCAAGGCAAATTGCTTACTGCCCCGAAGGAAGTAATGGAAAGATGGAAAGAATATTTCTCAGAACTCCTTGATGGTGAGCAAGGTAGAGCATCAGAAATGATAACCACTAGCACAGAAGAGGATACAAATGGTGATGAAGATGACATAAAGATGGAAGAACTGAAGGCAGCACTGGAGAAAATCAAGATGGGCAAAGCAGCAGGGCATGATAGTATAACACCAGAAATGGTTAAGTACATGGGAGCATCAGGCGACCTATTACTCCTAAGGGTCCTATAGGCAGCGTGGTGCAACAAGGCCATACCAAAGGATTGGGAGATTGCCATTATAACACCGATTTTCAAAAAGGGTGACAATCGACAATGTGGAAACCACAGAGGCATATCCCTTCTAAGTGTCCCTGGTAAAATCTACTCTAGAATCCTAGAGCAGAGACTCCGATGCCTAGCTGAGCCACAATTGGATGAAGCCCAGTGTGGATTCCGAGCAAACCGAAGTACTCAAGACCTAATCTTCACACTCAGGCAGCTGAGTGAAAAGGCCCTTGAGTAAAAGAGTGAGATCCATCTTTGTTTCATAGATCTGGAAAAGGCGTTTGACAGGGTCCCCTGGAGCAAACTTTGGGACTGTTTGGCAAGGAAGAACATTCCAGCACCTCTGATTCATGCTATACAGAGCTTCTACAAGTCTTGCAGAAATTATGTGAGGACAGCAAACTATAAGTCAGAAGAGTTCAGGACCACCACTGGTGTAAGACAAGGCGATATCCTGTCACCTTATCTTTTCATACTCCTCATGGACGATGTCATCAAGGCATGTAAGGAGAGAACAAGAAAGTATTCAGTGGGGTACTGGAAGATGAGACAGGTCTGTATTTCAGAGCTAGCATTTGCTGATGATGTTGTCCTGATTGCTAAATCAGAGACACATCTCCAATCCAACCTGCAAGTCTGGAAGGAAGAGCTGGAGAAGAGAGGGATGGTCATAAGCAGCTCTAAAACAAAATCCATGGTGATATCACGAGAAGAAAGAAAACATCAGATTAAGTTGGGAGAACAGGTCCTGGAGCAGGTCGACCACTTTAAATATCTTGGAGCTATTATAGACCGAAAGGGGGGCATCAAAGAAAAGTTGGCCACTCGAAAAGCAGCAGCTGGGAGACTTTATCAGGCCATAAATCGAGGATTCCTCAGCAAGAAAGAGGTTGGTAAGAAAACGAAGATGGCTGTATACCGCTCCACCTATGTCCCAGTCTTGACATATGGATGCGAGTCATGGGCAATGACTACAACCCACAAAAGCCAGATCCAAACCTCAGAAATGAGGTATCTGAGGAAGGTGGTTGAAGTAACAAGAAGAGACATGGTCTGCAACCAGACGATACGTCAAGGCCTAAAATCCCACCCGCTGCAGACCCAAATAGAACAGTCCCAACTAAGATGGTTTGGCCATGTCTGCAGAATGGGAGAAGATCGGCTACCATGACAGGCATGGGAAACAAAGAGCCAGGGATCCAGACCTCCAGGATGACCCAGAGTCCGCTGGGAGGACAACATTAGACAATCTTTGAAGGACCGAGGACTAGAATGGAACCAGGCCAGGAAGAAGACAGCTGATAGAATAGTCTGGCGCTCTCTCTTCCAAACCTCTGCACCTCACGGTGGAAGGGGAGCGACTAAGTAAGTAAGTTAATTGTAATTCAGGCAAGCCATTGCCCTCACGCTGTCCAGACACATTTTATCCATTCAAGTAACCAGAAGAATAACGGTGATTTCTAATCATATTCCCTGAGTTATACTGTATTGACTCAGGGAGAATAATTATTCAGAGAGGCTAACATTGGTGGGTGGACAGCGAGACAATGCGACTGTTAATTTGCAGCCCACAAATGTACTTAGCAGAGGCATTTGTTTTTTTATTTTGTCTAAAGTTCATGGAACGAAGTTATCAGACTGTTCATGGTACGAAGCTGCAAGACAGAAAGTTCGACGTCACTAGTTGGGAGTTAAAAGCAGGGAATCAACACTACCCACCTACATTGGACAAGTTGTGTGGAGAAGTGCCCTCATCACAAAAGAATTGACGAAACCACGGCTGCAGGACTCACTTAGACCAGCTGTTATTAAGGAAACAGCATAAGAACAATAGTTTTTATCAGTCCTTAAACCAAGTCTCAGTGAAGACAATTTTATTTAGATCTAAAATTCACCATCATTCCATCGCTATTTTAACCTGTTAAGACTAATTGATTATTACATGTGTTACATGTTATTTTAAAACACAATATTCATTGTTGATTCAGTTATTATAGGTATGAAAGCAAACTATGAGCAAGACTCTTTAATATATATACATCTAGACATATATTTACATCTATAGAGCAAATACTTATAAAAGAATTTCGCTGGATTTACACCAGTTGGGGACTTGAACTGGCTAAAACCATTGCTTAATTCTTCACAAAAGGCGACGGATCAGATATACGTTAATATTGCTCTGCCCTATGCAGCATTGTTCTTGACTTCTGAAAACATCTTGTGAATTCTCCTTTGAGATAGAAGCATCCTTATCCTTCTATCTACAACTCTGCCAAGAGTAATCTTGTGCGAAGGTAGACACCTTTGAAGACCCATATTAGATACTCTTGAGTGTTGGTCACTGGTGGACCACTACTGCAGAGCTAAGGGGAAGCAATCCGTGACAACTTTGAATGTGAGTATGCTATTATATTACTTTTACAACGTTGAATTCCTTGAAATTGATATGTAAAATGCATGTGAGAATAAATGAATTGAGTATAAAAGATGAGAGAAAAGAAGGGCAGAATGTCAGACGGGCTTGTGCCCCAGTTCTCAACCCTTTAAAAATAAGTTTGTTCGTTCGTTCTCTCTTGTATTAGTGTATTGCATGTTATATGATACATTATCACATATGCACACATATATGCAAGTGTATTTTCAAACTTTCATCTCTCTGTGTGTCTCTCTCATACAGAGGCGGATCTACTATGAAGCTTGAGCTTCAGGTCCCCCAAAGTCATTTACTAAAATAGGCCTAATATACATATTATATCGTTTGTCTTTTTGTTGCTTTTCTGTTTATGAAGTTTCCAGTTTTCTATATAATACGATTCTTTCCCATCCCCCAACACATTTTTAAACAAAATAAAAGGGGCTCCTCCAAGAGTTCAAGCTCCAGGGACCCAAAATGTAGACCCGCCACTGCTCTAATATTAGTATATCACATATTGCATACGATTTTTTACATATACATGTGCCGACGGTCAAGATAATATGGGCCCAACACCATATTCCCAATATGCCTCAATGGGCGTGTAACGGGTTCCTTTACCTTTAATGGAAGCTAATACATATGAGTATATTTTGAAACTATGATATATTTCTCTCTCTCTCTCTCTGTATGTGGGTGTCTCAACACTCGTATTTGTGTAACACAGATTAATTTCACATGTACATGGATAGATACATAGATATTAGTGTCTTTTCAAACTATGATATTTCTCTCTCTCTCTGTGTTCGTCTCTCGTATTAGTGTATTACATGTTATATGATACATTTAACGTATGCACATATACCTGCTAGTGTGTTTCAAACTATCATATTTCTCTTTCTCTCCACTATCCCTGCCACTCTATGTCTCTTATTAGTGTATCACCTATTACATAGATTAATTTCACATATACATGGGTAGATACATAGATGTTAGTGCATTGTCAAACTCTGATATCTCTCTCTCTCTCACACACACACACACACATACACTCTCTCTTTAGTGTATCACACCTTACGCAAGATGACATCCAAGCTTACATACCTTGTAAATGCCAGTGTATTTTCATACAATAATTTTCCACTCATTTCCTTTACAATCCTGTTAGCGTCTCATTACACAAACTAACAAACGCCACATGTAAATAATAGATTTTTCAAACAAAGTTTCATGTTTTATTTTAAACAATTGACTTTTTATGCCTGTTAGTGCAATATCCCTGCTACGAAAATCTTAGACAACAGTAGCAATTGAAACCAGGAGGCAAATAAAGAACGGCCTTCTGCTTCCTCCAGCATGTAGTAAGGGGTGACAATATGTGAGGTAGTGGCGTACGCAGGAGGGTGCGAGGGGTTAGTCCGCCCCGAGTGACAGCCAAAATTGGTATGTCAATGGACATTAAGACAGTACTGTACTGTTAAAAAAACTACTTGCAACCTTAATATATTTTTATGTGGGCTTTGTAGGGTGTGCTAAAGGAAATGACCTGCCCTGGGTGCCATATACTTCATGTACGCCCCTGATGTGAGGTCGCGGTGCTAGCAACCTCATCATGTAAAAATAATTGCTGCAGAAGTCACAACAGCAAGAGCGTATTATATGCTTTGGGATCAACGGCATTGATAGGCCTCAGATCCTCAAGGAATGGAAAAATAGAGGAGAAGTTATATTAAAAGTAAACTAATGTGAGCCCGATTACAGACACAAACAAGAGGAACGCTCTCTGCAACACAGACCTACGAGAAGACTAGCAGGACCTTTTGGCCCGGGCGTTACTACTAGGATCCTCACCTCAACCATGGATGCATGATCCTCCTTGCCTTTCTTTACATTAAGATAGTATTTTTCCCTTGTCCTAAACAACTGGGAGGACTTGCAATGCGAAATGACTCAGGCCTCATCTGAGCTCTGGGAGGGTTTGCGGGAGTTCAATGCTAAACAGCATAGAATATCTGGCACCTCCAGGGACAAAGCAAGTGAAGTTAACATTTGGTAAAACAATTAGATTTAATTTCCCACCGCTCTGTTGACGGGATTTCAGCAGATTGTGCGATAGAGATAAAAGTTACATATAGACTGGATTTATTAAAAATTCCAGATACTCTGAAATTTTAAAGTAAAACAGACATGATTTTATCAAGCTAGATCTTTCGAGAGCTCAGTGTTCCTAAAGCAGATTACCTCAGCGCTTGGGTTGCCGACCCCTGAGCTAAATGCGTGCTGCTGAAAACTTCGAGGAAGGGTAACGTAAGGGACGCAACCGATCGCAATGTTTCCCGTGACCCAATTTTGAATAGCGACCCCTAGTTTGAGAATTACGGCACTTGCATGAGAACAAGTAAAAATGGAAACGGGAGAACATTTTGCTGAAAGAGAAAAGTGAGCGAGAAGAGAGAGAAACAGAGACAGTTATAGAGAGTGAAAACCCCCTTTTGTAAATACAGACATGCAGAGAAAATGGAATGCACATTTCGCAGTAATATATAACCAGCAATAATGTAACTTGATTAAAGTAGTTCGACAAGGTCACAGTGTGGAACTGATGACAAGAACCAGACAAGTGCTAGTGAAACAAGAGATGAGAAGAAGTCGATGACGATGGATAGGACACACAGTGAGGAAATCCGTGGAAAGCATTACAAAGCAGTCCTTATTCTGGAGCGCCCCAGGGTAAGAGAGCCAGAGGTATACCAAGAAACACACGGAGAAGAGAATTGGAGACAGAAGTGAAAATGACAAGGAAAAACGTGGAAAGAGCTTGAACTGATGGCACGTGCCAGAAGGACATTGGCACGTGTTTGTTGAAGGCCTATGCTCCTTGTTGAGCTAAAGGGTATTGCCTGAGTTATCACAATTTAGCATTTAGCAGTAACATATGACCATTATTGAGAAAACTCTTGTGGGAGGCTGCACGACCTTGCAGACATTAATCAAATGCCATGAGTATCAACTCTACAAAGATGCAAATATGATTTTATGATTTCTGAAAAATTGGCTCTAGGTTGTCAAAATCGTAGACTGCTTTCCCCCATGTGTTGACAGCAAGGGTCAGCACTGCTACAGCGATGATGTTCATGAAGAATCCAACTGTTGCCTGTGGATGAATGAACAAAGGTGTGCAAGATGAACATGATACTGCATAATCATCATCAATACTGTACAGCTCCCCCAGGAGCATAGGCTTTCAGCGAACTCACGCCAAGTCTTAATGTTCCGTGTCATCAATTCTTCTTCTTCTTCTTCTTGCTCCTCTTAAAGTTCTTCTTCTTGCTCCTCCCTCTTAAAGTTCTTCTTCTTGCTCCTCTTAAAGTTCTTCTTCTTGCTCCTCTTAAAGTTCTTCTTCTTGCTCCTCTTAAAGTTCTTCTTCTTGCTCCTCTTAAAGTTCTTCTTCTTGCTCCTCTTAAAGTTCTTCTTCTTGCTCCTCCCTCTTAAAGTTCTTCTTCTTGCTCCTCTTAAAGTTCTTCTTCTTGCTCCTCTTAAAGTTCTTCTTCTTGCTCCTCCCTCTTAAAGTTCTTCTTCTTGCTCCTCTTAAAGTTCTTCTTCTTGCTCCTCTTAAAGTTCTTCTTCTTGCTCCTCTTAAAGTTCTTCTTCTTGCTCCTCTTAAAGTTCTTCTTCTTGCTCCTCCCTCTTAAAGTTCTTCTTCTTGCTCCTCTTAAAGTTCTTCTTCTTGCTCCTCTTAAAGTTCTTCTTCTTGCTCCTCTTAAAGTTCTTCTTCTTGCTCCTCTTAAAGTTCTTCTTCTTGCTCCTCTTAAAGTTCTTCTTCTTGCTCCTCTTAAAGTTCTTCTTCTTGCTCCTCTTAAAGTTCTTCTTCTTGCTCCTCTTAAAGTTCTTCTTCTTGCTCCTCTTAAAGTTCTTCTTCTTGCTCCTCTTGTTGTTCTTATTCCTGTTCTTGTTCATTATCATCTTCTTCTTTTTTTTTCTTCTTCGTCTTCATCTTGTTCTGGTTCATCTTCTTCTTGTTTTTATTGTTCTTCTTGTTCATCTTATTCTTGTTCTTCTTGTTCTTGTTCATCATCACCATCTTCTTCTTCTCCTCCCCCTTCATTTTTATCTTCTTCTTCGTCACTCTCAAACATCTACTGGAATATTTTCAAAGAAATCATTGGTCAGCTTGAGTCATCACTTCAAGGTATTTCCATGTCTTCCTCATCCCTTCCGATTCTGTTCCCATTTACCTTCTCCATGCGCTCTCAGTATCCCTCTACCCTGTTACCCTGACGATTCCAGAACAAGGACTGCCTTGTAATGCTATCTACAGATTTTCTTCCGTGTATTTTCTATCCACTGCTTGTGTTTTTCTCAACTCTAGCTCTACTGGCACTGTTCTAGTTCTTGTCGTAAGTCCCACATTGGTGATCATGTCGAGCCACTTTAGTCCTTTTATTCTACATCAGCATCCTTTCATGAAAGTACGTAACTCCATACTGTTGTTTAAGTTAGTGTGGCTTACGGTTTATATAGGATAATGGTAGCTGGTCCCATTCCCAACCTGCTTTAGTTGCCTTTTACGACATGCAAAGGATAATATGTGATGAATAAATGTGTGAATATATAGATTAATAGAAAAGTGAATGTGTAGATATCTGGACTGACAAATAACAGCCAGTGTATCGATGTATGATATGTAAATGTACTCAACGATGGATTAGTACACATGTTGTTACACAAATGTGTCTGGGTTTTGATCAGTTCATGGGTGAATCGATGTATGTGTAAAAGTACTGTTCCACAGATGAGTAAATGCAATGATTCTTCGATATATTCTGACTTTCTAAATTACATTAATAAGAGAAGTATCCAATTTTAAAAAAGGGCAATGTTTACATATAAATAAGTGCAGAATTTCTTCGATTAATGCAGTGCTTCTTAACCAAGAGTGCGAGACCCTCGGGGTCTCCTCGGGGTGCGAGACCCGCCTTCTGGAGGTGCGAGACATGCCAAATATTTTATAAAACGAATAATCATAAACACTCAGAATATATAATACTCAGAACTCAAATAATTTGTACAAAATAGCGTATTGACAACAATTAGATACCGAAGTTTAGCCACATTTTGTAAACAACATTTTCTAACAATGTACTTTATCTTTTTCTTGCGGGTAGAAAATAATGGGGTGCAAGGCTTCTTCAGATGATGTAAAGGGGTGCGAGGCTTCTTAAGATGCTGTAAAGGGGCGCGAAGCTTCTAAAGATAATGTAAAGGAGTGCGAGGCAAGATGCTGTAAAGGGGTGTGAGGCTCCTTACCAAGGGATGCAAGGCTTCTTAAGAGGCTGTAAAGGGGTTCAGGGCCTATAAAAGGTTAAGAAGCACTGGATAAATGTAATTAACACAGCTGATACAGGGGAAAAAGGTCTCTTAAAGTATAAATTCACGAGCATCAAGTGATATTCTTTCTTTCTTTTTTGGCTTTTATGGAGCATAGGACAACCTCTGCAGCAGCTCCCATACAAGAAGCCTGCAGCAAAGCCATGATATGTTCTCACAGTGGTGTTTTCTGTAGCACTTTCTTTTACACTGTGAGGTTGCCAGCCCCACGAACAGCCTCACCTTAGTTGCTTCTTACGAATTGCGTGGTATAAGTAGTGATCATGTTCTTTCTTTGTCTCCACGTGCCCCCCCCTCCCCCCCATGAACAACATGGGGGAACCAAGTGGCATCATCATTTTCATTTTTGCCTTTCAGTTCCCCATGGAGCACATGGTTTCAACAAATGCATTCCGAGCCTTCCTTTCCTGTGCCATCCACTCAAAATCTTTCCATGTCTTCTTAATCCTTCTTCATGTCTGTTTTAAATTGCCTTGTAAAACACTTTATCCTTCTTCATGTCTGTTTTAAATTGCCTTGTAAAACACTTTATCCTTCTTCATGTCTGTTTTAAATTGCCTTGTAAAACACTTTATCAAAGTCAGAACGTAACCAAAGCTTTAAAAAAAAGACAAAAAGAAACACCTTTTAAGATGAATATGATAAGAATTAAAAAGTGAAGAAAAATTTTACCATATCGATGACCCGTAAGTAACCATAAGTAAACACAATTGCGTTGGGTGGCGTTGCCACAGGCAACATGAATGCGAACGATGTAGCAATGGCAGAGGATACCATTAGGTACAGGGGACTAATACCCACTGAAATAGCCTGAAAAATGTAATACATCTTATAATCATATGTTATAGCAAATTTAGCATAATATTTCCACATATATAGACTATGATAGCATGCTTTAGACTTTCATCTGGGATTTTGTCAGACGGAGTTATAAGTTCAAATCTCTGTTACAGCTTACAAATTTAAGTCCATCACATAAGGTACATGCCTGTGTATTTCCCGGGGGTCACCGAAGAGATAAAGAAATATTAGTGCTTCCACAGGCATTTCACAAGAGGTAACTAATATGAGGTTATGCATGGGAACTTTCAACCTCATCTTGTAATACAAATTGCTATGGTAACCACTTCTGTAAGAGCATGCATTCTGACGTAGGCTTCCTCAGGGTGGTTATTTACAGTTGTTGGACCTGCTTCGATGTCCTTTGTTCCCGTAAAACTTACACTACTCGTTATAAATACTGTTATCATTACTAACTCTTTACATGTGCATGGCATTCATAAATTATGAAATTACTAGTGTAAAAGCCCGTCATAAGACGGGAATTAAATTCAAAAGCACCAATACCTAACGGCAATTTTATTTATTCAAAAGTATTTTAAAAAACCACTGTGCATCACCACAGTACACGAACTACGTAGCAGCAGCGAGGATCCCAATGTGTGTATATGGGATCATACATTCTATACATATATTTTTGTGCACACCAACACTTGCGCACTTTTCTTTGTCGAGTGTTACTATCTTCAGGAGAGTACATATAAGGGCTTTTACACTAGTGAATCACAGCGGGCTGATCACCCGCTTGCCAGCCGCTTTGATTACGGAAACAACAATTGATTTTTTGTTGTACCAATAAACGCCACTAGGCGTAACGGAACAACAATTAATTTCTTGTTGCCCTAAGACACCACTAGGCGTACTGGCCATGAACTGCTTTGTCGGTCCGTGGCTAAGGATGGAAGAAGAAGAAGAAGAACACTAGTGAATCTACTACATAACACATTTCAAAAGCTTTCATTTTTGTCAAAGCAACATAATACATGTCCTTTGTCTCTACTTGAGGAGTATTGAGCCACCACAGCAGCTGATCACCTTACAGAAATCTTCAGCAAGCATTCATGTGCACATACAGTGGTAGTTACTGTAGGAATTTGTTTTTAAATTACGAGGTTGCCAGCCCCAAGTGTATGATTGACAGAGTGGGTAGAGCGCTGGTCTCACGACAAAGGTGCCTGGTTCGATTCACGGTATCAACGCGCTCCAGCCTACCTAGCTGTAAATGGGTATATGACTTTGTACTTGAGTTTTAAAAAAAAAGGTAAAGGTAGTCCCATAGCAGATACTGCCGTAGGGGAATGAAGTGTTAGAGACTTCACCATACTAGGTCCAGCATCAAGAGGTGAGGTGATCAGTTCCCTTCCTCGCTGCCTTTTTCTTCCCTAACTCAATATCAGGTACCCGTTTACAGTTGGGTAGACTGGAGTGTGTTGGTACCGTGATTCGAACCCAGCACCTGTGCCGTGAGAGACCAGCGCTCTAACCACTCTGTCAATCGGACGCTCAATCGTACTTGAGTTAGGGAAGGAAAATGTTATCGATGCTGGAACTAGTATAGTAACGCATCTAACACGTCACTCCCCTACGCAAGTAACTGCCATAGGACCTCCTTAACCTTCACCTTACAGCCTCGTGCACAACCTTATGTTAGTCACTTATAATGATAGGGACCAGTAATTCTATTCCTGCTTTATTTCTGTTGTCATGTAAGAGAACGTCGAAAGTTGTACGGGGCCTTCTTATTACATTTACAAATTTACTTACTTAGTCGTTCCTCTTCTACTGTTTGCCAGAGAGAGAGCGCCATACTATCCCGTCGGCTGTCTTCCTCCTGGCCTGGTTTCAATCTAGTACTCGGTCCTACAGAGATTGTCTAATATTGTCCTCCCAGTGGACTCTGGGTTGTCCTGGAGATCTGGATCCATGGCTCTTATTTTCATATACTTATCGTGGTAGCAGATCTTCTCCTATTCTGCGGACGTGGCCAAAACATCGTAGTTGGGATTGTTCTATTTGGGCCTGCAGGAGCTGGGTTTTGAGGCCTTGCCGTATCGTCTGGTTGTGGACCATGTCCCTTCTTGTAACTTCAACCACTTTCCTCAGAGACCTCATTTCTGAGGTTTCGAAATGGCTTTTGTGGGCTGTAGTCATTGCCCATGATTCGCATCCATTAATCAAGACTGGAACATAGATGGAGCGGTGTACAGTCATCTTCGTCTTCTTGGCAGCTACGTTTTTTTGTTGTTTTTTTTTCTGAGGAATCATCGATTTAAGGCCTGAAAAAGTCTCCCAGCTGCTGCTCTGCGGGTAGCCAACTCTTCTTTGATACTTCCAATCTATGACAGCTCCAAGGTATTTAAAGTGGCTGACCTGCTCCAGGACCTGTTCTCCCAGCATAATCTGATGTCTTCTTCACACACGTGATATTACCATAGTTTTTATTTTGGAGCTGCTGATGACCATCCCTCTCTTCTCTAGCTCTTCCCTCCAGACGTGCAGGGTGGATTGAAGATGTGCCTCTGATTTAGCAATCAGGGCAACATCATCGGCAAATGCCAGTTCTGAAATACAAACCTGTCTCATCTTCCAGTACCACACTGAATACTTTCTTGTATATCCTTATATGCTACAATATGTAATATAGAAATGATAGTTTCACATTTAACAAATATATCGACCATGACCAGGTGCCAGTTGACACTATGACGTCTCTAGTCGGAGTTCTCAAATTTGAATCAAGGGGTAACATTAGTATAATGAGTAATAAAATTCGAATAATACCACTAAATAAAATACAGCTGATTCCAAAAAAAAAAAAAAAATGCACATGAGAAGAGTAACCAACAACAGGTTAAAAAGTTAAAATCATCTGCATAAATATTAGAGAAAAATCAGGAACCATACCGCGTTTGGATGTTGCGGAAACAGAATAACTTAACATGTGTGGAATATTTGGTTGTCAGCACGAAAAAATATTAATCGTGGAACTGATGACAAGAACAAGGCAAGTGACGGTGAAACTAGAAGTGAGAAGACGACTTAGGTGTGGGATATGAAACACGTTGAGAAAACCTGTTGATAGCAATACAAGATTGTCCTTGTACAAGACACCCAAGGGTACGCGAGCAAGAGGGAGATCAAAATACACACGGAGAAGGGTTGCGGGACACAGAAATGAGAGGATAAAAAAAACATGGAAAAACAGTGAACATTAATCTGTTGCAGGCTAATGCTCCTTAGGTAGCTATAGGATAATTATGATAATGTTGAAAAAATTAAGCAGCACAAAAGTGCCCTTTCATAATGTAACACCAGAATACTTGGATGTGGAGACCACACAAAATAGGTTGCCGGATTGGCTAAAGCGTATAAGTGAAGTGGCTTAACAATTAATCAAGATGGTTCGATTAGTTCAGAAGCACTAGTGGATATTTCCACAGTGCTAGAGACAGCAGTGACAATGAAATGAAAGAAAACGCAGGAAATAAGAAGACGATGAAGACGCAGTAACAAAAGAAAAAAATAAGGAAAGAAATATATCTCGCTATTACAGTTTTGAATGATGATAAGAGGTATAGTTAAATGTTAAATCCTCATTGTATTTTGCTTTCCTTTCGGAGCATGGATCCACGACTGTAACAGGCCCCCTTGCAGGAAGCCTGCACCATACATTCACAAGATCCTGCAGTGTTGTTTTCTGTGGCAGTTAGTTTTAACTGATGAGGTTGCCAGCAGCGCCAAACATAATTATTTCTTAGATCCTACATAGATCTTTCTTTGCTCTATGTATAAAACCTGATGTTACTATTTAAAAAATAAAGACATACCAGGTTTGACAGAATTGGCATCAGTAGTGTTGCTGTCGCTGTATTGCTGGTGACTTCAGTGATGGCAGCGACAATGAGACACAGGACAAGGTTGAGCACCCACACGTCTAGATTGTCAAGTGTTTTCAGTTTGACTGCTAACCACTCATCCAAGTGAGATTTCTAAAAATAGCAACAGATTACAGTACTAGTCTCAGTGAAATTCCAGTAAGTTGTTTTTAAATATAAAAGAACTTAACCAGAATGATAAGTCATTATGAATAAATAAATCAAGCAAGTGAGATTGCTAATAAAGGTTTAAAACAAATCATTTACCGAGTAAGTTTCCTCAACGTAGTTCAATAATAAACCATTTTGGTCAAGTGAGACCTTGAAAAGTAACCACCCCCCCTTCCACACACACGTACAGAGAAAGAGAGAGTGTGTAGAGAGAGAGCTTCATCCTCCCAAGTTGATGGATTTATGCCCAGTGCCCTCATGTCTCTCTTGCACACATCTTTGAACCTCAGATGCGGTGGCCCAACTGTTGTTTTGCCATCTGCCAGTTGTCCATAGAAGATATCTTTCGGGATGCGACCATCTTCCATGCGGCGAACATGGCCAGGCCAGCATAGTCTGCGCTATCTACGCAGTGTATACATGCTTTGAAGGCCAGCCCGTTACAACACCTCGACATTTGTCACGGTGTCCTTCCACGGAATACCAAGGATGTGGCGTAGGCAACATAGATGGAAGGTATTGAGCCTTCTTTCTTGTTTAGCATAGGTCATCCATGTCTCGCTGCCATATAGAAGTGTGTTGATGACGCAAGCATTATATACTGCAGTCCGTGACATAAAGAGCTACAACAAAAAATGATAATGATGCTCAGACCATCCACTTATAGATGCACATTTTTTGCGTAATTAAAATTCAGTCTCATGCTCAGCAAAAATGGAAATTAAAAAATTCATTTGTTTGTCTTACCTGCACGCCTTTTGCTAGAGCAAAGCCCCCTCCTAGTAGGACGATGACGCCCCATGGTAGTTTTTTGTTAACCTGCTCCCACGTTAGAAGTGGCGTCCAGACTGGCTCATGTGAACGTTCTGTGAATAAATGTCGTTAATACAGAAACAAACTCAAATGCCAAGGCAGTTCTGTTGTATTTCTGCTATGAAGTGTTGAGAAGAAACAAATATGACGACCGGAAAGATGCATACTTTCATCAATGGAAGCTTGCTCTACATAGGAGGATTGAAATGGTATGGCAAGATCACCAACGTCTCCACTTTGGGAATTATACTGCTCATATTACGACGCTGAGATTCAGGCCACGTCGGAAGCCTTGTCATTTATCATCGAGTGACTATCCCCGGAGATGCACTTTTTTTTTGGGAGTGCTTAGCTGGTCGCGTGCCTTGTCACGATTCATTCAGAGGCATATCTTCAATGCAACCTACACGTCTGATAGGAAGAGCTAGAGAACAGAGGCATGGCCATTAGCAACTCCAAAACAAAAACACTGGTGATTTCAAGAGAGGTTAAAAAAAAAGACAATAAATCCTGCTGGGAGAAAAGGCCCTGGTGCCGTCAACCTGTTTACAACTTGGGGCTGTACTAGACTGGAAAGAAAGGCATCAAAGAAAAGTTGGCTTCCCGAAGAGCAGCTGTGAGACTTTTTCAAGACAAATCGAGGATTCCTCAGCAAAGGAGAAATCGGCAAGAACAGAAAGATGGTTGCATATCACTTCACCAATGCCCCAGTACTGACTTACACGAGCGCTCCAAATCTCAGAAATGAGGTATTTGAGGAAGGTGATCCATGTAACTAGAAGGAATAAGGTCTGCAACCAGCCTTTACGTTGTGGCCTCGAAACTCAGCTCCCGCAGATCCGAATGGGACATTCCCAGTTGCGATGGTTTGGTCATGTCTGCAGAATGGGAGATGACCAGTTACCATGACAAACATGGGAAACAAAGAGCCAGTGATCCAGAATGATCAGGACGACCCATCGTTCGCTGGGAAGGCAACATCAGACAATCTCTGACGGACCGAGGACTCGACAGGAACCAATTCAAACGAAAGACACCTAATAGAAAACATGACACCCTCTCTGGCTAACCTCTACACCCCAGGGTAGATGAAGAATGACTAAATTAGTATTAGTATGTTTGCTCCCAACTGAAATGAGGCATACTCTCTATAAAGAGCATAGAAAAAAATGAAGCAAACTTCAATTTATCTTGGCATCACTAGAAGGATTCTACTAATACCAATTTCTTACATCGGAGATTCCAGAACAAGAGTGAATCGCGACAAGATACACGACCAGCTAAGCACTCTAAAAAAAAATTTTCCACTTGGGAGAATAAATCTCAGATGCAAATCGCAACTGTGGAATATAGATCTTGAAACGACCCAGATATATTTCTATGTAGACTCCCGTTACAACTTCCCTATTCATAAGTAAAATGAAAATAAAAACAGAACAATGACCATGATATTGACAACTTCTAATACAGGGCTTTTAAAGCTTTTTTGTCTTTTTATCTTTTTCCTTGTGTGCCATGGACCCCTTTGATTGTTCGGTAAAGAGTACAGACATCTTTTTAGAAAAAAACAAAAAAAAAAAACGCATAACTGACAATTTTGCATTTTAAATTTTAAGTTATGTACACAGATCCCTAGAATCCATTCACGTACGTCAAAGGGGTCCGTGGATCACAGGTTAAGAAGCCATGTTCTAGTAAATTGTAGAAGAATATGAATTATAACGAGTCGCATTGGTTGGTTTAATTAACGAATGTTTGAATAAAGGGGAGAACAGAACGGCTGTGAGTAATAACTAACTTATTTAGTCGCTCTTCTTCTGCTCTGGGGTGTAAAGGTTTGCCACAGAGAGCGCCATACTATCCTATCGGCTGCCTTCCTCCTAGCCTGGTACATGTAACTTGTATGAGGCCAGCTGTGAAGGCTCCTGAGATAAAATGTAGTTGAGAATTATCAGAAGGCCTTTCTTGCTACCACTACGACCTCACACTTACTTTTTTTTTTCTTAATGAATGTGGCTACGTAAAGTGTCTAGGGTAATGATGTGTAATGTGGTGTGTTAGTTATAAATACACCCACAGACATTTAAGAAGACTAATAAGATTAACAAGTGTTAAAATACACTGAACTAACTCACGTGTATAAAGTTTTTGATATAATTATATTACATTTATTGGTTCTGGATCAAGTTTTATGTGACCAGAACTTGTTTTAAAAGAAGGATTTGAAATTTATGAAAAAAAAATGCATGGAATGTTACATAATAAATGCAAGAGCGTACCTATTTAAGTACTAGACTAGTTAGTTTTATTAAAAAAAGTTCGAGTAGTCATCTCTTTGGGAGGATATTTACTGTTTGTGCTGTTGGGGTGGCCTCATCACACCTGTCTATATTGACTACACAATGTCCAGAAAATGGTGGGAATTTTTACGGGGATATTAGTCACTACCAATAGTTGGTGAATGTCCAGCAGACCAGAGGCTCACTCATCTTTTTGTAGCTCTGGTGCTGAAAACTTGCGGTCCCACCTCTCCGTGCTGGCGGGCAATAATGGTGGTCTCTGTCACAAGAACTGCACAGATACACTCGAGTACAGTCACCCACCGAATAGACTCTGCTTTGTTGTCGATAGAAACTCACAGCTCTGCAATCAAAGTATGGGCCATGTGTCAAAATCTATTCTCTACCCACGTCTGGACACAACACTGACACAACAACCACATCATACAGACAGGTCAGATCTCTCTGACCAAACAGCACAGTTACCATGGTGGGCCTACATCAGACAGATCCTCCCAGACCATAGATTCTGAAAAATATTTATTAGTTGTCGGCCCTAAAAGAAGATAGGTAACCTGTTTCAACGCTTGATCTATCTTGCATAATCCTTGCTGTAGTTTATGTACCTTGTTGGTCCCTAGACCCTGACTTGGGCGGGGGGTCTAGAGCAAATCCCTACTTGTTTGTAAGGCTAGATTTTGATATGGCAGTATCAAATCACTCGAACATGAAACAATATTCAAAATATATAAAGAAATAATTTCAATCTTACCAGATTATGAATAATTAACACAGAAGTGCTAGCAAAACTCAGCTGAGCTGCTGGCTATAGGATGGCGTCCCTAAATTTAACTCACTGTCTTTCATATGGGAAAACACCACACTTTAAAATCTGTGTCTAACACTGAACAATTATTGAAGAATGACCCCAAATGCGCTCTGAGCGCTAATGATATGATTGTCTGTGGCCAATCACTGCCTAGTTGTACTTTAAATTTCAACTTTCTACACTAAAGTCATTTCAGTCATGCTTCAGTCAAGTATGGATGGTTATCTGTTAGTCTGTCCGTCTCTACTTGTGTTTCTAAAAAAAAAATGTGCTTGATTTTTGAAGCAACCTTTCTCTCCCCTTAAAATTTTGTCGTAAAAAGTTATATTTAGACTCAGCTACCACCAATGTCCCTTCACTTCTATGCCAAGTAACTTTGAACACCTGCGTCCCCAAGGTCGTGTTTTGTGTGCAAATAACGACACTTTTTATTCAAGGCAGTCTGTCGATGATGTAAACTACACTGTCTTTTGTCATTATCTTCAATATTATCTATCCGTTTGTAAAATTAAGATCATATTATTTCATTGCTCAGAATAGGCCATCCGGCCAGCTAATTTTTATATTCCTAACATTAATATTAAGAAATATTACTTTTTAAATTTTTGTAATATTCCTAACATCTGCGTTTTAGCCGCTGAATTCAAATCAAGGCTTGGTATCGCAAAACGTCCAATTCCGTACCTCGTGTCAATTTGGGGGACGTGAATTTTTTACTTTCCTCCATCCCCCCCAATTGCGTCTCCTTAGCCTTTCCAGTCATATTTTTTTTTTCTTTTGATCCGCCGTTCCCCTCCTGTCTAGCAAGTCAATTTTATGGAGGGTGATGACCCGCGGTCTAGGCGATCATGTACATCAGCAGCCTACGCATTATGTTTTTATCCTTAAATGTTATCTTTTGAGTATTTTACCGTTGTATCTCTGTCAATTTCACTACACATCTCCCCACTTGAAAACATGCCTATGGCAAGTTCCAAAACCAGCGATACACATAGGTAAAATTACTCCTCACGTCTGCCACTACTCTAATTTTGATCACAGGGGTGCCGACTGAGGAAATCTGCACCGACATTCAATTTGCCTGGGATATATTGGATACTGAACTGATAAGGTTGAAGCAATAAAGACCACCTCAGCAATCTTGCGTTTTCATGCTTAGCCTGAGACAAGAACACGAGAGGCTGATGATCCGTCTCCACCACAAATGTCCTACCATATAGATAGATTTGAAACTTCTTTATTGCCCAGATTAATGCTAAACATTCTTTTTCGCTTGTGGAGTATCCTTGTTCCGCCTTATTCAATTTACGGCTTGCATAAGCGACTGGTTTCAGTTCCCCATCAGGTGAAGATGATCTTTGCAACAAAGCCCCTCCGAGTCCCACATTACTTGCATCGGTTCTTAAGACAAAGTCCTGTGTCAAATCAGGCAGTTTGAGAATAGGCTTGCTAGTGAGTTTTTCCTTTAACTCTTGGAACGCTAGTTCACATTGTGCAGTCCAAATAATTTTATCTGGAAGTCCCTTGCGAGTCAGATCAGTCAGAGGAGCACAAATAGCGTTAAAATTCTTGATGTATTTCTGATAAAATCCGCATAACGACACAAATGATCGCACGTCTTTTTTTGTTTGCGGCCTAGGTGCTCTCTGCAGTTTTTCCAAGTTCTTAGGATCAGGGGTCATATTACCCTGATATACAGTGTGCCCCAAGAATTCCAACTCTTTGCATCCAATACAACATTTTGTTGGCCTAGCAGTTAAGTTCGCCTCCCGAAGTCTATCAAACAACATCTCCAGAGCTTCAATGTGTTCTTCAAAGGTCTCGGTGGCGACGAGAATATCATCCATGAAATTTGTGATACATGGGTTATTCAGGGGGTCCAACAATTTTCGCATCATCCTTGAAAACACACTCGGAGCATTTTTCAGTCCGAATGGTAGCATATTGAATTCATAATGTCCATCCGAAGTGCTAAAAGCCAAATAAGGTCTCACTTCAGGCTTCACTGGGATCTGGTAATAGCCTTTACTAAGATCCACCTTTGAAAAGTATTTTGCCTTGTTCAGTCTGGCAAATAACTGTTTTGTGTCTGGTAATGGATCCACTTGTCCTTCTGTGACAGCATTCAGTTTCCTGTAATCTATGCACAGTCTGTGTTCCCCAGACGGTTTGCTCAACAAAACGACACTAGAACTAAAAGATGATTCACTGTGCGAAATAATCCCCTCCTTCAATAAATAATCTATTTCTTCCTTTAATGCCTTCTCCTTCGCGAACGGAATAGAATAGGCTCTCATACAGATTGGGTTTGAGTCTACCAGTTTCATGTCATACTGTAGCAAATTTGTATGGCCTGGTTTATCTGTTAATACATCTGTATGTTCCTCCAGAACCTTTTGAACTCTCTCCCTCTGGTTTTTAGTCAGGTGCTTACTGACTTTTACCTGTGCTGCTGTTTCACAAGGATGTAATGGGTATTCATGTGAGGTGAGTGGTTCCTTTTGCATCTGGGTTGCAATAGCTAAGGTCAATAAGGGGGTGCTTTCCTGGAGTGGTCTGTCCAGATACTTCTTTAACAGGTTTACATGATAAACTTTTTCCTTCCCCTTTTTGTCAATTTTATAGTTTGTTCTAGACACCTTCTCTAGAACCGTATATGGACCTTGCCAACCAATTTGTAATTTATTCTGGCTTCCGGGTAGTAAAAGCAGCACCTTCTCTCCGACTGCCAGTTCCCTGTCCTTTGCCTTCCTATTAAAGTATGCTGCATGTTTCTTCCTGGCTTGTTTCAAATTATCATTTGCCAGTTTCCATCCAGCTTTCAAACGAGTGGTCAGTTCGTTCACGTATTGATACGATGAGGTAACAGTCTCTTCCGCCTTCTCATCTGTCCAGGTCCTTAATAGAGTTACATCTGGATCTTTAATTTACCATACTTATTTTTCATGGAACCCATCGGGTCCCGTCCCTTAGAAGCTCTATAATGAGGACTTTTCTTCCTAGAATCATCACTCACAAATCGACCACTACCAATTTTTCTCTGGGGTTTGTCTCCCCACTTAAGATTGTTTATGAGAGATCTTCGCTCTCTTGTCTGTTCTTCCAGTTTATATAAGTCTGACCGAGGGATTGTCATCTTATCCTGGGTAAAATTTCTTCTTTGTACTCTTCGCATAGTAGCCATGTTAATCCATTCAAGTGAAGACTGGGTGTGAAAAGGGGGCTCCCATTCCACTTTGTCTACCCGAGTATAATTAGTTTTCCTTTCAGGCCTAAAGTTGCCCCGTGGCGTTTCTAGGTCCTGCACATATTTTCCCTTTGTGGGTGTTCCCTCATGAAATACGCCACATGCTTCTACAAAGTTTTCAACATCGACATTTACGTCGGGCCAATAGTATTTTAGAGCAATCTTTTGGCAGATGGTACCGACTTTCTCATGGTCACCATCTTTTCCAACATGTAAGCTCCTTATCAAATTTGCCCTATATCTCTTGGGAAGAACTAACT
The DNA here is from genome assembly GCA_024509875.1 of Oreohelix idahoensis. NCBI lineage: Eukaryota > Metazoa > Mollusca > Gastropoda > Stylommatophora > Oreohelicidae > Oreohelix > Oreohelix idahoensis. The sequence goes on from JAMPIV010014321.1 coordinate 311,296, forward strand.
GTCCGTGACCAGTGGATCTAGTTCCTGTCTTCCTGTATAAGAGTTTGTTCTTCATGAAATATTCCCCCCTTGCTCGGAGGTGTGTGGCATTTGGGTAATTTTTTAAAACATGGCTGGAGTGTCCTATCCTCAGCCTGCGCCTTCCTCATCTCCTCTGGATGAGCATTTATAGGTTCACCTTCTTCCTCCTTCTTCTGTGACCTGGTCTGCACTGTCGCCATGATCACAGGTTTCTCGGGATTCCCCAAGAAGACGTATCTACACCCCAATATCAGAGGGTAGATTGGTTCATCTATCACTGCTGCTCTGATTTCTCCTTCCACATAGCGAGTTTCACCGTTATCCTTGCGATGGGAAGTGTCATGAGTGGTATGTCCTTAGTCGCCCCTTGTATTTCCACTGTTTCTGTGGTATACTGACTTGGGTCCACTAGGCTAGACTTCACAACTGAATCATAATCCAAACCTGTATCATAAAGGCACCTTATGGTGACCCCATTACAAATAACATCCTCACAAACTGGGGGGTGATAAGGTTCCTGTTGTCCCTTAGGATTAACCTTTACTCTTTGCGTCCCCGACTTCATTGCAGCAATGTTTGAAGGTTTCCTTCTACAAAATTCGGTGTTATGGTTATCCTTCTTGCACCATTTGCACCATCTTTTTCCTTGGTTCAACGGTTTTCTTTCATTGAACTTTTGGTCATTGAACTGTGAGTTTCTGTCGCGATAGTCATTTCTTTGCCGCTCAAAGTTTGTCCTACCCTTATTTCCCTGCTCTCTATTATCAAATTTATTAAATTGCTGTGGAGCTTTAAAATTGTCTATGTGCTTCTTCTTAGCACCACTTACCTCTGCCTGAGCTGCCTGATACCTCTCAGCAACATTTAAAATTTCCCCCAACTTCTCTGCACCCTGTTCCATGAGAAATTTTCTCATGTCTGGAGCCATGGACTCTCTCAATTGCTCAATCATGATCATTTCTTTAAGATCTTGGGTCTTCCCCAGAGCCGTCCATTTCTCCAAATAGGTTTCTATTCTGGCAGAAAATTGGTGGTATGTCTCCCCAGACAACAGTTTGGCATTTCTGAATTTCTTACGATAAAATTCACCATTCTTTTCGTACCTTAATAACAAAGCCTGCTTTAACATGTCATAATTGTCTTGGTCTTCCCTGTTCATTTTGGCAAATACTTCGTAAGAAGTACCCCTCAATCCCTGTGATAGCTTTAAGCTCCACCTCTCTCTCTCTAACCCATATGTAGTAGCTAATAACTCAAAACGTCCTAGGTACCCCTCTATGTCATCGTCTTTTTCAACAAAATGGTCTAAATGAAACCCCATAGCTGAGTTTGAGGCTCCCATACTGGGCGTAGCATCTGAGGCAAAAGGGCTGGCACCATTTTCAGGAGCCGGGCCTTGTAATTCCAGCTCCCTTAGTCGTAATTCATGCTCCCTCTGCAACCTTCTATCTTCTGCTTCCCTTTCGGCCTTTTTATCTTCTGCCTCCCTTTCGGCCTTTTTATCTTCTGCCTCCCTTTGCTGTCGTTTTTCTTCTGCCTCAATCTGCAGCCTCTTAATTTCTCTATCAGCCTCAATTTGTAATCTCTTTTCTTCAGCTAACCTGTCAGCCTCTAATTTTCTTTCAGCCTCTTTTTCTAATCTCCTTTCTTCCCGTTCAATATATTTATCACATTCAGTCGTTACGTATTGAATTAAAATTTGACCATCCATCCCCATCTCCTTCGCAGTGAGCACAGCAGCTGATCTAAACTTTGCTAGCTCTGCCATACTTTTTGGACAATATAATAATATACAAGATAAATCTCTAACCAGTAAATACACTAAGTACTTCTAATTACTATATGACTATAGTCTAACTAATTCTAACTAACCAGTTAACTAATTAATTATTACTGGCTGTGAAGATTCACCAACTTTTATCTGCAGGGACACTTTTTAATTTTAAAGGAAATTTTACAATTTATTTCCCTACTTTTATTTCTCCCACCAGGAGATCCTAATTTTACTGTTGGGCTAATTATCCCTGGACAAGACCCCAATTTATGTAGTGGTGTTGATGGTATTGTATGATGGTGTTATTACTACATGTAACTTGTATGAGGCCAGCTGTGAAGGCTCCTGAGATAAAATGTAGTTGAGAATTATCAGAAGGCCTTTCTTGCTACCACTACGACCTCACACTTAATTTTTTTTTTCTTAATGAATGTGGCTACGTAAAGTGTCTAGGGTAATGATGTGTAATGTGGTGTGTTAGTTATAAATACACCCACAGACATTTAAGAAGACTAATAAGATTAACAAGTGTTAAAATACACTGAACTAACTCACGTGTATAAAGTTTTTGATATAATTATATTACATTTATTGGTTCTGGATCAAGTTTTATGTGACCAGAACTTGTTTTAAAAGAAGGATTGAAAATTTATGAAAAAAAAATGCATGGAATGTTACATAATAAATGCAAGAGCGTACCTATTTAAGTACTAGACTAGACTAGTTAGTTTTATTAAAAAAAGTTCGAGTAGTCATCTCTTTGGGAGGATATTTACTGTTTGTGCTGTTGGGGTGGCCTCATCACACCTGTCTATATTGACTACACAATGTCCAGAAAATGGTGGGAATTTTTACGGGGATATTAGTCACTACCAATAGTTGGTGAATGTCCAGCAGACCAGAGGCTCACTCATCTTTTTGTAGCTCTGGTGCTGAAAACTTGCGGTCCCACCTCTCCGTGCTGGCGGGCAATAATGGTGGTCTCTGTCACAAGAACTGCACAGATACACTCGAGTACAGTCACCCACCGAATAGACTCTGCTTTGTTGTCGATAGAAACTCACAGCTCTGCAATCAAAGTATGGGCCATGTGTCAAAATCTATTCTCTACCCACGTCTGGACACAACACTGACACAACAACCACATCATACAGACAGGTCAGATCTCTCTGACCAAACAGCACAGTTACCATGGTGGGCCTACATCAGACAGATCCTCCCAGACCATAGATTCTGAAAAATATTTATTAGTTGTCGGCCCTAAAAGAAGATAGGTAACCTGTTTCAACGCTTGATCTATCTTGCATAATCCTTGCTGTAGTTTATGTACCTTGTTGGTCCCTAGACCCTGACTTGGGCGGGGGGTCTAGAGCAAATCCCTACTTGTTTGTAAGGCTAGATTTTGATATGGCAGTATCAAATCACTCGAACATGAAACAATATTCAAAATATATAAAGAAATAATTTCAATCTTACCAGATTATGAATAATTAACACAGAAGTGCTAGCAAAACTCAGCTGAGCTGCTGGCTATAGGATGGCGTCCCTAAATTTAACTCACTGTCTTTCATATGGGAAAACACCACACTTTAAAATCTGTGTCTAACACTGAACAATTATTGAAGAATGACCCCAAATGCGCTCTGAGCGCTAATGATATGATTGTCTGTGGCCAATCACTGCCGAGGTTTATTTTAAATTTCAAATTTCTACACTAAAGTCATTTCAGTCATGCTTCAGTCAAGTATGGATGGTTATCTGTTAGTCTGTCCGTCTCTACTTGTGTTTCAAAAAAAAATGTGCTTGATTTTTGAAGCAACCTTTCTCTCCCCTTAAAATTTTGTCGTAAAAAGTTATATTTAGACTCAGCTACCACCAATGTCCCTTCACTTCTATGCCAAGTAACTTTGAACACCTGCGTCCCCAAGGTCGTGTTTTGTGTGCAAATAACGACACTTTTTATTCAAGGCAGTCTGTCGATGATGTAAACTACACTGTCTTTTGTCATTATCTTCAATATTATCTATCCGTTTGTAAAATTAAGATCATATTATTTCATTGCTCAGAATAGGCCATCCGGCCAGCTAATTTTTATATTCCTAACATTAATATTAAGAAAAATTACTTTTTAAATTTTTGTAATATTCCTAACATCTGCGTTTTAGCCGCTGAATTCAAATCAAGGCTTGGTATCGCAAAACGTCCAATTCCGTACCTCGTGTCAATTTGGGGGACGTGAATTTTTACTTTCCTCCATCCCCCCCCATTGCGTCTCCTTAGCCTTTCCAGTCATATTTTTTTTCTTTTGATCCGTTAATCTTTGTTTATTTCCTGTTGGTGTTACATCTTCTTTTAATTAAAGGAATAGTAGATTAGCTCTTTATGACCTTATCGTAATGGTGTATAATTGCAAGACAACTTTGTTGGATCAGCTTCTTCTTCTTCTTCTTGCGATCGCATCTTTGATGATTACACCGTCAGACGAGTTCTCATGATGAATTCGACTGTTGTTTGAAGTTCCTCTTTAACTCCATAAAGCTTTGAGTTTAGTGTTGAGTCATTGGGCCAGTATATCTTTCTTAACTGGTCATACAGAGGACAGTCCTGTAGAACATGCTCAGCAGTTTGTTCGTTTAATCCACATGTGCACAGTGGTGAAGCAGACAGTCGTAGCTTGTGCATGTGTTTATTCAGTTTGTTATGCCCTGTCCTGAGTCGAAAAATAGTTATCTGTCCCTGCCGGTCGAGAGTGTGATAGTCGTCTTTGGGTTGGTTCTGTACTCTTCTGATAGTCTGGATAGCTCTCTTTTTCTCAAAGTATGTGACTTCATTATCTTCTTGTTCATATTCTCCTCCCTTTTTTGCAAGTTTATCTGCCTTTTCATTTCCAGGTACACCACAATGAGATGGTACCCACTGAAGTATGGTTCTCTTTTTGGCAGCTACCTTGTTTAGTTCATTTCTCAGATGCGGGAGTTTACCACCCTTGAGAGCTTGCAGGACAGACAGTGCATCTGTGAGGATGACTACCTGGTGGCAGTCAGAGTTGGTGTTATAAATCATATTTGCAGCTTGCTCTAGAGCTTGAACCTCAGCTGTATAGTTGGAACAGAATTTACCAGTGGGAATGTGCCTAGTCTCATAGTGGTTGTCAGGATATGAGATAAAGATACCGGCACCTCCATTCCTAACAGCATTAGTTGCTGATCCATCTGTATAGGCATGTATCCATGATTGATCGGGATAGCTTTCTTGGATCATACTCAATGTAGCAGTTCGTTTTTGCAGATCATTATACTCATATCCACTTGTGAGACCACTGACTGATGTATTAATTTGGAGGGCACTGCTGGCCTGCTCCCATGGTACAGGGTATAGGGTGGGCTTCAGTGGTGTTGTCTTCATGGATAGGTCTTCTTGATGCTGTCTTATAAGTCTTTTTCCCCGATGCACAAAGCTGCTACGCTTTAGACGTCCCAATGCCAGATCATCTAGTCTTGCCTTCATTGGGTGCATTGGCATACTGTTGTACTTTTCCATCTGGATCATGGTTTTTGTGTCTCTTCTATGGGACAGTGTCTGTAATCCAGCAACCTTCTGCATCTCTGTTATTGGTGTAGTTTTCATGGCTCCTGTAATGAGCCTGAGAGCTTGATTTTGCACCTTGTCCAAAGACTGCAGATGTGAGTTAGCAGCCGATGACCATGCTGCTGAGCTAAACTCTAAGTGTGGTCTTACTACTCCATTATAAATCTTCTTTAGATTTCGTTCATTTGCTCCCCAGTTGGTACCTGCTAATTTTCTGAGTATGCCTAGTCGTCTTCGGGCCTTTCCTTCTGCATTTTCAATATGCTTATTCCATGTAAGCCTTTGGTCAAATGTCACCCCAAGATAGGTGGGGTAGCTTTCTTCCTTGATCACGGTTGTCCCTAGGTGTATGTTAGCTGATTTGTCCTTGGGGCGAGGGAGAACAGTGTTGTGGAGGTTTTGTCTGTGTTTATTGTGATAAGCCATTTCTCTGCCCATGACACTAGCATGTCTGCTGCCCGCTGCATTCTATAATTTGCTGTGGTGACATTTTCATCAGCGCACCAGAGTACTAGGTCATCTGCATATAAGGCAGCTTTCACTCCTGCAGGGAGATCTTTCACCAGGTCATTGATGTAAACAAGGAAGAGTGTTGGGGAAATTACTCCCCCTTGAGGTACCCCCTGATGGAGCAACACTTTTCTGCTCTGCAGACCGTCAAGAGTGACTCTAGTTCTCCTGTTATGCAAGTATGACTGGATCCATTTCATCATGTTGCCTTGGATTCCACTTCTCCTAAGTTTTGCAATGAGGCCATCTTTCCACACCTTGTCAAAGGCCTGCTTGAAGTCGACCCAGATCGTTAGGACCTTTTTCTTCTCCTGGAAGGCATCTTCTATTGCTTGAGACAAGTAAGTAACTTGGTCTTCTATACTGTAGCATTCTCTAAATCCAGCTTGTTCCGGCACCAGGATCTGCTCAGACTCTAAATACCATTTCAATCTGTGGTTGACTATTCGCTCCATAGTCTTCCTAACACAGCTTGTGAGACTGATTGGCCGGTAACTTGCAGCCTCGGTCTTACATTTCCCTTTCTTTAGTATGGGTATTGTGATGGCTTCTCTCCATACTTGGGGTACCGTTCCTTTCAACCAGCTGTGGTTGAATATCTCAAGCAGTTTTGTCTTTGCTGCTGAGCTCAGATTTACTAGCATTTCGTTGCTGATTTTGTCTGGGCCGGGTGACTTTTGAAACTTAAGCTTGGAAATAGCCTTCTGTAGTTCTCCTAGTGTGATGGGTTCCCTCATTGGGGCAGGAGTATCTGTCTGTCCCATGGTTGCCAGTATTTCTTTTCTTATCTCTCTCTGATGGTCTATGTTAATGGGTAAGTTGCTTTCTGAGCAGTATCTTCTAGCAAACAAGTCTGCAGCTTGTTTTCCTCTGAAAAGTTTGCCACCTTCATCCAATGTGATAGTCTGCCTTGGTGAGGAACGCTCTTCATTTAGAGACTTGACTAATCTCCAAAGTTTCCTGCCGTCTTTCTCAAGGTTCAGCGATGCCGTTTTAGTTCTCCAGCTTTTCCGTTTTTCTTCTAGCTTTGTTCTCTGAAACTCTGCTACAGCCTTTTTCCATTTGTTGTGAGTTTCAAGTGAAGGCTGAGACTCTGCGTCCTTTCTAGCCCTGTCCATAGCTTCATGACGTTCTTGGAGTGTGCTGGACCAGTATGGTATGTAGTTACGCCGGCATCCTTTGGGAATGGTTTCTTTTGCAGCTTGTAGTATGCATCTGTTGAAGTCTTTTACCACTTCATTAATGTCTCTGTTCTGTACCTTGAGGGTAGACAGCAGAGTGTTCACCTGATGCCTGAATAAACCCCAGTTGGCTTTTTTGTAGTTCCATCTTGTAATGGCTGGGCCTATACTGAGAGTTGCACTCTGGACAGTAAGAAAGATTGGGCGATGGTCGCTTCCCCCTAGTTGGTCTCCTACTTCTCTACTAATAGATCCAGCTATATTTGGTGTGGAGAAGGCAAGATCTGGTGTTGAAGTTGTGTGCCATCCTCTGGAGTAGAAGGTAGGAGTATCTGTGGCATTATTGACTAGGATTAGGGAGTGATCATCTTGCCAAGTTTCAACCTCTTCACCTCTGTGATCCAGATGGTTATAGCCCCAGCTCTGGGAGTGGCTATTAAAGTCTCCAACTGCTATAAAGTTGGTGGCTGGTACCTGTATAGTGCTGAGACTCAGGGGTTTGTTGTTCGGACAGTAATAGTTCAGGAGTTCTATTTCCATCTTGTCTACCTTTAGCTGCAACAGCTGATATTCTGCTCCATCCATGAAGGTTTTCCTTTCGTGTGCAGGAATGTTATTCCTTACAAGAGTAAGTACTCCTCCTTTTCGTCTATCTTTTCTGTCGGATCTGAAGCATTGATATCCCCTTATTTTAAAGGTTTGATCTGCTTTCAAGTGAGTCTCTTGGATACAGCAAACACTGACTTGCTTCTCATACAAGATGTTTTCCAGCTCTGTCTTTTTGCTGTATCCAGCCTGCTTGCTGTTCACTCCCTCTGCATTCCAGTGCATCATGACAAGTGGCACTCTGGGTTTCTCTTTTTCTGTTTTGTTTTGGTCAGTAGTTCTCCTCCGCCGTCTGCTGACTCCACAAGACGGTCTAGAGGGTCCTCCAGTAGCTGAGGGTGGGCTCTGTCGAGGCTCAGAGCCCGGCACTGCACCTGCCTGGTGGAGCTCCACAGGGCGAGCACCAGTACGAGATTTATTTGACGGTGTACTCTCCATAGAAAAAAAAGCGAGTTGCGTGATACTGTGGTTTCCGGTGCGCCTTCTGGCCCAGTATCTACGACTTTAGCACCTGTTCAACGGGAGAGTGGGCTCATCCCTAATCTGTTTAAGTTCCCAGTAGTAGACTATTCGCAAGCAGCCTGGGGGTGTCACTGCTCTGCGCGGACCTTGTTTACCGAGGCGGCTTCCGAGCTCGTATGGTAAAAATATGGTTGCGTTATCTTCAAAATAGCCCTGTCTTTCTCGTGGCTTTTCTGCCATCCTGCAACTTTGAGTTAGGGAGTTCTGAGCTCCAGTCTCTTTCCCAGGCATTTTATCCTGGCCTGGCACGCATACAGAGGACCCCACTTCTGGTTCTAAGTTAGCAGTTGGGGATAGGTGGGGTAGCACACTGTGCATTCCCCGTCATCCAGGGGGCTCTCCAACTATGCAAAGCTTGCACAATGCTGTGCTCTGGTTCTGGGCTCTCCCAAGGAATCCTCACGTCCTGCACAGAGCCACTTCCAGATACCCACCACCTGCCAACCCTCCATTGTAGAAATCTCCTGCATGCGGCCATCCAGTCAAGAGCCAGTATTAAGTCTGGTGCCCAAGTGATCCCCCCAAGCTCAGTGTGCAATGCTTGGTTCTCATCACGCTGCAACACAGGGGGGACTGCGATGCTCAGCCATCTCTCTCAACTCTGCACCGATAAGTGACATCGGGGACTTAACTGTGCCTCAGTACTGGGAGGCCCCGTTTCCGGGTACACCACACACAGCCAATTGAGGCAACGGTCGCCGTGGGCGGTTGGATCAGCTTATTTCTAAATCTCGAACACCCCTGGGCTTTCTCAGCCCTTTACACTTTGTTAACAACATGACAGTTATGACAGACTTTACTTTGTTGTTGTTGTTTTATTTGTTTTTTGTTTGTTTGTATTTTTTTAATTGTTGTTTCCCGGAAAGGGGAGGTCACACACAAATACATTCACACAATTTTGGTTTTGATTTACTCTATTTGGACTGAGTGTGGGGAGGGGAGAAGAGAAGATACTATATTTAAATATCGGAAGTCTGATTTTATTGTCTTGGATTTATAAACTATATGTTTAAATTATAATCCATCAAGGGTTGAACAGAATACTTTTAAAAATAAAGCTTATCTTTATTGCGTTAATCTCAGCTTGTTCTAGTGATCTTTTGTCACAATGTCTGTTTATTATTCAAACCTTCACTGCTTTCATTACCTGAAGCAATAAAATGTATACTAAAAGAAATCGTTCATTAAATGTTAAATGTAATATAAACTATGAAACAAGAAAATGTTACCCTCTGTGTAGAAGCAGAAAACGTTGGGTATCTTTGCTGGCAGAATGAACAACAGCACAGCTATCAGCAGGGCAGACGTAGAGTCAGAAACATAACTGTGATATAAAAAAAAAAAATTCATGAGATTTAAAATATCACACTTTTAACAGAAAACTAATTGCTTGTGAAAAACAGACAGAAAAATGTGTATGAAGAATATTATTAACACTAGAGGCATTTTATAGTGTATACAGAATATACGTATGAATAATACTGTTAACACTAAAGACATTTTATAGTGTATACAGAAGAATACGTATGAATAATACTTTTAACACTAAAGACATTTTATAGTGTATACAGAAGAATACGTGTAAAGAATACTATTAATACTAAGGACATTTTATAGTGTACTAGAGTACAAACCCGTCATATGACGGGAATTAAATTCAAAAGCACCAATACTTAACGGCAATTTTACTTATTCAAATACTTGTAGAAAAATAATGTAATGTGTGAATATCTGATTGTCTATCAGAAGAGTACCTTGATTTTCTATTTTTAATTTCTTCTTTTGCATTGTTGTGATTTCTTGATTGAGACAATGCGACGTACATCTGTCCGTGATAGAAAACTGGCTCGATCAAGAAAATATTGTTCAACTCTACGTGATTATTAGACCTGTTGATCTATAACTCTACGGCTGTAGTTGGGTTAATCACTATTGAGTAGGGGAGCCGCGCTAGCGTAGTGGTTACCACACTGCTGCTGGCAACCGGGTGACCCAGGATCAAACCCGGGCGAGATAATTTGAAGATTTTTCGTCGACCGGGATTAGGACTGGATTAACTCCTGAGCCGACCCAGCTCTAATGGGTACCTCCGAAATCGGCGAGTATCTGCCTGAATGGCGAGGGACATCTGTCTCTGTGCAAGAAAAAAGGGATACTCACGTAAAATCAGTCTCAGGTAAGACATATGTCGTAGATTTTATCAGATAGGTAATAGATGTTTATAGCCCTGTCTGAGCAGAGGTAATAGTGATGACAATGTGAAAGTAAGGGGTAAGAAATAGTTTTATCACGAGGTGATCGTGTAAGAGAAAGGACAGTCTCTTGATTAGAATAATTTATCTAATCCAGCCTATCTGGACGAAGATATTTAAATCAAACACACTTTCTCACCTTGTACGAAAATACAAGTTACACTACACTCACATGCACAAAATTCTGTGACAAATACGCATGAACGTGAAAGCAAACTATGAATAACATATAATGGATAGGGGGTTGACCGACACGATAACTAAAGGTTTAAAAAAGTTTATTATCAATAGAAGATCACAACTATAAGCATATACATTACTAGATCATGGTTTACAGACAAAATTGCAAAAGAAGAAATTAATCAAATAGGGGCAAAAGTGGATGATCAATGCTGCACTATTTCCATCTGTGACATTTCGTCCGGGCTTGAAGATATGAAACCCTTTATGTCTCCTCTATGAAAATAGCGCTGCTGTTATCCGTATCTTGCGAGTGATTGCTATCTTCACTTTCCCTTTCTTCCTCACTGCTCCAGTTTCTACTCATAAAGTCTGCTCCCACGTTTTGTTTTCCTGGTATGTATTCTACTTTGAAAGCATATACACTTAGGAGCAACGCCCACCGCATAATCCTCGCGTTGAATTCCTTATTCGCTCCCAGAAAAGCCAGAGGGGCATGGTCCGTCTGCACTGTGAATGAAACGCCGTAAAGGTATTCGTGATGTTTCCTGATACCACTCACGAGTGCTAGACATTCTCTCTCCACTGGGGAATAGTTCTGTTCTGCTGTGTTCAATTTTCGGCTGCCATAAGCGACTATGTCACCAGCCTACTGCTATGGAAACACCTGTTAAAGGTAAATTAGGGAATTCAATACCAACAGAAAAAGAACAAATGAAGAGATGGGCTGAGCACTTCATGGAGGTGCTAAACAGACCACCACCAACAGTAACACCTGATTTTAATAATGAAACACCCACAACCACCTTGCCAATAACTTGCGATGAATTCACACTGGACGAGATCAAGCAAGCCGTTAAAAGATTAAAAAAATTTAAAGCTGCTGGAGTTGACGAAATTTCAGGGGAAATGATTAAAGCAGTTAATGACAACAACCTCTTGAGAATTTTAGATATTATAAATGAAGTATGGAGAGAAGAACAACCACCACAACAATGGAAAGACAGTATTATTGTAAAGTTACCGAAGAAAGGTGATCTATCAGACTGTAATAACTGGCGTGGTATATCTCTATTATCAGTACCTGGAAAATTATTATGTTGCATGATGTTAGAAAGACTTAAATTGCATGCTGACGAAAAGATCAGAGAAGAACAAGCGGGTTTCAGGCCGAAACGATCATGTATTGATCAAATATTCACACTAAGAACAATTATAGAAGAATCAGTGGAAATGCAATCGCCACTTATTATCACCTTCGTCGATTTTCAAAAAGCCTTTGATAGTCTACACCGCCCATCATTGTGGAAGATACTTACAATCTATGGTTTTCCAACAAAATATGTGAATATAATCAAAGCGCTATATGACAATGCAAGATGTTGTGTTAGAACAAATAAAGGGAATACATAATGGTTTACAGTAGAAACGGGGGTGAAACAAGGCTGTATTATGTCACCACTACTTTTTGGAATAGCTATTGATTGGGTTATGAGAAACTATACCCACAATGAACAATTAGGTATAAAATGGACAAATGGAAAATTCCTGGGGGACCTGGATTTTGCAGATGATTTAGCATTCTTAAGTTCAACACCCAGACAATCCCAAGAAACAGTAAATAATTTGTGTCATCTCTCAGTTAAAATAGGTCTCCAAATAAATGCCTCTAAAACTAAAGTTATGAACTTTTCTAACGAGACCTTTGATATCATCTTGAACGGGGAAAAACTACAGAAAGTTGAAAGTTTCAATTATTTAGGCAGTAAAATGACTCAGGATGGTGACACAACAAGAGAAATCCATACTAGAATTGCTTTGGCAACTAGCGCCTTCAATAGATTATCTAACATTTGGAAATTACGATCATTGAATATACATACCAAGCTTCGTCTGTTTAATTCAAATGTTATCTCAGTGTTAACATACGGCTGTGAGAGTTGGAAAATAACAAAATCATTGGAGAACAAGCTGAATACATTCGAGAACAAATGTCTTAGAAAACTCATGAACATCAGTTGGAAAGAATTCAAGACTAATCGACAAATAAGAGAAGACTCTAGGCAGAAATATGTCTCCAACTATATAAGGAAAAGACGATGGTCATATATCGGTCATGTCCTACGAATGCAAAACAACAGAATACCACTACAGGCGCTCACTTGGGTTCCTGAGGGTAAGAGGAAAAAAGGAAGACCAAACGAAACACTCAGAAGAACAATAATAAGAGAAGGAAGAACGTTGGGCCTAAATAATGTGCAAGAGCTAAGAGGAGTGGCGTCACAACGAACAACCTGGAGAGCACTGGTTTCTGCCTTATGCGCCGTGTTTGGCGCTTAAAGAATTTATTATTATTATTTTATAAGCGACTGGGAATAACAGGTTCGGCTCAGTGTCATCTGCTTGGAGTAGTGTTGACCCGATGACTTGACCCGATGCGTCGACCCGCAATATAAAAGGTTTCTTAAGGTCAGGTAGCCGTAAAATTGGGTATTCGGACAGCTGTCGTTTGAGAGTGCTGTAAGCGTGTTCGCATTTAGCATCCCAAATAACTGTTTCCGGTCGCCCCTTTTTGGTAAGGTCAGTAAGGGGTGCCGTTAGCCCATTGAATTTGTTAATAAATTTCTGGTAGTATGCACACAGTGATAGAAATGAACGTGTGTCTTTCTTCGTTCGGGGCCTCTTTGCTGCAACTATTTTCTCAATGTTCTTGGCAACTGGCCACATGCAGCCTTGAGAAATGGTATGCCCCAGGAAGTCAAGCTTTTCAAATCCGATAAGACATTTGCTAGGTCTGGCTGTGAGACCAGCTTCCTGTAGTCTCCTGAGGAGCATAGCAACCGTAGCAATATGTTCGTCGTAAGTTTCCGATGCAATTAATATGTCATCCATGAAATTATGGATATGCAGACTTTGCAAGGGCTCTAAAAGCTTTCTCATCATTCTGGTAAAAACTCCCGGTGCGTTATGCAATCCAAACGGCATCAAGTTGAAGGTATAGTGTCTTTCACTGGTGCTGAAAGCTAACAGGGGCTTAATTTCCTCCTTGACTGGTATTTGGTAGTAACCTTTACTCAGGTCAATCTTTGAGAAAATTTTTGCCCTGCTAAGCTTGGTGAACAGCTCAGAAGCGCTCTTGAGAGGTTCCGGCTGGAATTCCGTTACAGAGTTAAGTAAACGGTAATCTATGCACAGCCGAACTTCCTTATTGGGCTTCTGTAACAGCACTACACTGGAACTGTAAGGAGAGGTAGACACACTGATAATTCCTGCTTGACGTAGCTTGTCTATTTCTCAGCGTAACGTATCAGCTTTAGCATACGGGATGGGGTATACTCTGGTCCGAACAGGTGTCTCGTTTGTCAGTTTCATATCAAACTCTACGGGATGTGTTCGACCAGGTACATCCGTCAAAACTGCTGTGTACTGTTTCAGTAGCGCCCTTGTTTCTGTCTGTTGTGCTTCAGAGAGATTGTCATCGAATTTCACATCTTGGGAAGATTCCGTTTGTTGCAATGGATATTCCATGCAACTGTCGTCATCTTCCTCATCTTCTGTTGCTATGGCGACCGCCAGGAGATGTTCGGAGGACGGCACCGGTCTTTCCAAGTATTTCTTTAGCAGATTTACATGGTAGACCTTCTCCTTTCCTTTAATAGAGATCTTGTAGTTCATTCTTGAGATCTTTTTCAGGACGGTAAACGGCCCTTGCCATCCGATGTGCAGTTTGTTGCTTCCGGTTGGAAGTAGCAACAAAACCTTTTCCCTGGCTGGAGTTCTCTCTCTTTAGTCGCTTTATTGTACCGTTTAGCGTGCTTTGCGCGTGCTTTCTTAAGGTTGGTTGTAGCTAGATCCCATCCTAGTTGTAACCTTTCCTTAAGTTCCGATACATACTTGCTGGCTCGTCGGCCTTCTGGTCTGTCAATGACCGTAGTAAGGCTTCTAGCGGCCCCTTAATACGTCTGCCGAATAAAAGAGTAGCTGGTGGTAAACCTGTAGAGGCCTGAGGAACTTCCCTGTAGGCGAATAAGGCTGCAGGAGTGAAAAGGTCCCAATCTTCAGGCTTCTCTTGTCCCAGCTTACGTAACATCATGGTGAGGCTGCCGTTGAGGCGTTCCACGAGCCCAATTCCAACCTGATGGTAGGGGCTTGTGTGGATGTACTTAGCCCTCAAGATCTTAAAGATCTCCTCCATTAACAGGCTATGGAATTGGGATCCGTTATCCGTCAAAACTTGTTGAGGGAATCCCAACCGCGTGAAAATTTGCACTATGGCTTCTGCGACATGCTTGGAATCCGTGCATGTTAGCGGTATAGCTTCAGCCCACATAGTGCATGTGTCGACTAAGGTCAGGATAAACCTGTTCTTTCTTTTGGTCCTTTCTAAGGTCCAACAATGTCGACAGCAACCTGTTCAAATGGTGTTCCCACTATTGGCATTTCACCCATGGGAACTTGGGGTGTCCAATGATTGGGTGCCACACGTTGGCACTGGGCGCAGGATTTCACGTACCTGATAATATCAGAATTCATTCCTGGCCACCAATAGTGAGTCGACATTCGCTGATTTGTGGCGTTTTGTCCCATATGTCCGCTAAAGGGAAGAGAGTGCCCCATTTCTAAGATTTGGTCTCTGTACTGTGTCGGTACTAGGAGCTGATTATGCCCTTCATCAGGGTTTCCCGTTCTACAATATAGTATGCCATCCTTGGAAAAGATGTCTCCGTTGTGTCTGGGGTCCTTGGCCATGGGCAGTTTCATAAAGCAGGGTTCCAAGGTAGGGTCCTTTTGTTGCGCCTATTTAAGTTCCTTAGGTAACAAATTTGGCGCAGGCTTCCGTTCCTTCTTGGTTTGCTCTCTTGTGGTTACTGCTGCCACAATCGGCTCTTTCGGTCTCCCAACAAACACATATCTACATCCAAGTATTACAAGGTAGATAGGATCATCCATAATAGCCGCTTTGATAACACCTCTGACAAAATCAGACTGTATCTCCACCAATGCGATGGGAAGCGTCATGGTCCACATAATTTGACGGTGTCTTCTGTCTCTTGACCAGGTTTGACCAAATGCCTTGCGACAATACAATCAAAAGATAATCCTGTGTCAAAAAGACAAGATGTTGAAGTCCCTTTCAAAATAACCGTTCCTCGCGTTGAGGGCCTCTCACCCTCTGGTTGAGAATCACTGACACTAACTCTCCGTTGCGAGTCTGTTAACAAGCAGCCGATTCTATTCGTCCCGGTGTGCTTGCTCTGATCAGATATCCCTTGTGCAGGGGTCTTTCTCTTGTCTTGACCTTTCCCGAGGGTTCCCGAGAGCACCACGACTTTGGACCTCTAGGGCCTTAAGCGCCAGTTCATGCTGTCTCTCCTTCTCTCTATCCTCATGCTGTCTCTCCTTCTCTCTTTCGTTTGCCCTGCGAGCTTCCATCTCCGCCTCAATTTTCCTCTGTTCCAATTGACGATCTTCCTTCTCCCTAGTTTCTGCTACTTTCTTCTCCGCGTCATATCGGTCAAGTTCCACATTGACAAACGCGGTCACTTCTTCTCCTTGCAATCCTGTCTCCTTGGCTGTGCCATGTAGGCCAGTCGGGCTGATCAGAATTCTTGTTGATGGGGTATCTGTTTTTAAAGAATTTCGATTTTTCCTGGGGAGGGTTCTGAGATAAAGTTTCTCGTTGATTATGGTGCTGGGAAGAATGGGAAGAAGGCCCTGGATTATTTTTCCGAAAATGCTCATCCGTCGCCTTGCGTTTTGTGCTGGGAAGCTTGGCCAAAGCATTCACGTAACGTTCAGACTTACTAAGAATGTCCTCCAACTTTACTGCGCCCCGTTCAGCCAGAAATCTACGGGTTTCGTTTGACAAAGTGGATTCTATTTGTTCTGTAAGAACAAATTCCAGAAGTCCTTCAAAAGTGAGAGGGAGCTTGGAAAGTTCCATGCACTTTGTCAAATATCCTGTCAAGCGTGAAGAGAACTGATGAAATGTCTCCGTGCCTTCCTTTCTGCTGTTTCTGAACAGGTGCAAAAATTTGCGAGCGTTCATTTCGAAACGCTCCAGTAAAGCCTTCTATAGCATGTCGTAGTTGTCTTGATGGCTGCTTCCCAGTTTAACGTACGCGTTATAAGCACTACCTTTTAAAGCCTGCGAAAGCTGTAGAACCATCGGGAACACTCTAACCTGTACAGTGTCGTCATCCTCTCAAATTTCTCGAGAAACGAGTCAATTTTCTCATTGGGGCTTGGGAAGGATTCCAGGGCGAAAGACATAGCTACGAGTTGAGGAGATTGGGTGCTGGAGAGATCAGTGACCTGCGACTGAGGTGGAGACTCTCCATTACTGGAGGAAGACATAGCACCGCGACATTGGACCTCTAGGGCCTTAAGCGCCAGTTCATTCTGTCTCTCCTTATCTCTATCCTCATGTTGTCTCTCCTTCTCTCTTTCAATTGCCCTGCGAGTTTCCATATCCGCCTTAATTTTCCTCTGTTCCAATTGACGATCTTCCTTCTGCCTACCTTCTGCTACTTTCTTCTCCGCGTCATATCGGTCAAGTTCCACATTGACAAACGCGGTCACTTCTTCTCCTTGCAATCCTGTCTCCTTTGCTTCCTCTCTTAGCATTGCCCTAAGTTTAGCACGCTCAGCCATGTCAAATAACTGAATGCCGTTAACTCGAGAAAGAAAGAAGAAAAGAAGGGGAGAAAAACGTTATCCTTAACCAACTTTACGAGAAAAACCAACAACAAAAAATATTTCACTGAGATACCTCCTGTACCGTTATCAGTTACCTAATCTATCACTGTTATTACCTGGCACAAGGCTCCTAATACAGACGACTAAGCCAAATAAATGGTAGATCAGTCTAATACTGGAAAAACTACTATTACTAACGGTGGATTAAACAAATTTATTAATTATAAAATGCAGGAGAAATTTTTTTTCCCTTATATTATAAATCCACCAAAAACTCGCCCACTCTAGAAGTCAGTTAAGAGTAAGGGACGTTATTAACTAGACGTAAAGTTAGAAATCGGATCGCACGTAACTCTATGATGCCGTGGAAAGAAAAACCAGTCCTATATGTGTGTGGTCAAACACCCTGTAACTAAGATCGTTGTCTAGGGGATAATTAATTTTTATACCTTAACTTCACAAGACAAACTCACACACTCTCTATCTAGATGAAAATTCAGATTCAATATCAGACTTTAGACTTTATCTTCTATTGATAATAATAACGCTCATTGAGGCCTATTGGGAATATGGTGTTGCTCATATTTTCTTGACTATCGGCACACTAGGGGCGATGTAGTCAGAATCACGCCGGCCGCCTTAACCTCCCCAGAGTTTCTCTCGTGCCCAAGTAATGAGGCTGGTCGACCCCGGTGTAAAAAAATCCCACCTCAACTGGGGATCGAACATGGACCACTGATCTAGGAAGCCAGTGCGCTAACCACTGCGCCACCACGACTCTGTATAAATTGTAAAATACCTTTAATGTTCATAGTGTTCAATATATGCGCATTCTTCAGTATATATTATAAAATGCCTTTAGTGTTGATAGCATTCTTTATAGCATTCTAATGTTTACACTATAAAATACCTTTTACGTATTCTTCTGCCTCTCTCTCTCTCTCTCTCTCTCTCTCTCTCTCTCTCTCTATATATATATATATATATATATATATATATATATATATATATATATATGTATATGTATATGTATGTATATATATATATATATATATATATATATATATATATATATATATATATATATATATATATATATATATATATATATATATATATATATATGTATATATATGTATATGTATGTATATATATATATATCCAATCTCATAATTCCCGCCGTAAGTACGTCGGTCGGTAACATCGTGCACACCGTCATTTTCAGGTCATAATCGCTATTATTCGAGTCGAAATCTCAGGTTAGTATGTTGTCACAGATGGAAATAGTGCAGCAGTGATCATCCACTTTTACCCCTCCCCATCTAGTTTATTTTTTGCTACAGGAACGCCGGATTCACAAGTGCAATTAACACGTGAGCCGTTTGGCAATTAAGCACGGCGGAACAGAGAGAGCGCGGAGCATGGCGTAATAGATTCTTTGATCAGGGGCAATGTTAAGTCTGAGACGGACCTTGAATTGTAAAACTTTCAGGGGAATTAATTGCATAGCTAATATTCGGCAATGCGGAGATGATGAAAGCCAAGCCAGAGAGGTTGTTGGCGACAGAGGTGGTAAAATTACCTTTGGTTCAAGAATTACAATGTATACAGTAGAATGCGAACAAAGAATACTATTAATACTAAAGGTATTTTATAGTGCATACTGTAGAATGCTTGTAAAGAATGCAATTAACACTAAATGTATTTTTTGGTGTAAACAGAAGAATGTTATAAAGAATGCTATTATTACCACGTGACTGGAGTTCTTGGCAAGTTTTTGTTGAAGGCTTATGCTCTTTTGGGAGCTAAAGGGTATTGACTGATGTTACCGCTGTACTTTCTGGCAGGGTTGATTTATGCGAATGCTTTGTGTGGGCCGTCGCTTCTTTATAAAAATGAAGACAGGACAAAACGCAACGGTAACGACGGGGTCGTAACTGACCAACTGGTAAATAATAAATCCTGGACCCTTGGTTGGATATGCATGACGAGACGTATAATACGACGTTGATATCACGGACAAGAACAGTTCATAATATAGTTTGACAGCAAATATGTTGGCCTATCTCATAATCGACTTGGACTTTGATTGACTTCGACGGCCGTTACGATACGAAGGTCAGCGGAAGTTCTTTGGCCACTAAGTTGTATGATGCATGGATTTACGTAACAACCATGTTAAAAAAGCATGAGCATAAATATATATTCAATGACGATCTAACGACCTCTCCAAGCGTTGTATTAACCCACTAACAATCGACACCACTGGTCGATTGAAGCTCTGCAATGATACTGTGCTGGAGGGTACTATATCTGAGGCGTGATATAGTTATGAGCCGATTATGGCTGAAAATTCATAGTATAATCTTCTTGGCACGTCGGGCACAAGGAACAATATTATCATCTCACAGATGATCATACAATAAATCAAGGCCATTTCCTCCCTAGACTTGGGATAAGATCCTGGCCAAAATCACGTCTATTCGAGACGAAGGATATAATAATTTGCCTTAAGTAACAAATCACCGCGACAAATCGCGTCATAACCGTTCAATAATAGTGCATGGTCGTACGCAAATACTTAAACATACAATTAACTTAGATGCGCTCACATGTGCGTCTATAAAATACTAGACTCACATGTGAGGATCTCAAACATTTTATTCCCCCTGTTAAAAGGACTTAACAACTGATTGATTCTGTAATTTTCTTATCTTTCTTTTTTCGCTCCTCACACTTTAATGAAGTCGGTCTATTCATTATTCACTTTTCAAGAGTCTCTTTTTACATTAACTTTTTTTCTTTTTTTTTTTGTAATTTTTTGTACAATTTTGTGATATCTGTCTCTAAATTCTTTTTCCTTCTGCTGCTTTTCTTATACTTTATCCCTCTTTCCTTTTTGTGTCTTCCTTCTATTAATTACTTTCTTACCCTGTAGGGAACCATTTTATCCATCCTGGACTTTCCTTAGGATCTCGACTAATCCATAGGATGGCAAGAAAAATGAAAAGGATAAGAACCTCGATCTCAGCCATTCTGTGGAACCGAGAATAAAAATCATGAATATCTTCAGCATTACATTATCTCACATGAATATATTGGCTTAACAAAAATATAGAAAAAAAAAACAAGCACAGTAAATCTCTGCCTCAAAGCCGTTGGCTGCTAAGAAATTACCGTAAACTTAATTACAATTCTTCTTCTTCCTCCTCATAACTGGTGGCGTAGGCGATTATGTCTCTCCACAACTTCCTGTTTCCAGTACTGTTTAATAATTCTGTTTTTTCTTTTTCTGAGTTATTTCCATGTCATGATGTTACACTGTTCAGTGTCTTCTCTCTTTTTCTTCCCCTGTCTCTTATTTCTTCAATTTTCTTTCTTCTGTTGCCGCAATATATTCCAGATTTTTTCTGTTGCCGCGATATATTCCAGATTTTTTCTGTTGCCGCGATATATTCCAGATTTTTTTCTGTTACCACGATATATTCCAGATTTTATTTTCATCTGGTAACTTACCTGAAGGAAGTGAATTGTTTCCTTCTAACGCGAGCAATAAGCTTCCTTGTCGCGTTGGTCTATTTCATGACACCATTTTACGACGGAGTTTCAGCTACACATTCGATTATTGTCTGGTTTAAAACCAAAGACAGACAAACAGAGAGAGGAAGAGAGAGAGAGAGAGAGAGAGAAAGCGCGAGAGAGAGAGCGAGAGAGATAGAAAGAGAGAGATACCACAAAGCCTTGAAGAGGTTGAAACCACCGTCTACGCTTCTGAAAGTAAAGTAACTGCACAAAGGTACAGTATACTACTAACTCTGAAGGTTACAGTTACAGTACTGGCACAAACAGAAAAGGGTTGTATTTGGGTGATGAAGACGGCATTTTCATAGATACTTTCATATTGTTTTGTGATCTTGTCCAGTAAAGCCCAAACATAATTATTTACGCCTGATACAGACTAATAATTTTTCAGCTTTCTTCTTCAAGTGTCATGCCATCTGGCATTAGCGATCACGTCTCTTCGCAACTTCGAGTTTCTAGTGTTGATTGTTAAATCTTGTGTTGACTTTAAAAAAAAAAAAGAAGAAATAGCATGATGTTAAATTGTTCATTATCCTTCTTTCTTTCTTTTTTTTTCTTTCTTTCTTTCTATCTTACCCTCATCTTATTCTTTTCAATAACTTCTTTCATTATTGCAATATATTGTACCTTTTCGCTTCTGTTAACATGAAAAAAAAAATGTTAACTCTCTAACGGATTTAATCAGCTGTCCTTGCACGCTAACCTATTTCTGAGTGCCTTGATTAATCTTTATTGGCTGTTCACTTGGTTCTCAGCATTCTTCTGCTAAATCACATCTCTGTGGCATTAACGATCGTCTTGATTGTTAAATGTCCATGATTCTCTTCTATATGACCTGATCGGCACTACAAAACAGCGAAGAGCTCTCTTTTTATCACAACCGATGGCAAAGATGTTGTGTATAAGACAAATGTCATTCTCTAGAGCCATCATTTTGTTAGGGCTAATTCTTTGCTTTATCTTGAAGCTGGCTCTTCTGTCTAATAGTATCATTGTACGTAGGTATTTAAATATGAGGATTTCTTTTTAAAAAATGTCCCTTTATTTTGATGCTGCATCCGACGAATTGTGTTTCTTAAAAATGAGGATTGGTCATGTCCACTTGCTACTTAGGTGATTCGCTTCCGTAGCTAGGCAGTGGAAGTAGTTCGGAAGGTCCTGCGTTCGATTCTCCAGTAAGCCACTCACTTCTGTTGTTTTTCTGTCGTCTAGTTTTCTACTTCCTGATTTCTCACGAGTACCTGAGACATACGTTTATGTGTATAATATTTATTTATTTACTGTTTACAGGCCTCTGGTTTCCCCTCTTTATTTGTTTAAATGTTGCTACTTTGGCCAGGATTTTATTTTCGTCCATCTTTAGTCAGTCAGTCGTTTTCACTCAGTATAGAACACATGGTTTAAAATGGTGCTAGCTATCTAATTCTACTTGTGGCCGTCCTGTTCAGCTCAATCTTTAAGATCGGAGTTGTTTTAGCTTTCTCATCCACCGTTTTGCGGTTTATTTTTGGCTTTCCCACTCTTCTCTTCCCCTACCAGTTCCAATACAAGACATGTGTGGCTATACTTGTTGGCTGTTTCCTTGTGACATAATTTGTGCGCTCTCTTCTCCTCTCCGGCAGTATTGAACTACATTTGTTGTGCGTACTGAAATATGTGAATTATTAAATTGTTAGCACATTTTAACTCCCTACTTTCCGACAGGTAATAGGTATTTTCCGTGTCAATGTTTACACTCCTTCCATTCATTTCGTGTCATGTTTGTTTATCTGAGAGCTGATACCCATCAGCCCAGCTTGGCTGGTGAGGTCATTTTCGTGGAGGGGCCCTGTGTGTGTTTACGCAAGGACTGCCGGTCAATTAGCGATATGGTGGCAGGTACAGACACGAATGATGTAAGGCAACTTCCAGACAAAACTGGTTATGATCAGGATAAATGTAAGAATTTGTAATGTAAACATTACCAAGAATTGTCGGATGTAGCAACTCCATATACGGAGGATGACTGTTTGAAATGTTCAAGCGCCTGAGTCATATAGAATACGTAAGGAAAAATTTTCATAACATGAACATTTGCATGTATTTGGCTGGCATTTGAGGCGCCAATAAACAATCGCGCTGACTGGGAGTTTTGTCGAAAACGCCAGGTAGAAGCGTGGGCCGGGAACCTACGATACAACGTAGAAAAAGTTTGACATACGGCACCGCATTCCAGAAATCGTCAACTTAAACAGCTCGGACCTTGCCACAGAAAAGAATGGAGTTGGATTCTGAACTGATAGGACCGGACACACAAAAACGTATTAAAAGCATCTCTGTACATCAGTAGAAAACTCGCCAATATTAATACGGAACCCAGAATTCTACATGACCACTCACAAGTCACAGAGGCATTCTGAAATATAAATAATACCCCAGACGTTCGTTCAGGCATCTGTGTTAAGTTGCGAAGATTATTCTACTGAGCAAGAAATCTATCATCCCTATTGAGGTAAGTTGTAAACATAAATTGTATGCAGTGAATTTGATATGTTCATACTTGTTAGTGGTGTTAAAGATTCATATTACGCTGGCAGCCTCAGCATGTGAAAAGGATACAAGCGCTAGTGATTGCTTCGTGCTAGTTCTCATGGAAGAACAAAAAGCAGAGTTAACCCCAGACTTCGAATGGAGCAGGGAGTGAGTGATGATTACATCAACTTGTGAATAGTTGTATATTATCATTTGGTGAATGTATGTAAATCTAGTATGTTCCTTCAGGCACAAGCCACTGCCGCTGTCCAGTCACAAACTTTTCCTTAAATTAACTGACATTCTTGTGATTTTTCTTAACATGCCCTGGGTGATATGATATACGCTCAGGGAGAGTAAAAAATATGAGAAAACAAACAGCTGATGAACAGCGGGAAAAGGCGCCTGATTAATATCAGGCAAACACATATTTAGCAGCGGAATTGTTCTTTTATTCCCTCTAAAGTTTGTAGTACCAGTACGAGACGACAAAACTATTTGTGGTACGACCTGGAGAGAATATTTGCTGTACTATTAGACTGTGGTTCGAAGCTTGAGATCTATATTTGAAGATTCTTGCCTTGACCAGGAGCGGTTACTTCCTGAACTGATCTGGAAACGTTCCCCTCACAACACAGAAGAATCTACAGAAAAGCAGCATCGGCATTTCAACATTTTGGCAAGTCCCATATTTAGCAGGCCAATACTAAAGAACACAACGGGCTGATCACCCGTTTGCCAGTCACTTTGATTACGGAAACAACCACAAACGGATTGATTTGTCGTTGCCCTAAAGACGCCATTAGGCGTGATGGGAACAACGGCTAAGAAAATCTATTCGTTGTTGCCCTTAAGACGCCACTAGGCGTAATGGCCACTGACTGCTTTGACGGTCGTTGGCTAAGGACGGAAGAAGAATACTAAAGAACTGTATTCCAGTCCTAAAACCCAGTTTCAATGACGAAACTTATTGTTTTCATAATCACCAGTCATATTTATTTACATTTGTTTCAAAGTAATTGATAATTAAATTTGTATTTGTTTATTTTGACAAAGTCATAGGTGAATTAATTATTACAGATCGAACTGCACACGTATGAATTTGGATTTTAATATACATATAGTTATATCTACATCTGAAAAGCCATTAAGAACAATAATAATAAGAGGAATTTTGCTGAATTAAATCAGCTGGGGGCCTGAACGACCTAAATCATACAATACACATCTTCACAAAAGGCGGCGGGTCAGATACAATGTTAACGTGCTCAGATGCATTTAGCATTGTTCTTGACTTCTGAAATATCTTGTCAATACTCCATCGAGGTAGAAGCATCATTTTCCTTCTATCTACCTCTCTGCCAAGAATAATCTTGTGCGAAGGTAGACACCTTTGAAGACCCACATTAGTTACTCTAGGTTTTGGGCCACTGTTGGTCCACTACTGTAGAGCAAGGAGAGGCAACCCGTGACATTCCTTATAGTTTGTTTTATTCATTAAAAAAAAAACACAAAGTAGCCTGTTCAACCTTCGGTGGGTTATAATTACGATATATAGTGTAATAAATTCAAGACAATATAGTAACTTCTTCTCCCCTCCACTCAGTCCAAATAGCGTAATTCAAAACCAAAATTGTGCATGTGTGTGTGACATACCCTTTCCTTATTCATTTCCACTTTCTCTCTTTAATCTCTAGTTCTGTTGATTGCTGGTTCTTAGAATTCCCTTCAGTCATAACTGACTATGGGAATGCGCCCCTGAGGTGATAACTCTCGGCTGCTTTTTTCCTGGTGTGCCTATCGGCACGTTCTCTTCTCATTTGCTTGTTGTCAGAGCTTCTTTTCGCCCAATCTTAGGTGGCACCATAGGGAGCATCGCCACTTAGTGCAATCGGCAGCTCCATTCTCCCAGGTTGTTAGATTTATGTTCAGTGCCTTCATGTCTCTCTTGCACACATCTTTGAACCTCAGCTGCTGTCGCCAAACTGTTCTTTTGCCATCTGAAAATTATCAGATTCTATTCGACTGTTATTTCCTGCAGTTATTTTAACATTACTTAGTGCAATTTAGCAACAAAACGGCATTCAGAACATTCCAAACAAAATCAAACAGTAACAATCTGTACCAAGATTAGGAGCGTCCGATTAATAGAATGTTTACAGCACTGGTCTCTTCGCGGCAAAGGTGCTGGGTTCGAGTCACGGTACCGACACGCTCCAGTCTACCCAGCAGTAAATGGGTACCTGACTCTGGCCTATGAGTTAGTAAAGGAACAGGCAGCGAGGAAGGGAACTAATCACCCCACCTCTCAATGCTGGACCTAGTATAGTGAGGTCTCTAACACTTCACTCCCCAACGGCAGTATCTGCTATGGGACTATCTTTACTTTTTTGTTTTTTAATTCCAACCTTAGGTACGAAGAAGACAGATACACAATTCTCCATTTAACGTTGTCTTGGGCATTTCTCTATCTCGCGTTTTCTCTTTCGATCATTTTACATTTTATTTACTCAAATGTCAGTCTTCGCGTGTCCTTTAGCCTATTTTCTTTCTCTATGCTCCCTGTGAAATAAAATTCAATAAAATGATAATAGTCTATACAAATCATAACTTCACATTCCCTTATGAAAGTAAGCAAATCTCAACTAAAGGGCATCACGACCATTCTGATCAGGAAGGAGTACATGGCAATGAGAAAGCTGACAGACTAGTCTTGAGAGCACCCATAGTGGGGACACTGGACATGGATAAGGGAGAGATACTAAGGGCAATTAATGATCGCCTGCTAGATAATGACACTGCAATGGATGAATCAACAAGGTTGAGGCTGTTAAAGTTTGGCATCAAACGTGGGACTAGCAGAGATGGACATGAGAGAGGATGCATCCATCGTATGAACAACCAGCGTTCTACAGGTAAAATTAGCATTCATACCCTTCGACATTTGCTGAGGGAGACTGAGCACCTATGGGTTTGCCCTGAGTGCAGTGATGTCGATTCTGATTAACAATAACAATAACGACCATGCTTCCATAGCAACCACATTCGTCACTGGCAGTAACGAAGACGTTTTAACACGGCCCACTTACCAGGTGCGCCAGGAGTAAATCCATGAGGTCTCCGATAAGACAAAGAAAGAAATAGGACTCTTGCTCCCTCAGGCTTACCGGTAAAGGCGACTAATATGAAGGTGGTTGGGCTGGCAACCTCATCATGTCAAACAAATTACTACAGAAATCACTGCTTCAAAAGGACTTGGTGCAAAGGACCAACTACAGCTGTGACAACAGTGCCCACAGGGAATAAAACAGGGAAATGATGATGACTTACTTGACTTGACCAAGTTTCTTCCATTCATTTCTCACTACTTTCTTGATAGCCAAAGCTTGTTCTTTTTTGTTCGTGCAACAGCCGCTGCAATATAGAGAATTACTAATGACAATCATTTCTTTTTAACGACTCGATCACGTTACTTCATCAATCTATTTGTGCTGTTGAATCTAGTCGAAAGACGAAGTGATATTCTTACGCGTTTTATATGACCTGTGTAATAGCGTCAGCGTTGCCACTGCCAGGCGGATTCACCTAGATCCAGGCTTTTTTTTTTTTTTTTTGGTTGGCCCCGTCTAGGTGTTATTTTCCTTCATTAGTTGAAGACCGCCACATAGATTTCGCCCAAAATCGGCCCAAATATCGCACAAAGTAGCCAATAATCGTCCAGAATAGCCCCAGTCGCCGATATCTAGGTTTTTTCTTCAAAATTCAGAGTGGCAACGCTGAATAGCCATATTAACACTTCCTAAAAGCTGTGGCCAATCATATTAACTGTAATAAGTGCCAGATGAACAAGAGATGAGAAATAGACACTGGCAATGGAAAGGATACACATGGAAAAAACATGTTGAAACATTACAAGGCAGTCCTTGATCTGGAATCCTCAGGGTAAGAGAGACAGAGGTAGACCACACAAAAAAAGAGAGCTGGAAACAGAAATGTATGGTGAGGAAGGTGTTGAGGACTGTTTCGCGGCTTGCAGACATGTGAATGGTTGCAAACATTGGCATGCCTGCACCACGGAACTCCTCAATTGAATAAGACCAGAAATCGCGCAGATCGATGTATGACGCGTCTAGCCTAGTTACATTCTAGTCTATGTGTGGCCATTGAGCCTAACGGCAGTGTTGGAATGTGTGGTAAACCCACTTAAGGATCGTGTTTGAATATGTGGCACAGCCACTGATTATATATATATATATGTGGAACGGTAGATCCACTGGAAAGTGTAAGATAGCGAAAGGATCCGTATCAAAATTGATTATAGGACCAGGTAGAGTCCGTATTAGAATCGCGAACCAAGCAGATTACGTTCACCTTGAACTTATATATATATGGCAGTTAAAGCCTGGCGATGCAAGCCAAAGATGTTGATTAATGATACATAGACAGGATCTATAGATTTACAGATAATGTACTCACTAGTATTGTGAAGGGATAATAATTCTAAGGATCGGATTCGGTAAGAGTTGGTTGCACACTCTATTACGCTATAAACTTAACGGTTAACCCAGACGAGCTAAGTCTGTGAGAGGAACAATTGTGTAGAGCTTAAAACTATGATGAAGCCAATTTAAATGTGTGAATTGTTGTTGCACCATTGTGTAAAAGGATATATTAAATTGTTCAGTCGTCTATAGAACTTGTTGATTGCCTGAATTTATGCAAGTTCTCACTCTGTGCTGTGACTGTCATTAATCCTTGCAAGGTCAGTCCAGATTATCACAGGTATTTTCTAAGACTAACTATAAGCTAACCAACACTGAGGAAGAATTAATATAATAACGACACTGAATATAATAATAATTTAATCACACCAGAATGGCTTAAAAACTGCACTCGAACTAGAAAACTGGAATTAGAATAGATGAATTATAATATCTGAAATATTGACAAGCAACCCAATAAACTCACGTCCAACGGTGCTGAATCTTTTAATAACATCTAGCAAGAAAAGATACAGCGGGAGACCGTAACATACTGGTGTCAAGAAGTGTTCGGACAATTTTCAGAATTCATCTTTTCCGTTACCCAATTGAACGAACTAATGTTCATGAATCAGGCTTCAAGTTGGGAAAATTCTAGTGGAAACAACTTCAAGACCAATACAGTTCGTCACAGGCAAAGTGACAGTGGAAATTGAACAGTTCAAGAAAGTCTCATTCAAGACGCAAGTCCAAGCTGGCAACTCAAATTTACACATCAAGTTACGAAGGTCAAGGTCGAGTCTTCACTACGATCAACGGTCGCTGAGTCGCTGAATCAAATCGATCGTATGTCATTCAATTTTTGATCCTGAACGAGCACATAGAACCAGAGAGACAATCCATACACTTGTTAAACCTCCAGAACAACCGGGGAAGTATTTCAACAGAATTTCTTTCAATATCACGTTTGAAAATCTTCGTTCAACCGTTCAAGTCTGCTTCTCTATGAAAACAAGTCCAAACAGCTGGGAGCATCTTGTTTATTTTTAGGATCACTATGGCATGACCACATGAAGATAAGTTCTTGTCTAAATTAGAGCTTTCGACTAGATTGTGTTGTCCAGTTGGCTAGCTTTGGTCTTCAATTCTTCCTCCACTGTCACTTGAAAAAAAGAGAGCTGGAAACAGAAATGTATGGTGAGGAAGGTATGGAAAGAATTTGATCTGATGGCTCGTGACAGGAGGACTTGGTAACTGTTAGTTAAAGGCATATACTCGTTGTGGGTTTAAAGGGTATTGATTGATTAACTGAATCATATTAGTCTATCATTCTCGTGATTTACAAGTACTTGCCAATGGGACAATGTTTAGGGGTCGATGGTGCTGGTCGGCTTTCGATCTGGCAAAGTACCGCTCATTTAACTACTAATTTCTCTCTGTACATTCTGTTCATGACTTTTGTTCTTCTTGTCTGCAGATTCCTTTTAGCAGAACTGGTCTTACTGCCAATGGCGCCTCTGGCGCGGTAATCACTCTGTGTCAACTTCTTTCTTACTCGCTGAATTTTCCCATTTGTGTTCTTCCAGTGTATGTGGACCGTCCGACTGACAGAATGGTTTGGGTTCTTGCCTCTAGCGGCAAAATTGCCAGGTTCCGGGCTCAATACCTGGTAATGTCACGCTACATTCTATCCAGCTATAAATGGGAACCTGACTCTGCTTTTGAGTTAGAGAATTCAAAGGCAGCTAGACAGGGAACTAGTCTCATCGCCTGATAAAGCTGAACCTAGAATAGTCTAGCGTCTAACACCTTACTTCCCGACGATAATATTTGCTATGGGTATATCTTTACTTTTTAAATGACAAGTAGAACTCGGTGTTGCTCCGCAATCTTTAAAGGCATAGGCAACTTAGTGTCTCACCGTACCTTAGGAGCATCACTGTCTTTTCTGAGTATACAGTATTAATGAAGCTTCCCCGATATTACTGGATTAGTTGTATCTATTTCTCATACAGTATATTTATCCAGGCATTGTCGTTAGAGACGATTAACACGAGGTTGTGCGTGTGTGTGTGTGTGTGTGGGGGGGGGGCTGGTATCGTCATCATGTAAAACAAAATGCTACATGAACCATAATTTTAAGAGCACATGAATACTTTGATGGCGGATCATCATCATCATCTCCAACACAGGACAAACAGCAAAAAATGAACACCAGAAAGATAAACTTTCGTAAATGGGTGCTGGCAAAGAATAGAAAGCTTGAAATGGTATGACAAAGCTAACTGATTGAATGAACCAGCCAAAACCAGTAGAACATGATGTGAGGAGAAGAGGCCGGAATCGCCTGTTAGCATTACAGAGTTATCCTTCTTCTGTAATCCCCAGGGTAAGAGATATTGAGTGAGACCAACAAAAAAAAAAAAAAAAACTCATGGGGAGGGAACGGGTGACTCACATGACAAAGATAAAGAAGATATAGAAGAATCTTGAAGGGTGACACAGGACATGAGGGCTTGGAGGGTATCAAGGTCTGTGCTCCAGGGGGCGCTTCAATGTAATGAATGAATACATTAATTAATTAATTCAAGGGCAAACACAAACGGAAATACATAGATAAAAGAACTTTTAGAAATTCTAAGACAGCCTAAGTTTAGTTAGAAGTTGTCTTCTTTCTTCTTCGATCCTTAGCCGTCGATTGTCAAATCATACAGTGGCTATCACGCCTGGTGGCGTCTTGTAGGGCAGCAACAAACCGCTGCCCCTTTTCTCGGTCGACGGCCATTCCCCGTGCAGTGGTCCTGCGCCGGCTCATTCCCTGCATCTCGGCCTCCACAGCCCTCCGCCAAGCTGTCTTCGGCTGGCCTCTCTCTCTCTCGCTTTCCCTCAGGGGTCCATAGTACAGCTGTTCCTGTGACGGCATCAGCTCCCCACCCAAGGACGTGGCCAAGCTAACCCCAGCGTCCGCCAGCTATGACGTTAGAAGTTGTAGCTTGTGGCAAATTACTTGAGCAACTCAGGAAACTGTTATGTCTTCTTGTTTATGTTATCTTCTTCTTCTTTGATCCTTAGCCGCCGACCGTCAAAGCAGTCAGTGGCCATCACGCCTAGTGGCGTCTTGTAGGGCAACAACAAATTGATTCCACTTTGCTCGGTCGGTGGCCATCCTTCGTACAGTGCCCCAACTCTGGTTCGTCATGTCAGTGGCTTCCTTTCGGCTTTCACCACTGACAGTCATACGAGCCACAGACTCCGAATGTCCATCCCGCAGCAAAGTTTGTTCATTTATTATTGTTTCCGTAACTTCATTGTTTTTTTACACAGACAGGGGTGTCAGCCCTGTGCTAAAACCCCCAACCTGGAGGACCAGGGTACCAGCTTTTGTTTGACCCCTACCCACACAGACCAGTCCAGCTTGGTTGAACCTACCAGGAGTAAAACTCCCACTGGCATAGCTCTGGGGATTGTCAGGGTACGCAAGCTGCCATACCGCTACAAGGTATAGGTACCATTGATGGCAGTGTTTATGTTATGCTTTACAATTAAAAATTTTTTTCTGCAGTAATCTTCTTTATACTACCTGTCGTGAAATATTCTAATCCACATATATAAATTATCAGGTAAATATAAAGCCTAACAAATAAATTCTAATAAAGAAAAGAGCAATGGTAAAATAACAGTGCTGTCACAAAGAATGTACTCGAAATCCCCCTTTGTTTTATGCTTCGTCTGCAAATTGTAACGTTTCCACGTTAAATATAAGCCACTGCATAAATACAAGCGTTTCCACAACACATTAAAACAGGTATTGCATTTCTAAGAAAAACATTGAGAGGCACACTGCGTAATGACCTAAATTAATCCTAACATTAATTATACTACGTTACCAAAACGAACGAACAGATGGACTCAAATAGAAAGAAGGGAGGGCTGAAAATCAGGAACGCATGCAACACTAAACACGTGTCTCGCTATTAATGCCACCCCCAACACGCGTCGCGCGATACACAATTACTACTATCACGCGTGTAAGGCCACATGCACTAACTTTTTTTCAGACGGACAGTGATAAAAACACTAACCTTCCCAGAGTTAGGTTTTAAAAACCTGGAAAACGCTTATTAGAAAAGATGACATTAGATGGGTTTACGTTTTGAAAAAGCTGCGAATATACTTGATTCAGAGCGTCTGTTCATTGCCACATCTTGTAATAAACCTACTAAGAAGCAGTACGTTGAGCACCAGTGTATATTTTATATAAAATAAAGCCTGGAACATCGGCAGATCGGAGTTGTGCTATATCCATTGCCAGTCAACGAAACTGTTTATTATTCTATGAATTGTGGTAAGCTTGAAATATTCAATATCTTTTAATGTTCTTCTTCTTGCGATCGCATCTTTGATGATTACACCGTCAGACGAGTTCTCATGATGAATTCGACTGTTGTTTGAAGTTCCTCTTTAACTCCATATAGCTTTGAGTTTAGTGTTGAGTCATTGGGCCAGTATATCTTTCTTAACTGGTCATACAGAGGACAGTCCTGTAGAACATGCTCAGCAGTTTGTTCGCTTAATCCACATGTGCACAGTGGTGAAGCAGACAATCGTAGCTTGTGCATGTGTTTATTCAGTTTGTTATGCCCTGTCCTGAGTCGAAAAATAGTTATCTGTCCCTGCCGGTCGAGAGTGTGATAGTCGTCTTTGGGTTGGTTCTGTTCTCTTCTGATAGTCTGGATAGCTCTCTTTTTCTCAAAGTATGTGACTTCATTATCTTCTTGTTCAAATTCTCCTCCCTTTTTTGCAAGTTTATCTGCCTTTTCATTTCCGGGTACACCACAATGAGATGGTACCCACTGAAGTATGGTTCTCTTTTTGGCAGCTACCTTGTTTAGTTCATTTCTCAGATGCGGGAGTTTACCACCCTTGAGAGCTTGCAGGACAGACAGTGCATCTGTGAGGATGACTACCTGGTGGCAGTCAGAGTTGGTGTTATAAATCATATTTGCAGCTTGCTCTAGAGCTTGAACCTCAGCTGTATAGTTGGAACAGAATTTACGAGTGGGAATGTGCCTAGTCTCATAGTGGTTGTCAGGATATGAGATAAAGATACCGGCACCTCCATTCCTAACAGCATTAGTTGCTGATCCATCTGTATAGGCATGTATCCATGATTGATTGGGATAGCTTTCTTGGATCATACTCAATGTAGCAGTTCGTTTTTGCAGATCATTATACTCACATCCACTTGTGAGACCACTGACTGATGTATTAATTTGGAGGGCACTGCTGGCCTGCTCCCATGGTACAGGGTATAGGGTGGGCTTCAGTGGTGTTGTCTTCATGGATAGGTCTTCTTGATGCTGTCTTATAAGTCTTTTCCCCCGATGCACAAAGCTGCTACGCTTTAGACGTCCCAATGCCAGATCATCTAGTCTTGCCTTCATTGGGTGCATTTGCATACTGTTGTACTTTTCCATCTGGATCATGGTTTTTGTGTCTCTTCTATGGGACAATGTCTGTAATCCAGCAACCTTCTGCATCTCTGTTATTGGTGTAGTTTTCATGGCTCCTGTAATGAGCCTGAGAGCTTGATGTTGCACCTTGTCCAAAGACTGCAGATGTGAGTTAGCAGCTGATGACCATGCTGCTGAGCTAAACTCTAAGTGTGGTCTTATTACTCCATTATAAATCTTCTTTAGATTTCGTTCATTTGCTCCCCAGTTGGTACCTGCTAATTTTCTGAGTATGCCTAGTCGTCTTCGGGCCTTTCCTTCTGCATTTTCAATATGCTTATTCCATGTAAGCCTTTGGTCAAATGTCACCCCAAGATAGGTGGGGTAGCTTTCTTCCTTGATCACGGTTGTCCCTAGGTGTATGTTAGCTGATTTGTCCTTGGGGGCGAGGGAGAACAGTGTTGTGGAGGTTTTGTCTGTGTTTATTGTGATAAGCCATTTCTCTGCCCATGACACTAGCATGTCTGCTGCCCGCTGCATTCTATAATTTGCTGTGGTGACATTTTCATCAGCGCACCAGAGTACTAGGTCATCTGCATATAAGGCAGCTTTAACTCCTGCAGGGAGATCTTTCACCAGGTCATTGATGTAAACAAGGAAGAGTGTTGGGGAAATTACTCCTCCTTGAGGTACCCCCTGATGGAGCAACACTTTTCTGCTCTGCAGACCGTCAAGAGTGACTCTAGTTCTCCTGTTATGCAAGTATGACTGGATCTATTTCATCATGTTGCCTTGGATTCCACTTCTCCTAAGTTTTGCAATGAGGCCATCTTTCCACACCTTGTCAAAGGCCTGCTTGAAGTCGACCCAGATCGTTAGGACCTTTTTCTTCTCCTGGAAGGCATCTTCTATTGCTTGAGACAAGTAAGTAACTTGGTCTTCTATACTGTAGCATTCTCTAAATCCAGCTTGTTCCGGCACCAGGATCTGCTCAGACTCTAAATACCATTTCAATCTGTGGTTGACTATTCGCTCCATAGTCTTCCCAACACAGCTTGTGAGACTGATTGGCCGGTAACTTGCAGCCTCGGTCTTACATTTCCCTTTCTTTAGTATGGGTATTGTGATGGCTTCTCTCCATACTTGGGGTACCGTTCCTTTCAACCAGCTGTGGTTGAATATCTCAAGCAGTTTTGTCTTTGCTGCTGAGCTCAGATTTACTAGCATTTCGTTGCTGATTTTGTCTGGGCCGGGTGACTTTTGAAACTTAAGCTTGGAAATAGCCTTCTGTAGTTCTCCTAGTGTGATGGGTTCCCTCATTGGGGCAGGAGTATCTGTCTGTCCCATGGTTGCCAGTATTTCTTTTCTTATCTCTCTCTGATGATCTATGTTAATGGGTAAGTTGCTTTCTGAACTGTATCTTCTAGCAAACAAGTCTGCAGCTTGTTTGCCTCTGAAAAGTTTGCCACCTTCATCCAATGTGATAGTCTGCCTAGGTGAGGAACGCTCTTCATTTAGAGACTTGACTAATCTCCAAAGTTTCCTGCCGTCTTTCTCAAGGTTCAGCGATGCCGTTTTAGTTCTCCAGCTTTTCCGTTTTTCTTCTAGCTTTGTTCTCTGAAACTCTGCTACAGCCTTTTTCCATTTGTTGTGAGTTTCAAGTGAAGGCTGAGACTCTGCGTCCTTTCTAGCCCTGTCCATAGCTTCCTGACGTTCTTGGAGTGTGCTGGACCAGTATGGTATGTAGTTACGCCGGCATCCTTTGGGAATGGTTTCTTTTGCAGCTTGTAGTATGCATCTGTTGAAGTCTTTTACCACTTCATTAATGTCTATCTTTTAATGAAAATTGAATGTAAATTGTTAATTTATGCCTGTATATATGTGTAG
The DNA here is from genome assembly GCA_024509875.1 of Oreohelix idahoensis. NCBI lineage: Eukaryota > Metazoa > Mollusca > Gastropoda > Stylommatophora > Oreohelicidae > Oreohelix > Oreohelix idahoensis. The sequence continues at coordinate 346,543 of JAMPIV010014321.1, forward strand.
TTCAGTAGCAAACATGATGTAAAGCCTATAATGCTCCAGCCTGAACAGAAGGTGTCGGAGGAAAGTAAAACGGCATGGAATGGCCAAACAGTACACTGACACCTAGATTATTGATTAGACAGAAATAATGCTGGAATTGCAGAGGCGTAGTAACCATTAGGGAGGGAAATACTGGTATAAAGTATTTCAGATGAAGCTGACAGTTGGCCTAACGCTCTGAACTCAATGTTTGTGATGTATTGTGCTCAGTGTAGAACTAGAGTATCAATTAGTTATGAAGTAGAAGGTACATCCTTCTTGTTTTCAGGGACTGTGGTCCATATAGCAACCAGGGGGGTGGCTCCAGAGCTCATTGAAGTGATCGAACAGAGGAGCCTTTTTCTGCAGTAATCACGCAAGATAAGAGAGTGTGGCCATGGAGCTCAACATTATGTACCCCATCTTAAAATGACCTTGTAAAAATAACATTAAGAGGGGAATTTAAGTGTTTTAATATCAGGAACTGAGAACATCTCCAATACTAGTTCCAATAAAGACAAACTATTGAAGTCATGATGACAAATACCAACAGAGCTTGAACAAAACAAAACCAGTATTACCTCATATTACTACTACACAACTGACACACATAGGATACTATTAAAAATACATGTCACTACAAGATTCATATTGAGAAATTCTGTACATATAACTTGTAATTAAAATTGATTGTGATTCCTGGTTCCATTTGTATTTGAATCAGGACACATATTCATTCATGACAGCACTGAATACATATTGTTATTTGAAAAGTTATCAGTGACTCCTTTAAGATATCCTCGTAGAGTGTTTTATGTATGTGAGTGTCACAGTGTTGTCAAGTGTGGTGGAATAAATTAAATTGTTTATCTGTCTGTTGTTGTTATAACTTACACTTCATCATACACATACCCTAGACATATAACGTAGTCATCACACTATTCCAGAATAATTCTGACTGAGGTATACATATGTGGCAGCAAGTAAGGTTATATATAATACACTACTCTTATTAGATATATATACCTTCACAGCTGATCTCAGTCAGTACACTAAGTCCCCTATAAATATTTATAACATCCCACTTTACCACACTACCATCATCACAAAGTTTACTACATTTGTAATAAATTCATCTTCTACTATTTTCAACAACATATCATCCGTACCTTCCACTGATGAAGAAAATGACCAGTAGTAGCCACCCTAGAACTAACGTCAGGGCTGATAATGGAAGGGCAAGAATCATCCAGTTAGAGAACGATATGGGTGACCCGATGGGATTGGTTCCATTTTTCGTTTGGGCAGCCATATAGATCCTTGGGAAATGAAACAAGGATAAATACTTTACAGTTTCAGTCAAGGTTAGCAGGAAGCCATTAGTAAAACTCTCGTCATTCAGTTTATAAACTGATCATTAGTTAATTTCCATAGTAACATAACTATGATAATTAGCAAAACAGACGATAAACCCACATTAAAGATAAGCGTAAATGGGAAAATCCTGGAACAAGTCAAGAGCTACGTATATCTTGGTCATATAATAACAGAAGATGGCAGATGTGAAACAGAAATCAAGAAGAGAATAGGAATGGCCAAGGCTACATTCAACAACATGAAACATATACTGACATCCAAACAGCTATCTCACAAATTAAAACTGAGAATCATAAAGTGTTATATATATTCTGCATTTCTGTATGGTGCAGAAACATGGACGATGAATAAGTATTTGGAAGAAAGAATTGAGGCTCTTGAAATGTGGTTATATAGAAGAATGGGGCGTATCTCATGGAAAGAGATGAAAACAAATAAGGAAGTCCTAGAAAATCTAGGTATGAAAAGAGAACTAATGAGGGAGGTCAAAGTTCGGCAGCTAAAATACTTTGGCCACATAAAAAGGCATAACACCTTGCAGAAGACCATAACAGAAGGGAGAGTTGAAGGCAAACGTGCAAGGGGAAGACAGCGCTATAAGTGGGAAGATAACATCAAGAGATGGACAGGAAAGAGTCTATCAGAGTGCACCACCAAGACAAAAGACAGAAGACGTTGGAGATCCATTACAGCCAACCTTTGTGGTGGAGATGGCAACTGATGATGATGATGATAGTAACACAAATAAGAAATCTAGCACCCTGTGGGGCACATGTTCTTAACAACCATACTCCAAACACTTTGTGACTCTAGCAGTCAATTTAACAATTTATCATTAGTTCTGACGGGCAGAAGTTTTTCTGCTAGTTAATTTTTGTTTCTTACGTCCGCAAACTTGTTCTAATTCCTTAAAACTATTTAGACAAAATGAGAAACATTTAATCAATAATCAAAGCTATGTGGGCAAAATGAGAAAAAAGTAATTACTCATCAAATCCATTTGAATAACATTGGAAAAGTGTAAACATTCGTCTAATCTAAATGTACAAATTGGGGAAAACAATTGCTCCTCCAATTCATTTGGGTAAAATTGGAACTTGTAATCACTCATTCAATCCGTCTGGGCTAAATGTTAATTCAGCAGTCTTGGTTAGAACATATCATCATCATCATCAACATCATCAGCATCATCATCAACATCACAATCATCACGCATCATGCGCAGTTTCCGGTGTTGTCTCAGAGTTCTGTGGGCTACTTTCAACCATGACATGTTGATTAGTCCATGTAGTTAGTCCATCTAGTATTTTCTCTCAGTCTTCACCCTGTTCCTTCTTCGTTCAGTCATTCCCATTATTATCAAGCGTTCCATATTTCCTTCTCCTCAGACATGCCCTACAAATGTTATTGTTGTTTTTTTTTTTTAATTGCTAGATTTTTCTCTTTAACTTGGACTCCATTAGGACCGCATCATTAAATGTCTTAGCCGCTCATGGCTTTTTGCATGATCCTTCTGAGAAACCACATCACAGTGGTTTCAAGTAAGCTTTACTTCTTGTGTTCACTGTCCAGTGTCGGTTTCAAGTAAGTTTTACTTCTTGTGTTCACTGTTCAGTGTCGGTTTCAAGTAAGCTTTATTTCTTGTGTTCACTGTCCAGTGTCGGTTTCAAGTAAGCTTTACTTCTTGTGTTCACTGTCCAGTGTCGCTACTTCCATGAAAGAGTAAAAGGTACGAGAGGTGGGTGGGGTGGGACCAGTTCCTTTCCTCACTGCCTTTTCCTTCCCTAACTCAAAGTCAGGTATCCATTTACAGCTGGTTAGCCTGGAGCGTGTCGGTACCGTGATTGAACCCGAAACCTTTGCCACAAGAGACCAGCGCTCTAACCATTCTGTCAGTCGGACGATCATAAAGAATACTGGACGAATATCATAATTTTTCTTCTCGCTCCGTACAGAACCTGAATCCACAACCGAAGCTGGTCTTCTTGCAAGAAGCCTGCACCAAGCATTCACATACTGATGCTATGGCGTTTTCTGCAGAAATTTCTTTTACATGACAGCCACATGCAAAACCTCATTGGGCCAATATAGCACTGGAGAACTTCTGTGTTTTAATTTTCATTTACTCCCTGTGGAGCACAGACTTCCAGTAAACTCACGACAAGTCTTTACTGCTCGGTGTCATCCTTTCAAGATCTTTCAATATCTTCTTTATCACTTTGATGTCTGTCTGTCTCCGGTTCCATTCTTCGTGTTTTTTTTTTTCGGTCTCCCGCCATTTTTATGTTTTAGATGACTTCTTCTTAATATTCAGGTTTTTTTTTTAAACTTAAGTTTTACAGGACGAAGTAGCAGAAGATAAAGTGACAAATGTCGAGGTGTTGTCACGTGCTGGTCTTCAAACCATGTGTACACTGCTTAGACAATGCAGACTGCGCTGGCTTGGCCATGTCAGCCTCATGGAAGATGGTGGCATCCTGAAAGATATCTTCTACGGACAACTGGCAGACGACAAAAGAACAGTTGGGCGACCGCAGCTGAGATTCAAAGATGTGTGCAAGAGAGACATGAGGGCACTGGACATAAATCCAGCAACGTGGGAGGATGAAGCTGCCAATCGCACCAAGTGACGATGCTATTTACGGCGCCACCTCAGACTGGGCGAAAAGAAGCTCATACAACAAGCAGAAGAGAGTGTTATGAGTAAAATTCATAACATGTCTGCCGCTATCAAAATGGTTCGACTAGGATTCATATTTGTTTATTATCGGTAGTCCTTGGAAACAGGAAGTTACGTCATTGCCTTTTGGCTCAGGTTGCAGACGCCAAAGTTGGTATCCCAAAAAGTGGGCGATCGTCTGCTAAGCTCTTCTATGTGTGTTTTTGAGGCGAGTGGACGTATGTCTCTGAGCTCCTGAGAATTATATTATTTCATTACATATTCCTACATTGTTCGACCACTAGATCATCCATACCTCCGTGTGATGATGCTAATTTATGTTTGAACGGAATTATGATTTCTGTGAAGAACGTGAGTAATTAAAATGTGTAAACCTGTCGAGGACAGTGTTTTAACTACAGACGAAACTGAGCTATACTGATGACTGTATATGTAATGCCAATAGATATTATGGCTTTCCAGATGATAATTGTGGAGCAGCGTTTGTGAGATTAAACAGTATATTGAATTGTCCACTTGGCCTTTGTGGTGACATTACGAGTTCCAGTGAATTACAGTGTGCGTGGTCCATTAGATGTACCCCTAGGTGTTCTTGGCCAGAGTAGCGAGACGTCTACTCCGACTTTAATAATAATAATATAAAAGACCCGCAACAGAGGAGAAAACGTCGAATGGAAAATAACTCTGAAAATAAGCAGCTGAAGGCTGTCACCTCAGGGTCGCATACCAATGATCAGTTATGACTGAAGGGGCTATTATTATTATTAGCAGGTCCCATCCACAGCCCTCCTTAGGCAATGCTACAACATACCTGGTAGTGTACAGTTTTATTACCCCTCCCCACCGGGCACTGGTAAAACACAGGCAGCTGTTATTTCATGGTAACTGACTCATTAGAGCGTTCAATTGACAGAGTGGTTAGAGCGCTGGTCTCTCGCGGCACAGGTGCCTGGTTCGAATCACGGTACCAACACGCTCCAGTCTACCCAGCGGTAAATGGGTACCTGACTTTGAGTTAGGGAAGGAACAGGCAGCGAGGAAGGTAACTGGTCACCCCCACTTCTCGATGCTGGACCTAGTATGGTGAAGTCTCTACTCCCCTGTGGCAGTATCTGCTAATGCACTACCTTTACCTTGACCTTTTAACTGATTCATTGCATAACGTGTTTCTCATTTAACCTGTGACCTCCGCGGAGTCTCCGAGGAGATAAAGAAAGAAAATGCCTACTGTTCCCTCAGGTATGACGTAGAAGACGATTATTGTGAGACTGCCCACGAGGCTGGCAACCTTATCGTATACAACAAGTTGATACAGTAACCATCACTGTTTGTTGTTCGTCCATCACGGGTGATGAAGACCACTCTGTTCATCCAATTATTAGGAATATGTTAGGTTAGTCTATGGGTACGAAGGTGACTGATGAGCCCGATGGGGGCTGGAAAGATCTCTGACAGTGCGGGCAAGGAATGTTTGCTTCATGTGAAGGTTTTATTGCACGGTCTTTTCTAGCTTGTCTCCGCTGTTCCGCTGCAGCTCTTCTGGATGATTCGCATGCCGCTGCACCTTCACGAAGAGATGTGCGCCAAGCGGTTCGGTCTTGCGCAGCAGCTTCCCATGTGTCAGGGTTTATGTCAACGGTTTTCAATGAAGGTTACCATCACTGTAAGAGCACACTGAATGCTTCGCTGCTGGCTTCCAGCAAGGGGACTAACTGCTGTAGTGGCTTCATCTTTGATAAGGAGCTAAAAACAAAAAGGAAATGAAATGAATGATATTTCCCGTGTGCTAGATGCTGCTGTTGCCAAGGCTTTTCTGCTTTCTTTTTTTTCTTTAAACTCTGTCAAGCAATTTAGCCAAAGGCTACCAGGCGGAGAACTGTGGAGGCAGAGGTGCAAAGCATGAACCAGAGCTGAGACACTACACAAAGAATGGTTGCCAACCGAGCAAAGTGGAGGCAGTTTGTTGCTGCCTTACAAGATGCCACCAGTCGTGATGGTCACTGATTGCTTTGTCAGTCAGCGATCAAGGTCCGAAGAAGAAGCTGAAGCAACTTACATTGTGTGTAAATACTTCTTCCAAATGTTTGAAAATCTCTACTTGTTTCAGATTTGTATCATAAAGTCTTTTACTAAATTCTGGTCATTTCGTTAAAAAAACAAAACATATACTGCTAAATAGTTATAGGTGATGGAAATATAAAATTATAAAGGATTGGATCGGCTTAATTTGATGGAATTTTCCATCTCATCAATTGACTAGAAAAATGCATAGATTACTTACTCGTCTGCTATACCTTTAAGTACCAGGTTAGGGGGCGTTCCTGTGAGAGTCGCGATTCCTCCAACATTTGCCGCATAGGCGATACACAGCGTGAGCCCCCTACACAGTCGAACGTATCTGGAGTTTTCGCTTTTGTTGGCTGTGTCATTGATGTCAATAGTTGTGGCTTGTGAAACGTTGTATGATTTTCTGGAATGGGAATTAGAGATACTAGTGGCTTATTAAGAATGTAAATTTTCAAAATCATAATGTCATTTGCGTTATGAGAAAGAGAGGGACAGAAACAGAGAGAGAGAGAGAGAGAGAGAGAGAGAGAGGAGAGAGAGCGAGAGAAATAGAGAGGGAGGGAGACTGAAAGAGATCGAACGAACGAACAAACTTTATTTTCAAAGAGATTAAGAACTGGGCGCGCAGGCCCGTCTAACATTCTGTCCTCCCAGTCTCACTTATCGTGCATACTATATCCTTTCATTCCCACATGTTACTTTAAGCATTAATTTAAAGAGAGACAGAGAGAGATAAAGATAGCAAAACCTAGATAACTGTGGCGAAAGGTTTTTATGAGTATAGTTTTCAGTAGAAGTACTGATAGAACAGAAAAAGAATTCTGTCTGACAAGAATATAGCCCAGTGTCAGAGAAGAACACTGGTATCACAGGATAGTCACGGCTGTGAAGGTCTCAACTTCAGATAGTAATCAGACAAAAGTTAGAGCCTAAGATGCCGCCTTCGCTAGTAACTAACCTTTGATACTCAACAATTCAGTAAAACTCAAAATGCAACAATATAATATTGATAAGTCAGAGGATTACAATTACCGGTAGTGAATCATTTATTATGTACACCTATCTTTTGTCTTCTTCTTGTGCAAATAAAAATGATAATAAATGATGAAATTGGATGAATAAAAGATTAATTACAAAATTATTCAATAGTTGAGTTGCAATTATTAATTAAACAAAAGTACTTGCTGGAATCTTCAAATGAAACAGAATGTTCTTTCAAATTTCCTTTATACTAAATTGTCATTTGTCTTGCCTATCTTCTTGAGTAGTTTCTTCATCATAACACAATTTAGTTAATTCTCTGTTGACTCTCACAATGGCTGTTTGAATTGTCACACTGAATACTTAACATTAAGTTCTGTGAATGTCCTGTGGTTATACTTCACAGCAATATCAGTTGTAGGTCTTGTACCAGGCCACCAAGCACAGATGGGGCTGGATACTCGAACAAAGATGGCAATATGTGGTGCTCCTGAGTTGGTCCAGGAAGGCACTATTGATCTATGATTCTAGACCTCTTCTGGAGTATGACACGAATGAACCCTCTTAGGATAGATGCAAAATACAGAACAGACTCAGTTTGGTGAGGTAGAGCTGCATGGCAAACAGATGGTAAAATGCATTAGCCTTGGCAAGCGTCTCCTTCAGTCTATATGTCTTCTGCTGTGTGTGTTTAAAGTTTGAATAGTCCGCTGCTGACCTTTGTATAGTGAGAGTGCGGGCGTATCGGAGAACAATACCCTGTCACAGTTTCTCAGACTGTGTATTTTTGTGTTTTGCTGGCAATCTCAAGCGAGTTGTGTTAGTCTGGTCCAGAAATCTTCTTCATACTTCTCAACCCTGTTATCCATGACTTTTATCTATATCCCTTTTACAGAACTTCTGCTTTCTTTCTACGTAAAGTTTTCCATAATTAGTTCCGATTTCGATTTATACCAAAATTTGAAAGACGATTGACACAGCAGTTTTCATCATGCTGGCGCCTTTACCTTCAATTTTCTCCAAAAGTAATGCACACAGCAACTATTCCATTGGAATGAATATAGCTGGTCTTATCCCTCAAAAAAAAAAAAAAAAAAAAAAAAAAAATCACTGTCATTACTCTCTGTCGCTCCATTCACTTGTACGACACACGAATCCACTGTATACTAACACACTTTCCCTTCCTCTGCAGATCGACATTATAAAACCGGTTCGTCAACAAGCGAGCTTTGCGGCTTTTGATTGGTTGCCAATTTTTCCCTTCTTTCTATCATAACTAGGCATTCGTATTTACATCACGCTAAAATAACTGACCGTATGACATGGGAACAGATAGGCGATTAATGACATGTGCCCGCGCCGCTTCATGGCATAACCTGTAAAATTGAAGGATTTTATTAAAACATCTTTGTTTAGTAGATACTGGTTATAAGTTTTAATGTAAATTTTTCTAGACGGAGATCAACAAACACATCTAAATAAGGACACTCACAATTTTGGCTCGAGTTCATGCGTAGAGTTCTTGTCTGTAGCAGATGTAACATCTCCTACAAAGACAGGGTTCAACACACCCTTCTCTTCCTTCTTTGTCTGATCTAATGAAGGATATACACCTACAGAATTGTCTCTTTCTGAGTCGGCATTTGAAAGCTGATCATTCGTCTCTGGTTCTGTAATTATTTGAACGAACATTTTAGTAATAAGCGATCTAATTTCACAAGTAATGTTCGCGTTCATTGTAAAGTAATTTTCATATATCCAGTGTTTGCGATTTTGTTTAACTACATCATTTAATTATATAAAACACTGTAACAGCTTGACTAGTCATCTCTACAAAGTACCTTTACTTCCTTATTATAACAGTTTTATCAGTGATTATGTGCCCAAGATACGATGATCTTTTGACTCGTCTGGGGTTTTTCTATTTGTTAATGTTTTTAAAGATGGCTTTTCCATCTGTTTTGCTAAATACCCTAGTTTTTTTTTTTTTCAATCTTTTTGTCCAATCCATATTCATGACATATTGCTGTTTACATACTTCACTAGTTTCCGCAATTCTTAAGTCGCTTTCTTGTTCCCGTACCGGTACGTCTAAAAAAGCTAATGTGGTTTTGTCTGAAATTAAAATATTGATGCTTGCTCCTGGTTTTTTTTTTTTTTTTGAAGGGTGAGAATAAGTTCGATGTCCATGACTATCGAGAGGAAATAGTGTTGAAAAAGTAAATAACAAGACGCATGGTCATATTTTTAAATGCGAAACATTTTTAAAACTCGGTTTGGAATCACATATGTCGCTTATTAATTCCTCACGTCTATGCTCATGCTAAGAAGTTATTCTTCTTCTAGTACCAAGTCTGGTGTCGTAGATCGTGTCTCTCAACAACTTATCTCCATTGATGTGTATCGATTATGTTATTGAAATTTTTCCATGCCACAATTTGAAACTATCAAATATCTTCTCGCTTTATTGTACACAAGCTAGTTTTTCCTTCAGTCTTTCACGTTGTCACGATATATTCCTGCATTCGTCTTCTCAAAACATGCCCAAAGAAAATGGAAAAGCTTCCTTCTAACATGAGAGATAAGCTGCCTTTGCTACTATTCTTCGTGCTAGAAGGAAGCTATCTACTTCCTTCTAACATGAGAGATAAGCTGCCTTTGCTACTATTCTTCATGCTAGAAGGAAGCGATCTACCTCCTTCTAACATGAGGGATAAGCTGTCTTTGCTACTATTCTTCATGCTAGAAGGAGGCGATCTACTTCCTTCTAACATGAGAGATAAGCTGCCTTTGCTACTATTCTTCATGCTTGAAGGAAGCGATCCACCTCCTTCGAACATGTTATGAGAAGAAAAACATGCCCGAAGAAGACAGTGGATTGTTCCCTAAGAAGGTATTCACCAACATGAAAATATGGGAACTATTAATCAGTGTACCCTTAAGTGCCTTGAAATGAGGAACACATAAAGTACTTGAACAAACAACTTACTGAACATCTCAGACAAACTTGAATAACGCCGGAACACTACTTCATTTACATTTTTAAAATGTGAATTTAACATTAAAAAAAGACAAAGATATTAGTTCTTTTAGAAAATAAATAAATAACTAAAAAGACGAATAATAGAAGCTGGGGAAAAAAGTAAAGATTAAATTTTCAAAAGTCGTTAATAAAGCCCAACTCACTTTCATTCTGTACAGATTTGATTTGGAGCAGGACAGCTTCAGCGATGGGGATCATCATGGATGCAGTGGCGGTGTTCGAGATCCACATTGAGAGGAACCAAGTCGGAAGCATAAGTCCTGCTAATACCCTAGGAAAGAGACCAAGTTATTGACAGTTGGTTCAGTACTTTAAAGCGAATTCTGAAAGCGCATAATCTCTTTTCACACGAAGATGAAATTGGTCATATACATTTGACATGGTTTTTCCTCTATATCTGACGAGTAAGTTACGCGCCAAAACATGGCGGGAAATAATTATGTTTGATAAATGTATATAAATTTTTTTGTGTGCGTCCTCATAGCGGCTCTAATTGTCCTGTGGTCATTCATCTGGATGCTTACTTACTTATTCGTTCCTCTTCTACCGTAAGGTGTAGAGGTCACACGTATTTTCTTGATAGTTCAATTAAAATTACAAAATATTGGTTTGGTTTGGTTTTAATGACCACGGACATCTCCATCAAAGCTCCGATCTCCTCCCTTTGATCACACAAGGAGGATCTCAGTACAGTGCACGAACTCCGTAGCACCAGCGAAGATCCCAAATGTGTGTATATAGGAGTCAACATTCTATAAATATTTTTGTGCTGGGTAGGTTTCTTAACTTTTAAATGTTGCCAGGTTAGCGGCCGTATGGCCTGCTCTTTACAATCTCTAACTGTCGAGGGATTTTTAACGTGCGCAACTTGCACACGGGACCTCCAATTTTTTTTTCACCATTATCCGAAAAGGATAAGCATCTGATCTCACTACACAGGAGATCATGGTGTAGTATAATATCAGTAGGAACCACAGGTTCTGAATAAATGTTCATCAGTTACAATTTCCTGTACTAGGAGCGAACCCGGTACCTTTAGAATTAGGGGCGGACGCCATACCTCTTAGCCAAAAAGATCTGGAATTATTAATTTGCCGGTAAGGAAAAAGAAATGCGGAGTTTCTCAGGTCCGTTTCCCCCCCCCCCCCCCTTTCCTCTTTTCTCTCCCCCCCCCCCCCCCAAAAAAAAAAGAAGACTTTGCCCAGTGTCACGGAGTGTTTTGATGGTATTTCGCATGTATGAATGTTCCCATGCTCCAGCGGGAGTTTATTAGGCATTTGAGTTGTTGTGATTTGGGGATGCTTGAATTGTAATATTCTGGGTTGCAAGCAGTGTTGTGAGCATTGCTTAAGACAAGCCGTTAGCCACAGTTATGCGTGAATGAAGCTCAGTGGAGTGTGGAAGGTTTTCATGTGTTTGGTGAATACGAATGAAAGGGGTCAGTGAGAGAAAGATGTGTGTTGGGTCAGTAGTGTGTTGGGTCAGTAGAGAGTAGACAGTAGACAGGAGACAGCGAAGAGCGTAGAGAAGATAAGTGTGGATGTCTATAGTAGTGCGTGAGTAGAGGGCCACAGTTGTGCAGTGGATTTATGAAGTAGCCTATTTTGTGGCTGTAGTTATTCCGAGGATCACAGTGATAGTAGAATACTCGGGATTTGTTATGTCTCCAATATTTGTAATGGCCCTGCGCCCATTGTGATTTATTATTTGTGAAATAATATATTCATGGAGATTGACATGGTTGTTGGAGTTGGTGTATTACTCCTTAGACAGTGAGCTAGACGAGCGGTGTATAAGTGTTGTCTGATCTTCTGCATCCACCCACATACACCCTACTCGTCACACCCAGCTTGAGATTCGAATGAGTCATATGTTTCAAGGTACTACTTAAGAACAGAATAAAATAGATATTCATTCACACATACATACATATACACATACATGAACTACTCACCACTTTGGATCCGAACCAATGACCATTATCACCGTTACTGCTATTCTCTTGTGCAGTTGGCACTCCTCCACTGCCACAGCTACAATCAGTCCTCCAATAAACAGCATGCTTGTGTCCTGCAATAATCATCATTGCCCTATTCAAGTCATCATCATTATTGCTATATCTAAGTCATTATCATCATCATCATCATGATCATCAGTAATGAGATCACATATTATTTGTGCTCGTCTATGAATATACATAAGCAGCTAATGACGCTTGTCTGTCCTGTTGTCTGTCCAGTTGTCTGTCTAGTTGTCTGTCCAGTTGTTTGTTCAGTTGTCTGTCCAGTTATCTGTCCAGTTGTCTGTCCAGTTGTCTGTCCAGTTGTCTGTTCAGTTGTCTGTCCAGTTGTCTGTTCAGTTGTCAGTCCAGTTGTCTGTTCAGTTGTCAGTCCAGTTGTCTGTCCGATTGTCTGTCCATTCGATTTTGCGTACTTCCTGACGACCTAAAAAAAAAAAGGTAAAAGGTAGTCCCATAGCAGAAACTGCCGTAGGGGGGGTGGGGTGTGACGTGTTAGAGACTTCACCTTACTAGGTCTAGCTTTCATTTTTTTTTTAAATGAGGTGGGGTTATCAGTTCCCCTCCGCGCTGTTGTTTTATTTTCCTAACTCTAGAACAGAGTCAGGTACCCATATACAGCTGGGTATACTACATCGTGTCCCGTACAATTCCTGAGGGTCTCTGAAAAGGTAACGTCGTACAAAGCGACTAATGTGAGGTTGTGCAAGGGCTGACAACCTTATCATATACGAGGGACGGTCAAAAAGTAATGCCTCGTAATTTTTAATTTCATTCAATAGGCAAGAAAACAGATAAAATTCACATTGAAATGTAGCCCCAAGTCTGAACTTCAAAAATTTATTTCTCAATATAGTCTCCGTTATTTGTTACAGTTTTTGTCCATCTTCTCACAAGGGCATGTATCCCAGCACGGTAAAAATGTGTGTCCTTTTTCCTAAACCACTGGCATACGGCGCGTTTAAGGGTCTCGGTGTCCTCAAAGTGATGTCCGCGAAGATCTTCTTCCAGTGGTCCAAAACAGATGGAAGTCAGAAGGTGCACGATCGGGACTGTAAGGGGAATGTGGTAATAATGTCCAGCCAAATTCTGCAATCGCATCAATGGTGCGTTTAGCGGTGTGTGGCGTGGCATTATCGTGCAACAGTAGTGCAGTTCTCTGATCTTTTAATGGGTAAAGTCGCCGAAGACGACCTCTAAGCTTCTTCAAAGTTTCAATGTAACGGTCTGCATTCACCGTGTTTCCCTGTTCCAAGAAGTCGAGAAGAATCACACCCTTCTCATACCAAAACACGAAGGCCATAACTTTCCCTACAGATGGTGAACTTTTGAACTTCTTTCTTGTCGGCGATGTTGTCTGTCTGTCAACATTCTGGGTACCCACCGTGCACAAACTTTTAAATAACCCAGGTCTTTAATGATGTTCTGGACACTGCCTTTACCAATGGACAACATGGAAGAAAGTTCATCCAGTTTTACCCGACGGTCACCACGAATGATGCCATCAACTCGATGAATGTTGTGTGGAGTCACTGCAGTAGACGGACGGCCAGTCCGCTTTGCGTCAGCCATTGAGGATTGACCTACTTCAGCTTCGTCACAACGATGTACCCAACGTCGGACAGTGCTAACATCCACTGTTGAATCTCCATAAACATTCTTCAAACGTTCGTGGATGCGAATTGGGGTCTCGCCTTCAGCATTGAGGAATTCTATGACATAACGTTGTTTTAATCGAACGTCTTTGGCAGCCATTTTTAAACTGTTACAGTGGTGCTACCTGTTACTGAAACAGGTTGGTAATGCTATACAGTGCAGAAGAGTGTTTGAGGAATCCTGCTAAATTTACAAATTGCACACCGATACAGTATTTAATAATAATAATAAATTCTTTAAGCACCAAACACGGCGCATAAGGCAGAAACCAGTGCTCTCCAGGTTGTTCGTTGTGACGCCACTCCTCTTAGCTCTTGCACATTATTTAGGCCCAACGTTCGTCCTTCTCTTATTATTGTTCTTCTGAGTGTTTCTTTTGGTCTTCCTTTTTTCCTCTTACCCTCAGGAACCCAAGTGAGCGCCTGTAGTGGTATTCTGTTGTTTTGCATTCGTAGGACATGACCGATATATGACCATCGTCTTTTCCTTATGTAGTCGGAGACATATTTCTGCCTAGAGTCTTCTCTTATTTGTCGATTAGTCTTGAATTCTTTCCAACTGATGTTCATGAGTTTTCTAAGACATTTGTTCTCGAATGTATTCAGCTTGTTCTCCAATGATTTTGTTATTTTCCAACTCTCACAGCCGTATGTTAACACTGAGATAACATTTGAATTAAACAGACGAAGCTAAATACAGTATTTACATACATAAAAAATAGGAGGCATTACTTTTTGACCTTTCCTCGTAAAACAAAAGGATCCCGTTACACGCCCGTTGAGGCATATTGGGAATATGGTGTTAGGCCCATATTTTCTTGACCATCGGCACACTAGGGGTGATGTGGTCAGCATCACGCCGGCCGCCTTAACCTTCCCAGATTTGCTCTGGTACCCAATTCATGAGGCTGGGTCGACCCCGGAGCCGTCTGCGGTCTAAAAAATCCCACCTCAACTGGGGATCGAACCATGGACCATCGAGCATTAACCACTGCACTACCGCGGCTCCCAAAACAAACTGCATCAGAAACGACCACTACAAAAGCACGTGACTGCTTTGTGCAGGCTTCCTGCAAGGGGAACTACTACAGTGGTGGCTCCATGTTCGCAAGGATCGCAAAAAAATGATGATGATGATGATGTTGATGATGATGATGATGATGATACTGAAGCGTGGTGCTACCAGGTTTCAGACAGCTGAAATGTATTATAGAGCAGGGGTCAGCAACCTGTCGATCTCGATCTACCGTTAGATCTCATTGCATGATTTGGTAAAGTTTTAGGCGACTGTCAAAAAAAAAAAAAAAAAAGAGACTTTTTAAACTAGGAAAGTTTCGGACTACATCTCTCTCGCAGGTATTTAAAATCGCGGGGTGTCCCCGGGATCACAGGTACTTTTTCCGAACTCCCAATGAAAACTCTCGAGCTGGCTACTAAAATATATTCGTGAACTACGTGGGATAGGAACGCGATCTTTTCTTTATAAGGGTCATCATCTCCCACCTGTCCCTTTAAAATTGCGCGCGCGCACTCTGACACACACACATATATATGTATTTATAAATATGGTAGATCTTTAGAGGATTCGGTTTTACTAAAGTAGATCTCAAAAGCTCCTAGGTTGCCGATCCCTGTTATAGAGGGACCACGAAATGATGTGGAAATAATCAGACAACAGAAAAACAAGAAGAGTGAGAGGATTACCGGAAGGTCATGGCCTACTACCCCCCCCTACCCCTACTACTTACTACCCATGCTACTACTACTACTACTAACTACAATCCCCCCCTATCTTTACAAAAATGGTTACTGGTACTACTGGGACCCCGCGGTAGCCATTTTAAAAAAATCATCCCAAATCACCAAAAAACACCAATAAAACACATACCCCCCCCAAAACCCCCCCCCAAACCCAAAAAAATAAAAAAAACAAAAAAAAATCCCCCAAAAACCACTCATAAACCCAAATAAAAAGTAAACACCCCCCACAAACCCCCCCCCAGAAAAAAACCCCCCCCCCCCCCCCCCAGTAACCATAAAAACCCCCCCCCCCTAGCCCAAAAAAAAACCCCCCAAAAAAACCTATACAACCAACACCGTACACAACCCCCACACAAACCCTGGGTAACCCAACCCCCCCCCCCCCCCCTAACCCCCCAACACCCCCCCCCCCAACCAAACCCCCCCCAAAAAAACAAACCCCCCCTAAACCCCAATTCCCCCCCACCACAACCCCCAACAACCCCCAACCCCCCCCCAACCCCCCCAACCCAAACCACCCCTGACCCCCCCCCCCCCCCCAACCCCCCCCCCCCCCCCACCCAAACCCCCCCCCACCCCCCCCCCCCCCCCTACCACCCAAAAAAACCCCCCCCCACAAACACTAATTAAACCCAACCCTACCCCCACCCCCCCCCCCCCACCCCCCCAAACATAACACACCCCCCCCCCCCCCCAAAACACACAAAACCCCACTAAAACCCCCCACCACCCCAAACACCCAACCCCCCCCAACCCCCCAAACCCCCCCACCAACCCCCCACAACACCCCCCCACCACCCACCCCCCCACCCCCCCCCCCCCCCCCAAAAAAAAACTACACCCCCCCCTACCCCCCAACCCAACCCCCAACCCCAACCCCCCACCCCCAACAACACCCCCCCCCCCCCCCAACACCCCCAAACCCCCCCCCCCCCAACCCCAACCCCCAAACCCCCACCCCCCACCCCCCCCACCCCACCCAAAAACCCCCCCCCCCCCCACCCCCCCCCCCCACGATCAAACCCCCCCCCCCCAAAAACCCCCCCCCCCCCCCCCCCCCCCCCCCCCCCCCCCCCCCCCCCCCAAACCCAAACCCAATACCCCCCCAACCCCTCCCCCCCCCCCCCCCCAACCCCCCCCCCCCCCAACCACCACCCCCCCCCCCCCCCCCCCCGCCCCCCCCCCCCACACACCCCCCATACCCCCCCCCCCCCCCCCCTACCCCCCCCCCCCCCCCACTACTACTACTACTACTACTACTACTACTACTACTACTACTACTACTACTGCTATTACTATAACTACTACTGCTACTACTACTGCTATTACTGCTACCACTAATACTACTACTGGTACTACTACTACTACTGCTACTACTGCCGCTATTACTGGTACTGGTACTACTACTACTACTGCAACTACTACTACTACAGCTACTACTACAACTACCACTACTGCTACTACTACTACTCCTACTACTGCTACTACAACTGCTACTACTACTACTACTACTACTGCTATTACTACTACTACTGCTACTACTACTACCACTACTACTACTACTACTACTACTACTACTACTACTATTACTACTACTTTCTCGTTTCTCTTCTACCGTGGGGTGTAGAGATAAACTATTAAAAATGTATTTTAAAAATATTAATTACAGTTTTTATGGTACTTTTTGCAAATCTTATTTTATTTTTTTTTAAAACTTGTTTTAAAGGCGAAGTTCCCGGGTGTCAAGTAGACAAAGAAAGAACTGGGTTATTTCTGTTTCAAGCAATAGAAGAAGGCGGCCAATATGAGATTGTGCTCGGGGCCGACAACCTTGACCTGTGAAACAAAGTGCTATCCAAGGTGACTGAGAAAGTCACTTCATATTTTTAAATGTTTATATTCTCACTTGTATCTACTGGAAATGCACGAAACAAATGTCAAAATTATGAGCATTAACTGTCATTTGACCAAAAAAAAGTTTTTATTTTTATTCCTAGATACTAATTAAAACAAAATACAATCTAAAATGACTAATAAACTGACGTTGCAAGAGACAGCAAAACTTGCTGCCCGCTAAGAAATCAAGCATGCAACGGACTTGATCTAACGCTGAGCTATAAATGATAATATGATGTAGCATACTGTGTAATAAAAATGACAGTTAATTGTCTTTATTTTAATGTTTGTTTCGTATAAATTAGCTGGAATGGCGTGAAGACATAACAATTTTAAAATCTGAAGTGACTTTTTACAGGGTGATTACCCTGTAGAATAGTCATCGCTGCAAGAATTTGTGATTGAACGTTGGCTGCTTCAAGGGCGCCATCTGCAGTTGTAGCTTCCGCCTAAATAAGGAACGAAAACGATGGGAGATGATGCTTTCATTCACTCAAGATTGACTGTTGATCAGGAGGAAGCAGCGCCCAAAAAACTATCGCAGTTGTTTCATTGTCTTATGGAAACCCCTTCTAGATTTGATTACTATTTCACAGCCTTAGAATTGAACTAACGTTCTCTTAAACACAATACTGAGGAAGTAAAGTTTACTTACGTTAATGTAGGAAGAGCTAGTTTCCGTTGCGGACATCACACCGGCCATTGGAAACATGACAAGTGGAAGCAATGATGTGACTGGGATAGGCAAGGCCTCTGTCAGCCAAAGTAGCGCCATCACCAGCATGACATACAAGCAATGCTTGGCGGATTTGGGCATCTCCTGTTGAATACATGAACTTGTTCATAGAGTGATAGACACTGGGAAAGTAAGAGAAGTAAAGAAGGTAGAGGAGGAGAAGAACTTCCTGTGAAGTTCACGGAATTCTCACGGGAGGCAAAGAAGGAATAAGCAACTGATACCTCTGCCATGTCGTAATATGCAACTAATATATGTTTATGTGGGCAGCATCATAATGTAAAGCATGTTGCTATAGAAACGACCTCTGGAAGAGCACATTAATGCTCCGATGAAGGCTTCTTGCAAAAGGATTTGCTGCAGTAGTGGTTTGATCCTATATCAGGAACGAACAGGGGTAAGAAGATGGATATTGAGAGGTGGATAACAACAAAAAGAAGGATAGAAAATAAAGAAATAAAAAAAAATAATATTTTTAAGAACTTGCAGGAGAATAAGAAAAAGAAAAAAAAAAAGAAGAAAATTTGAAGAATAGAATAGAACGGAGAATAAGTAAATTAGAAAACAAGATGAAAACAATTGTCAAACAAACAACATCATCATAATTTCAAGTAAAATTCAAAAGAAGTGCCAAAAAAAGTATGTAACCAGTATGGCCTGTCCAACAAGAAATGATAATATATATTTAAAGTAACATTAAAATGTATTACATAAAACGTCACTAATACAGATACTACTTACTGATTCAGGGATCTCATAAATTACAGGAAGGCAGAACAGAAGTACCGAAACTGTTAACACTAACCCCCGGATGGCCCATAGGTTTTTCAGAAAGGTCAAAGCAGACGCCATTATAAACTGCCACACCGAAAATGATCAATTGGCGAAAGCAGTGTTCTCCTCAAAATGATCTGTAAAAGATAAAAGAAAAAATATATAACAACTATCTCATTTGTAGGAGCCGCGGTAGAGCAGTGGTTAGTGAATTAATATAAGACAAACATAAAGGTATGTTATCAGGCACTCGTAGGAAATAAAGAAGTAGAACACTAGACAACAGAAAAACAACAGACATGAGTGGCTTACCCAGGATTTGAACCCTGGACCTTCCGTGCGACAACACCGCCTAGCTATGCAAGCGAATCACACTATCCTCCCTGCCATCTACGCATCATCAAAAAATGATGTTTCGATGACAGGTCATTAGTGCGAACCTCAATACATAACACCGGAAGTTTACCATGGGCAGTTCAGCCTATTAATGACGCAATCACTTCTGTTGTTCCCCTATATTAAGTATAGGTCAGTCTAGATAAAGACCTTAATACTGTGTCCAGTAAATTATAGTAGACTTAGAACAGTAAGAACAGGACAGAGGGTAGGTTTGGTATTGTATAAACATTTATAACACATAAGGAAGGGAGGATAGTGTGATTCGCTTGCATAGCTAGGCGGTGTTGTCGCACGGAAGGTCCAGGGTTCAAATCCTGGGTACGCCACTCATGTCTGTTGTTTTTCTGTTGTCTAGTGTTCTACTTCTTTATTTCTTACGAGTGCCTGATAACATACCTGTTACCGTCATTTTCGACGGTGAAAAAAACACCAACCTAATGTATGTTTGGTTTAATGTAATCAAAGAGAGATAAACGTTTATTATCTTTCGGTGACAAGTTTGACTGGTGATTATCTTCTTCTGTCTTATGTTGTCCTGTCTTAGACATGTCTTAGAGTTGACATGCCTTAATTCTATTTATAGGATCATACGGTGTATCTTTGTCACCCGTTTGGTCGGAAACGCTTAGTCTGGGTTTGCCTCGATCTGATCCATGCTCGTTTGGGCATGCGCGGGGTCTTAGCGGAAAAAGCCGGGAGACCGATATTCAGAGAGTGCGTACCTGTGGCTTAGAACGGATGTCCCGATCCGTAGATTCCTCTCTGCCAAGTTTTCGATCATCATCAGTTGCCATCTCCACAACGGAGGTTGGCTGTAATGGATCTCCAACGTCTTCTGTCTCTTGTCTTGGTGGTACACTCTGATAGACTCTTTCCCGTCCATCTCTTGATGTTATCTTCCCACTTATAGCGCTGTCTTCCCCTTGCACGTTTACCTTCAACTCTCCCTTCTGTTATGGTCTTCTGCAAGGTGTTATGCCTTTTTATGTGGCCAAAGTATTTTAGCTGCCGAACTTTGACCTCTCTCATTAGTTCTCTTTTCATACCTAGATTTTCTAGGACCTCCTTATTTGTTTTCATCTCTTTCCATGAGATACGCCCCATTCTTCTATATATCCACATTTCAAGAGCCTCAATTCTTTCTTCCAAATGCTTATTCATCGTCCATGTTTCTGCACCATACAGAAATGCAGAATATATATAACACTTTATGATTCTCAGTTTTAATTTATGAGATAACTGTTTGGATGTCAGTATATGTTTCATGTTGTTGAATGTAGCTTTGGCCATTCCTATTCTCTTCTTGATTTCTGTTTCACATCTGCCATCTTCTGTTATTATATGACCAAGATATACGTAGCTCTTGACTTGTTCCAGGATTTTCCCATTTACGCTTATCTTTAATGTGGGTTTATCGTCTGTTTTGCTAATTATCATAGTTTTAGTGTTCTCAATATTAATGTCGAGTCCATATTCATGACTTATACTGTTCACTTGCTTCACTAGTTCTTGTTTGCCTATTTAATTTATACACCGAAAAAATTTTCAAACAGATACAGGAAATACCAGGACTGAACATCAGTGGAAGATCAATAAACAACCTTAGATATGCAGATGATACCGTGTTGTTAGCTGAAAGCGAACAAGTTTTCGATAGGGATTGGAAATTCTGGGAATGGCCGTTTGGCATTCGTCCGTCCCTGAGTGTTTTCTTTATGCCAGTATTGGCTGTGTTGTGTTACCTTAAGAGTGTCAGGATTCTTTAAAAAGGAAACTGAAAACGCTATTCGATCTTTTCGTCTCGTTTAGATCTAACAGGTACATTTATCGCCGATGGCGACATAGTGAGCGAAGCTCACAAGAAGTTATTATACTGCACTCCAGTATGACTTCATATCTACAAGACTAGGTCTAAGTTGACCTGTTACACACATAAGCCTAGGAATCATCTTTATCCCTTTCCGACCGAATAAAATTTGCATGCCACTATTACCAGGTTGGAATATTTTTTGTCAAAAATTTCCCAAAACGACACCTGCTAATATTCTACACACCAGAAAGAACTTACATAAGTAATAAGTGTTGTATCTTTTTTTTTTTTTTTTTTTTTTTTTTTTTTTCGAATTCATCATGAGAACTCGTCTGACGGTGTAATCATCAAAGATGCGATCGCAAGAAGAAGAAGTATCATTTTTTATTTATTTGGAATAGTGTCGGGACCTGAAATAAGAAAAAAAGTCTTTGTTAGATGACGTCATTCGGCGGTGGTAGAGGCTTGGTTGTAGCTGCGCCATTAACAAACAAGCAAATAAACATGCCGTGTCCTATCGAGACTGTGCATAGTCCCGGCTACCGGGTCTTCCCAGTTCAGAAGGGGCAGCGCTATGTGTCTGTCTAGATGACGTCCTTCGGCAGTGGTAGCGGCTCAGTTGTAGCTGCGCCATTACCAAACAGGAAAATAAACATGCCCTGTCCCATCGAGTCTGTGCGTGATCCCGGTTGCCGGGTCTTCCCAGTTCAGGTGGGGCAGAGCTATGTGTCCGTTTGATGTCGTACTTCGTCAGTGGTGGTGGCTCGGCTGTGGCTACACCTACGCCTTGAAACATCCGCTATGGTGACTGGCTGCTCTGCCGGATACCGCATACTTGTCTCGGAGATATGACCTCCTTTGCAGGGTAGAGAGCCATCAAACCTCGGAACATTGCACATTGGATGTGTTTCTTTGAACAAAATATAGCTGTTCACGATAAAAAGGAATATAATCAATCCATTCTACAGAAAAATATTCTTTTACCACGCCACCCTCTTGCATACCCATTCTCAAAATGACTCCAAAATAAGCCTTTATTTAGGAAATCGTTACATCTTTCCATGTATGCCATATGGAGCGTGGAGACAGTGTTTTATTTTTCAATTGGTCAGCTGCATACCGGTTGGTCTCATTGACTATCTCCTCTAGCAATGATGATGTGAAAAACAACTGAAAGAAACCACAAATATTGTCAGGAATATCACAATCAAGAAACTGTACACCTGCATTGAGTACTGAAAATTGTAAATGATTTATACAACAAGAGTCTGATTGAGATAACTCCACCCATTGTGCTGGTACTTCCTCACTTTCACCATCTTTATTAGGTCACTGTCATCGCTACTGCCAGATTCATCACTGGTACTGGAATCGTGTGTTACAGAATCGCCTAATATAAAATCACTGTCATCTATATTTATCTCATCACTTTCACTACCACTATTATCAGTCTCCTTTAGAAAAGTCACTACTTTGGAGGCAGTCATTCGCCAGGCACATTTGCTTGTTGGTGCCATTGTTCCCCCCCCTACGTTCTACTATTCAGTTTACCACAAATAGTTCTTTTCCCTGTTTCACCGCACGAATTTGTGCCATAAAATAATGGTACAATGCCTCGGCTAACTGGGAAAGACAGACGACCGTAAAACCAGTTGTTTCGTCGTGTGTCTAATTGGGTAAGACATTCGACCAGAACGGGAAAAATCGATTGTCTTACCCAGTCAGACACACGACCGGAAAGGGTTATGGATCCGCAATGCAGGCGGAGTATGATTTTGGCAGAAAATGTATATTTAATCTCAGGAGCCTGTGTAAACTGAGAGTGACCGGATTATCGAGGCCCGCGACCTGCGGCCTGATTTCGTTGTCACCATATCTATTCTTCACCAGAATGAAGTATCTGGCATGTGAGGCCAGTCTGAAGTCTTTTTGCTAATTGTAGGACAATGGCATTGACTTTGTTTATATAGATGATATCGCCCGTACTACGCAATATATTTGCTAGGGCTTACCTGACGGGGCTCAGTCAGGGGTTAGAGCTATTGCATAAACTGTAAACACTGATAAAGACATTGTTACATGTCTAGGATCTGTGATGGTTAAAGCTGACCGTTTGTAACTACACATATTATGTACCATATTGTATACTATTGACTGTTTCGTTCATCATCATTGTATTATCGTACGTCACAAATAAATATTGTAAACGTCAGCAGCATTCCCTACTTCACTGACTTCTACTTGTGGTTGTGTGAGTTAATGTGAAGACGTCCAAGAGCCTATACGGCCTTCGTGTTATCAGCACTGTTATCTGCACACTTACACCATCAACCACAGTGTCATACAAGTATTACACGTCTGAATCTGCAGGAATACTGACATTATGTATGTGTCTACTAAACCCTGGCGACACCTCACGCTAGTGACCTTGATTCCTTGCTACTACTTGGTACTGTCCAGGACAACATGACACGCTCCACGTACTACCATTCATAACACAGAAACCAGTACGTTACATCAGTACATTTACACTGAGCAACCTTATACATCTCCAGTCTCCGTGCAATCCAACTTTACTGTCAAACAGACTTTTACAATACCTTTATGTTTGTTTAATATTTATTTACTGTTTACAGGCCTCGGGTTTCCTTTCATTATGTGTTATAGCAGTGGTTAGTGCACTGGCTTCCTAGCTCGGTGGTCCATGGTTCGATCCCCAGTTGAGGTGGGACATTTTAGAACGCAAACGGCTCAGGGGACGACCCAGCCTCACGAATTGGGTACCAGAGCAACTCCGGGAAGGTTAAGGCGGCCGGCGTGATGCTGACCACATCACCCCTAGTGTGTCGATGGTCAAGAAAATATGGGCCAAACACCATATTCTCAATATGTCTCAATAGGCGTGTAACGGGATCCTTTACCCCCATCTTATATTTAACCTACGGTTTGAAACATCATACAATAATGTATTTCTCCAGCTGCGTTTCCTTCATTAACGGAACGTACGGAATAATTTGTCTTCTCTTTGTTACTTTCACAATTGCCCCCACGGCTGGCGTTGTGGATTTAAAAGTTGCTACCATAAGTGAAATGGGTTCATTTTCGATACAAGACAACAGGAAGCTGAGACGCTTGGGAGTCATGACCCACGTGGGCCCGCCCCCCTTAGAGTGTAAAGGAGTAATCGGGCCGAAACACTTGTCGGATGGGGGGACTTCTTCTGATGATCAGATTGCTTCCTGTTGTATCTCTCCGTAAAGAGTTTCCTATCATCATAACTAACGAGTTTTGTCTTATTTTGTTGCACTGGTATTTTTCAGAGTGGCAACATTGTTTCTACAGGCAGTTACCAGAGCGACCACAGCATTTTCCATGACGACTGGTATCATTTTCGTTTATTTTTTATAGTTTTAACTTAATTCTAAAGGAAAATTCTTCGAATTTTTTTGGCCTCATGCCATCCCCAACAAAGAACTGCGTATTCGGAGCAACCAAGAAGACATGCGCACCAGTATAGCTAGCAGGCGCTGGAGTTGGGTTGACCATGTCCTCAAAAGAAACCCCGACGCAATCACAAGAGCATCAATGCTATATAGACCCCAGAAGGAAGGGGAAAGAGAAGTCGATCAAAACCAACTTGGCGGAGAACTGTGGAGGCCGAGATGCAAAGCATAAACCAGAGTTGGCGTGATAAGAGGTTTAGATGTTATTAATTATAGGATATCCTGGACAAATAGATGTATCAGAGGATACCAGGATAGTGCCAGATAAGAGACTGGTCTTATGAGAAATACCCCCTTCTCTGAAAAGAGCAAGGGTGTATAGACAATCAAGGGGAGGTCCAGCTATATAAGTTCCCAGAGTAAGGAATGATGATGATGAAGTTCTCTGGGTCCTTATCTGCTACCTCTTGAGATCTCACCAAGAGTAAGTTAACTGTGTGTTGTTATTTGGCAATGTGTCTAGGGTAATATATTATAACAGTTATGAATTTCAAAACAGAACTTTAACTTTAATAGAATTAAGCAAGACTGTCTGAAAATAGATATATATATAATTTAATATTCCTGTACCTCAATCTTGTTGGGACAGGAATTCTCAAACTCAAGAAAAGGTTATTTACATGCTAAAATAAATATTTTTGGAAACTCTGTCCATTTTGTACAACACAAAGTCACTGGAATGAATATACCCACAGTTCTTGATATTATCACTAATTCTATACTGTAAGGTCTGTTATTTTCATCACTCCCAGGTGGTATACTTTTATTGGTGAAATTATGTTTTAGGATGAGGTATCAGTGCCTGTATAAAAGACTTATCTGTGAAAGGGTTATTGCAGCCGTTTTGTTGATCTTAGGCCTGTACACCAACGTTGTGACTCCTGACTGAAGAAAAGGAGCTAGCTTCAAATTGCAGCATGAGCACTCACTCCAAAATGTTCTTGCTTTCAGGCTACTGCAGCAACGAGGTACTTTGTAATACAACCTGAAATAAGAAGGACATTCCCTTCTATGTAACATCTGCCTCTATCAATTTCACCTCTAAACTGTATTAATACCTACCTAGGTCAGCCACTTTGGCTAACAAGTCGCACCAGACCTTAAATTCTGTTGTCTACACTCAGCTTGGTGTAATCAGTCTTCTTCAGTATTTATTCTATGTTAATGTCCCTCCTTCCTGTTTGTCTTCCATACAATAGTCATGGTGGATACAATATTGCTTGGGACCTGTTGATTACTTCATTCGAACATTCCCTATATATTTTCACATGTTATTTGAACAGTGTGTCATTCCAAAAGACAATATCAATTTATTAATACTGCACTTACAGTCGCAAATTTGTAAAGCCAATTGGCAAAATTATACACAATATCACTCCGAATAAGCCTGCTATAGGCACATTCCTACTTAGGTCGTCGTGACATCACATTTCCCAGCGGCAGTATCGAAAACGAGTATGGCCTGTTACTTACAGGACTAATAAATTATGCCAATAAAATTATCTGTCTTACCCTCAAGTAAAGAATCTTCACACACACACAAGCTGCCCGACAGTAAAGAGCTATAGCACTAAGCTTGCAGTACAGACGGCAAAGGCTTGTCCCTCTGTCTCTTTCAATAATGTCAGCTTGATATGGAAGCTTTTTCGTCAATAGCGGACTTTACAAGAAGTTGTTAATTTTTAATCCGACTACACCCAACCAATCAGATGACGAGTCAAAAAAAGTTAACTATTTCCTAGGCTATAGAATTGAGCAGTTTTAAGCGTGTTTGTCTAATCTGACCGAATTTGTTTATTTTATATCATAGTTATTTGTAAACCGATTTTAATTATCAAACGTGATAATTAAACGGCCAATTATTCTCTATTGTTCTATATAGCTTTCCTTTAGTTATTCCTTTGCATTAAAATGGGGTTAATTTTTTTGTAATTAAATTTCGTCTTAACCTGATGTGAAAATATTACTAAATTAAATTTTTCTAAGTTAAGATAATTTTTCTATGAGGGAATCTCTAGGTGTATATGTTAAGCAATATCAACGCTATAATTTGAGATATCCCTTTTATTTTAATTATCTTTAGTTATTGAGAAATAAATTATCTAAGTTCGGTCAAAAACTCAAAATAGGCATTATTTCCACTTCAACCAAAATTTTCTTGTCCTTACAAAAAGAGGTAACGATTTGATTGGTTGTTAAATTTTACTACGTCCTTCGATAAATATTGGGATGGGTGTGTGAGGGGGTGGGGGTGGGGGGGGGGGGGGGGGTGGTAACTTTTAACTTGTTTTCTTAGAAAAATTCAAATACTCTAGTTAAATGTTGGCAGTAAATTTGACTGGACCCTCAGACAAATTTCAAATACTGTAGTTATTTATAGATTTAAAATTACGATAGCTAGTACGTTTTAAATTAAGCGGGGAATTTGAGCGTGTTGTCATACGGATTCACTTTACTACAGTTGGTGCACTGCACGAAGGATGGCCGCCGGTCGAGCAAAGTGAAGGCAGTTTGTTGCTGCGTTACAAGACGCCATCAGGCGCGACGGCCACTGGCTGCTTTGACAGTCGGCGGTTAAGGATCCAAGAAGAAGCAGAACTTAGTTCTAACTTTTATCTCTACTGTTTCTGTTAGTTTGTCCCTGACAAAGACCTTGTTGTCGTGACGTAGGCAGTTTCTATGTCCTTTTTTCTAGTACAAGTAGTATGTTCATTAAATTTTTTTTCTCATGAACCCCACCATGTGCCGCATACCATCATAGCTGACCACCGTTGTTCCATTCTGGACAGTGCTATGTAAAGTTACCCAGACAGAACCCCCCCCCCCCCCCCCTTCCCCCCCCCTCCCCCCCCCCCCCCCCGAGGCTCCAATTTTCAGTTCTGAATTTTATGGCACATTTTAGTTGGCTATCTTTTTTTTTTTTAATTTGACGTGATTTGCAAGTCAGAGAGTGCTAAACAAGGAGTATTACTGTACCAGACTGTACGGCGGAAGCGGTTAGAGCGCTTATCTATCGACGACAAGGTTACCGGGTTCCAGGATCGAAACTTGTTGGCGTCAAGCTCCAGTATACCCAGCTGTAAATGGATGCCTGGTTCTGCTCTTAAGCTAAGGAAGGCAAAGGCAGCGAAGAAGGGAAATGATCACACTACCTCATAAAGCTGGACTTTTTTATGGTGACGTCTCTAATGCTTCGCTTCCCTACAGCAGTACCTGTTATGAGACTGCCTTTACCTTTTACTTACCAACTCCTTCAGTTTGAAAAAGAGAGAAAAAAAATAGACTGAGTGATAAAAGTTCATCACAAAGGCTGGATGATCCATGTTTGTAAACTTTTTGTTTTTTACTACATCCTTTAGCATAGACTGCCATTTTCTAGTCTTTTCTTTTTTAAAATTTGGAACTGTGAACGGGTGAGCTAGATAAGCCTGCATGGTCATTTTCCGATTTAAGTAGTTGCCCGTCGAGAAGGTTTTAGAACCACTGGTCACGAGTTAAGACAGTCAAACACTGAAACATTATACGCAAATGTCGCTTCTTTTCAAACTGCACTTAAGATATCTCATTTCCACGTAGTCACACCTTTGTTAGCAGTTCTGTTAGTTCTGCAACCACATCATACATTATTTGATCTCTTAAACAACTCCGTTTAACTCGTCATCCGGATGTTGAACAGTGTACTTGAAAACATGCGGGTTTGAGAACTATGAAGCTAAGGGATTGTCGCAGATGGCAAAGGGAGGTAAACTGACTATTCGGAATAATCTAGATCTTGTCCCTTTGAATGCCCAATCAGTCTACGCAGGATTGTGATCTAAAGTTGTCTGGTCTTCTACTTCTTTATTTCTCACTGAGTGCCTGATAACATACCTGTGTTTGTTGTTTGTTTATTTATTTACTGTTTACAGGCCTCAGGTTTCCCCTCCTTATATGTTAATACCCTAGTGAGATACAGAGTAAAACTATGAGAAAAATATGAGTGAAAATAGCGAACAATGAGCTATTTTAACTGTAATTTATTTATTTTAAACCCAACTGGAATGAACGACATATTTTTGTTTTAATTGTTATTCAATATTTTTTTAAACATTTTTTTTATTAAAGAAAACAGCACCCGCTCATTGCCGGGAAATAATTTTAACTTCTGTAGAAGAGCGTCCGTGGTTAGTGAGTGGTTAGTGCTGATCTCTCGCGGCAAAGTTACCAGGCTCGAATCACGGTCACGACATGCTCCAGCCTACCCAGCTGTAAATGAGTACCTGACTTTGAGATAGGAAAGGAAAAGGCAGCGAGGAAGGGAACTGGTCACCCCCCACCTCTAGATGCTGGACCTAGTATGGTGAAGTCTCTAACACTTCGCTCCCCTACGGAAGTATGTGTTATGGAACTACCTTGACCTTTCTATTTTTAGAAGTGATACTCATTCGCGTGCACGTGACCTTGAGATGCCAGGCATAAGAGGAGATGATTTAGTTGAAGAAACCAAAAAAATGTCGAGAACACGAACATAAATGGATGTTTTTTTTTTTGTTTTTTTTTTTTTGGTTCGGTTTTTGCCTCCTTCTGGCGAGGCGCGTTCCTGTCAACCTATTTGGTTATATCAGAGCGCATTTACCATCCCAAAAAAAACGTCAACTTTGTTGACTGCTAACCCGATCAGCGTTGACAGATACTAAGTCCTGAAAAGGACTAACATTATCTATCTGCTAGCGTAAAGCCCTAAAAAGGACTAGCAAGTTACGCCAACGCCCGAGCTAGAAAATTTATGTTAGCAGTAGAGAGAGAGAGAGAGAGAGAGAGAGAGAGAGAGAGAGAGAGAGAGAGAGAGAGAGAAATATATATGAAGAATTAGAGAATAAACTTAAAAAAAGAGAGAGAGAGAGATACGTTGGGCGAAGTCGTATTGACAATTACTGGCAGATACAGAACATACATGAGAGAAAATTAACTCACAGATACAGTACAGAATCTATAAATAGTTACATACTTCGTGTCAAACATAGAGACAAACGATCTGAGACATATATCATAAAGACAATCATATGTAGAACAACAGACCACAAACATTGCGAGACATACATCCTGTCAAGGTATAGAGAGTAGGCGCTGCTATGCGAAGCAGATGGCTAATCAACCAATTAGTTTCCCTGTGAAGATAGTTTTAGAACCTTCACTCCATTTAGACAGTGCAATTTTCATTGCAATATCTTTACGTCCGCTATATCTTGTCTCTGCTATAAGTATTCACATACAAGATGATAGTAATAACGATTATAACACTACTAGTGGCAATAAAAAGGTTAATGTTGTCCAATATCTCACGTATTGCCGTAGGAGAGTAAAGTGTAAGAGACTTCATTTACTCTAGGTCTCAGAGTTATTATGTGGAGTGAACTAATCTGGCCGGGGAGGGTGGGGGATATTTTAGCCAGGCACTTAACACCATCCCTATGGGTAAGCTGGCATCACTTGTAGATAGACTAAGCGGTTAGAGCTCTTTTCTGTATCGATGAAGTTACCAGATTCTGGGATCAACATCTGGTAGCGTCATGCTCTAGTCTACCCAGCTATAAATGGGTGCCTGACTACTCTTGAGTTAGGGAGGGCAAAAGACAGTGAGGAATGCAACTGGTCACCCCACCTCATAAAAAAACTGGACCTAGAATGGCAAAATCTCTAACACTTCACTTCCCTTCGCAGTATGTGATATGTGACTACCGTTACCTTTTAATATAAAATGTAACTGAAAGTCTAGCTGCGGGTCAGTGTTGCCAGCATACATTTTGAACAAACATTGAAACACCTAGATTTTGAATTTTGGGCTACTTTTGGGCGACTTGAGCTACCTTATGCTGTTTTTTGAGCTGCTTTTGGCTATTGTTGGGCTAAAGCGAAAACCAAATGTTGACCTAGGTGGCGTTCTTCAACCAATGAAGGAAAAGGACACATAGACGAGACCAAAAAAAAAAAAAAAAATACCCAGATCTTCGTGAATCTACCTAGGAGTGGCAACACTGCTGCTAGTAATAAAGAAAATGGTTACCTATTAAATTTAAAAGGGAATAACCCTATCTCGAATATTTATTATCTCACCAGACCTAAAGGTCCTTTATATATGGACATGCGCCCTAATATAACCGACTAGGTTGAACGGGACGCGCCTCGCCAAAACGAGGCACAATTTTATTTTTTTTTTAAAAGCTGATGAAAACATACCTTGTCTGAAAGACACCGATTGAGAAGTAACAACGAGATGTGAAGAATTCTAGAGAACAAAGTTTGAGTTGAATTAAAATTTTGTTTAAAAATTAATTTAGTCATGCTAACAGCTATTTATTGGCTTTTAAATATCTTTTTATACGGTCACATATGGTCTTATGTGGGCACATAATGTATGCCATATAGTCACAGCTGTTCTGACTAGGGGAGAGGTGAAAATGTGATGTATATACCGTTAGAAATGTGTAAGCCCAAGAACAAAGCCACAAGGTACAAAGTTTCGTTTGTGCAAAGAGTTTATCTGAATTAACATAGTTCTATTTCCCGTGTAGTTTTCTGGGAAGACGAAGGAAGCATAAA
Organism: Oreohelix idahoensis; assembly: GCA_024509875.1. NCBI lineage: Eukaryota > Metazoa > Mollusca > Gastropoda > Stylommatophora > Oreohelicidae > Oreohelix > Oreohelix idahoensis. Next base: position 377,839 of record JAMPIV010014321.1, read on the forward strand.
ACTACTGTAATCTATAGCATCTCGTAAAAGGAGACTATAATTTTGTGCGCGGAGCTGTCATTCTCATCATGTAAAATAAATTGCCACATAAACCACTACTCCAGGGGTACATGAATAATTGGTCGCAGGCGTCATGGAGACCAGTTCCAGTGGTGTTTCCACAAGGAGCATAAAACGGGAATAATAGATGATTACTAAGACGTAATTCCGGCAAAAAGGCTACCTGGCAGAGGACTATTAAGGCAGAGATGCAAAGCATGAACCAAAGCTGGAAGCACCACACGAAGAATGACTATCGACCGAGCAATGTGGAGGCAGTTTCTTACTGCTCAACAAGACGCTATCAGGCGTGATGGTCACTGATTACTTTGTCAGTCAGCGGCCAAGGACCAGAAATGAAGAAGACTCGACGTCTATAAAGGAAAGGTGGTCCCGTAGCGGACACTGCTGTAGGGAAGTAAAGTGTTAGAGACTTCACAATACTAGGCCCAGCATCGAGGAGTGGGGTGACTAGTTCCCTTCCTCGCTGCCTTCTCCTTCCCTAACTCAAACAGCAGAGTAAGGTAACCCTTTAACAGCTGGGTAGACTGGAGCGTGTCGGTACCGTGATTCGAACCCGGAACCTTTGCCACGAGAGACCAGCGCCTAGACGTCTATGTGTCCTTCAATTAGGGTATGTCTATAAACAATATAATAACTGATGAAATATATTGGGTCAAACATTAATTAGGGTATATCAATAAACAAAATAATAACTGATAAAATATATTGGGTCAAACATTAATTAGGGTATGTCTATAAACAAAATAATAACTGATGAAATATATTGGGTCAAACATTAAATAGGGTAAGTCTATAAACAAAATAATAACTGATGAAATATATTGGGTCAAACATTAATTAGGGTGTCTATAAACAAAATAATAACTGATGAAATATATTGGGTCAAACATTAATTAGGGTATGTCTATAAACAAAATAATAACTGATGAAATATATTGGGTCAAACATTAATTAGGGTATGTCTATAAACAAAATAATAACTGATGAAATATATTGGGTCAAACATTAAATAGGGTATGTCTATAAACAAAATAATAACTGATGAAATATATTGGGTCAAACATTAATTAGGGTGTCTATAAACAAAATAATAACTGATGAAATATATTGGGTCAAACATTAATTAGGGTATGTCTATAAACAATATAATAACTGATGAAATATATTGGGTCAAACATTAATTGGGGTATGTCTATAAACAATATAATAACTGATGAAATATATTGGGTCAAACATTAATTGGGGTATGTCTATAAACAATATAATAACTGATGAAATATATTGGGTCAAACATTAATTGGGGTATGTCTATAAACAAAATAATAACTGATGAAATATATTGGGTCAAACATTAATTGGGGTATGTCTATAAACAATATAATAACTGATGAAATATATTGGGTCAAACATTAATTGGGGTACCGCACGAAGGATGGCCGCCGACCGAGCAAAGTGGTAGCACTTTGTTGCTGCCCTACAAGACGCCACTAGGCGTGATGGCCACTGACTTCTTAGACAGACGGCGGCTAAGGATCAAAGAAGAAGAAAGAAAGATTAGCTAATGAAGCCAGCCAGATACACACATATGCCCTGTATATACAAGTACAATTTTTAAAAATAAATTAATTAAGGATGTTATGGTAATGAGAAGTTATGTGTAAACCTGATCAGTAGTACGATAACAAAGGAGTAGTGATATGCAAAACGCTCACCGCAGTGATTAGAAATTGTTGTGAAACACATTCAAAATATTGGAAAACAAGATTTTTTTTTTAAATTTGTGTGTGTGTAAAGATGAAGAGAAAGTGATGCTAAAATAAGAAGATACAATGCAAGAAGAGTCTTCATTGCATTGGGAAATATATGGAGAGCTAAATAAAAATTCAACAGAAAAATGATAATCTTTAACTCAAATATCAAGACTATTACTTACTTACTTGTTCGTTCCCCTTCTACCGTGAGGTATAGAGGTTTGGAAGAGAGAGAGAGAGAGAGAGAGAGAGAGAGAGAGAGAGAGAGAGAGCGCCAGACTATCCTATCGGCGGTCATCCTCTTGGCCTGGTTCCATTCTAGTCCTCGGTCCTTCAAAGATTGATATCAAGACTATAAGGCTCTGAAACATGAAGACCAACAAATATGACAACCAAGACAGGATGACGACACATATTTGTTAAAGGCCTATACTCCACAGGGAGTGGAAGGGTGGTGTTGATGACTGGTTACTTTATTAAAACCTATCATTGTTTAGTAAATACTCTGTCTAGTTGTGATACATAGAGCGCAAAGACAAGTTTTAACCTTGAGCTACTAAAAAAGGACCCACTGTTTTAACCTTGATATTTGCCTTGTTACGCACTAAAAAGTATAACATAATATTGTATTATTAATGTTAATGTTAATGTTAATGTTAATGTTTATCGGAATCGGCATCATTCTCTAATAAGCGAACACGAATTGCCCTCGGTATTTCTCTCTTATCCACTGCGCCTTCTATGGATGCTCCAGAAGCTAGTCTGTCAGCTCTTTCATTGCCACTTACCCCTGCATGACCAGGATAGTAGATTCATAGATCTTGAAGATTCGATGCTTCTGTGGAGGTTTTCCATTCATGTCGGAGCCATCTAATATTATATTAACTTAGAATAACTGGTTAATCAGAAAATGATATTCATGAAAAAGTGCATTGAAAGAAATAAATGAGTAGTAAATATGACCAGCGTTGGCGCTGTTTGGATAGGCCTTGGTTTGATTCCTGGTAAGCGTATCACTTATACTTTTGTTCTATTGTCTGATGTCATCACTTCTGTCCAACGAGTGCCTGTTTATTACTTACTTACTACGTTATTACTCTTCTACCTGGGGGTGAGGTGGTTTGCCAAAGAGTGCGCCATACTATTCTCTTAGTTGTCTTCCTCCTGGCCTGGTTCCAATCTAGTCCTCGGTCCTTCAGAGATTGTCTAACGTTGTCCCCTCAGTGGACTCTGTTTATTACCTTATTTATTTATTGAAATAAATAGACATTGTGAAAACCTTACAAGTCTAGTAATTTCTTACATCACAAAGATTCTAAAGTTCATATTTCTTTAAATATATTTAATAATAAATAACATTTTATAATAAACTCGAAGTTATCGTGAGTGTATAAAATATTATTATATACTTTTGATGTACAATTAAAAGCTCAAAAACCACTAGTTTTTAAATACATTTTTCATCACCATTAATCCTTATTCATAAAGCTTTACCTGACATTTGACCATGGAATATCCTGAAAAGCAAGCAGATTCCTGCAGTTTAATTTCTATGTAACATGCAGCCGTTTTCAGTAAAGAACACAATGATAACAATAACAAAGAATAAACGTTCGAAATGGTGACTGGTATAGTTAATCCGCGGACAAATGGATACCTATCTTAACTACTTTTGGTTATAATCACACGTGCAAAGCTAACGAGTAACAAAATTCTGCCATCTGGCGTTTTATTTCTACCATTTTCGTATATAATTTGCTTTAAAATAAAATTCACGAATAAGACTTAATTACGGTGGATAATAAGTTGTTGGAGTAACGATATGATGTTTTAATTTCAACAGCAACTAAAAGGTTAATGGTTCCCAACATTTTGTAGGTCGCGGTCCCCTTTATTACCCATGCCAGACATATGCGGCCCCCATATGGAGAAATTAAAAAGGAAATGATTGAACTTAATAAATCTCTCTCTACCTTTCTTACCCTGAAGTGTGCCACAACTGAAAAAAAGGTGGAGCTTCTTAAAAAAAAAAACAAAAAAAAAAAAAACAACAACCTTTCTTTCCCTCTCCTGCTTTGGCTATCTCTTCCCTTTAGCGCCCAGAGCGGTCGCGCCAGTCGCCATCCCCTAAGGCTGACTCTTGATCATACTCTGATTGCCAGTGAATTTCTAATGACCCTATCGTTATTTAGATGTAATGGATCTCCAACAGTTGTGTTTGTTCTCTTGATATGATAGAGCACTCAGTTGTCAGACTATTTACTGTTTATCTCTTCGTGTCCTTCGTTCTCACTTTTAGCGTGTTGTCATCTTGATCGTTTGTTTCAACTTTTCTTTTCTCTAACGGATGTTTAAAAAAAACCGTTATGTTTCATTTTATGTACACAATATTTTATATTTGTCTAATTCTTGTCTCTATAATTATGTCTTTATCCGTAACTAATTATTAAGAATTTCTGTATTTCCTTGAAATGTATTCCATCCTTCTAGAGAGCAAAAATAAAAAAAAAGCAAACACAAAACCGCAAGTCATATCCTAAAAATGATCCGGAATTTGAGTCATGCTGTTTACATACACCCTAACGGATGTAATACTTGGATATGTTTGAAATAAATTGAAGCAATTCTACCTTTTTCCTTAATGGTAAAGGTAGCTAGTTCCATAGCAGATAATACCACAAGGAAGTGAAGTGCTATGAAGCTGTAAATGGGTACCTATCTTTGTTCTTGAGTTAGGGAAGGAAACGGCAACGACGAAGGGAACTGGTTATCCTACCTCTCGATGCTGGACCTAGTATAATGAGTCTCTAACACTTCACTATCCTACGGCAGTATCTGCTATGAGACTACCTTTACCTTTATAAATATGCACACCCGTGCGTTACTGGGTCCCGAAAGTGGAGCAAAGAATAGTAACAGTGACCTACAAGACATGTCATAAGAGACGACTAAGGAGAGATGGGCATGCGGACCTTCCTGTTGAACATTCAAGTTACGAATACAGCATGGATAAGTCATCCAAAGTGAGGATGGCACAAGTCAGAAGGGACTGGCAGAAGCTGAATGAAGTCATATGCTGCAGAGAGATTGTCAGGGTAATAATAATGGTGATGACTAATAATCAATTACTTCCCAGTTTAACTGATATTTGTACTTCTTTACGTTTTAACTTCCCAAGGCTCATACACCTTCAACAAAGCTATGCCAAGGCTTCCTGCCTCGTGTAATCAGCTCAGAGTCTTTCCACGACTTCTTCACCCCCTTCATGTCTGTTTTCAGTTTTCTTCTTCGTGTGTTTGGTCTTCCTCTACATTTCTTACTCCGGGATTCCAGAGCATCTACCGTCTAGTAATGTCATGAGCATGTTTTCTCAATGTGGGACCTTTCCATCTCCAACGTCTTCTTCTAATAGCTTGTTCCAGTGACGCTTGTCTAGTTATTGTCATCAGTTTCACATTAGTGACCTTGTCATACCACTTCAATTCTAGTTTAAGCAAACGTCCATTTATGACAGTTTGTAAACACCTTGTACGGAGAAACAAAACAACATGCGAAAACATGCAGATATCACTACATGGCATTGGGCAGAAGGGCGAGACCCAAGCGCCGCTGTCACAAGATATTCAGATATACGAAAACAATGCATTGGCTGAGCACGTTAATTTTAGAATCTGCCGACAACTTTTGTGAAGAATTAAGCAACGATTAATCTTAGCTCGTTCAAGCCCCCACCTCTGATTTATTCAGTGGAATTCTTATTATTCTGGTATAGCTCTGTTTAGAGTGTACTTAGTAAATTGACTGAGACAAACATGCAGTACATTTAACATGATTAAATCGAAGTTAAATTTTTAAAATTACAAATAACAAAATTTAATAATCACTTAAGTTTTAACAGTTTGAAGGGGTCCAAATGGGGCAGTGATGCGCAATACAAGACTCAACATGTCTCTTAGCCTCTCCTGCCCAAGTCTACCTCACCTACTCGTGGTGGACCCCGTTATACCCAGTAATCTTGCCGAAGGTTGGGTATCAACCCCAGCGGGAGGCAAGATGGGACAGCAAACGAGGTAAAGGCAAAATCAAATCCCCCAGCCAGAGGGGGAGGCATGAGCACACTCTGCCTTAAGAAACAGGTGCTGAAGTCAGATGTACCAGGCCAGGAGGCGCACCAGCAACCATGGTACCATGCAACCCGCTTTGGTTTAATATGTCTACACAACAGATGTCAAAAATTATCGTTATGGTGCTCGCCCTGTGAAGTCCCTCCAGGCAGGAGCAGTGCCGGATTCTGAGCCTCGACAGAATCCACCCTCAGCTACTGGAGGTCTCCTTAGTCCGCCAAATGGAGCCAGGAGGCGGAAGGAGAAAGTAACTGGCCAACCAGATAAGACGACGGCCCCTCTGAATGTCATGCATTGGAATGCAGAGGGAGTCAACAACAAAAAGACTGAACTAGAGAATACCCTATTTCGGAAAGAAATTAGCATATGCTGCATACAAGAAACCCACCTACAGGAAGGAAAACATTTTAAGATACGGGGCTATCAATGCTTCAGAGCTGACAGAAAAGATCGGAAGAAGGGTGGCATACTAACACTGATAAGGAATAACCTCAACGCTATAGAATCCAAGACATATAAAGAAGGTGCAGAATACCAAGTAATCCATCTAAAACATAACACTCTGGAACTGGATCTCCTAAACTTCTACTGCCCCAATGACATACCACTGAACATGACTAGCATAGATGTCCCCATTGGCAACTTCATAGCGGTGGGAGACTTCAACAGCCATTCCCAAAGCTGGGGATACAACCAGCTAGATAGAAGGGGCGAAGAGATAGAAAACTGGCAAGACGACAATAACCTAACCCTTCTAAACAACCCTAATGATCCTCCAACCTTTTACTCCAGAAGATGGCATAGCACCTCTACTCCAGACCTGGCATTCTGCACACCTGATTTGGCTGGGATAGTGGAAAGGGAAATAGGAGAACAACTCGGTGGAAGTGATCATCGTCCTGTATTCATCAAAATTAATAGAACAATTAATACAAGTCCAAGTCAGCCAAGATGGAATTATAAAAAGCAAGCAAATTGGTCCATTTATCAACACAGAGCAAATCTGCTTACAAAAGATATTAAGGTACTAGACAGAGACATTAACAGAGTCATCTGGGATTTTAATAATGGAGTACTCAAGGCAGCAAAGGAGACAATACCGAGAGGAGCGAGGAAGAACTATGTACCATATTGGTCCAACACACTACAAAACCTACATGAAGATATGAATGAAGCAAGGCACACTGCAGAGGTACAACCATCCCAACAGAACCATATCATGCTACAAAAGGCAAAAGCAAAATTCATTAAAGGAAAGCTAGAAGCCCAGAGGAGAAGCTGGAGGGAAAAAACATATAAACTAAACCTTGAAAAGGAAGGGAGAAAGTTGTGGAAACTCACTAAACAATTGAATGACGATAACAATTCTCAACGACAAACCATTACACTAGACGATGTAGGGAAACTATATACCGGCAAACAAGCAGCAGACATATTTGCGGAATCCTACAGAAATGAAAGTAACATCTCCGTCAATTTACGCAGACAACGAGACATTCGTCAAGAAATAATCCACACTAGAACTAATGGAAACAGTCCGGACGTTATGTCCAAACCTTTCAATATGGACGAGTTAAAAACAGCCGTGTGGAAACTTAAAGACAGGAAATCACCAGGCCCGGATGGTATAACCAACGAAATGCTAAAACACCTAGGATATACAGCAATGAGCAAACTGTTGCAAATATACAACTACAGTTGGATGACAGGCAGTGTGCCACAGATATGGAGAGAGGCGCTCATGTGTCCCATCATAAAGAAAGGAAAAGACAACAGGAAGGCCACCAGCTACAGACCAATAAGCCTAACAAGCTGTGTATGTAAGACAATGGAGAGGATGATCAACAGAAGATTGAAATGGTACTTGGAATCCGAGAAAATTTTAGTGCCAGAACAAGCAGGGTTTAGAGAGTGCAGCAGCACAGAAGACCAAATCACATACCTGTCACAGATCGTTGAAGATGCCTTCCAAGAAAAGAGAAAAGTCTTTACCCTATGGATAGATCTCCAAAAAGCTTTTGACAAAGTATGGAAAGACGGGTTAATAGTAAAACTGCAAAGGAACGGAATCAAGGGTAATATGAGAAAATGGATCCAGTCGTTCCTACACAATCGGAAAGCAAGAGTCACTATGGAAGGTCACAACAGCAAGAAAATCCTCCTAAAACATGGAGTTCCTCAAGGCTCAGTATTGTCTCCCACCCTGTTCCTTGTATTCATCAATGACCTCATCCACGATCTGCCACAAGGTGTGAGAGCTGCCCTATACGCTGACGACTTGGTGGTGTGGTGTGTAGAAGAACATCTAACTATCGCTAATAAACGAATACAAAGGGCAGCAGACAACATAGCAGCATGGGCAGAGAAATGGATGGTGCAGATCAACGCTGAAAAATCATCAACAACACTTTTCACGCTCTCCAACAAAGACAAAGCAGGAGAGATACGACTTGGAAATATACATGTCCAAACAGATGAGGAACCGGTGTACTTGGGCATTACATTAGATAAGAGAATGACATGGAGGCACCACATCGAGAGAACAGAGGCAAAAGCGAGAAGAAAACTTTCCATACTGAGGAAAATAGCTGGATCAAGTTGGGGAGCTAACGAAACAACACTAAAGAAAGTGTATACAGGTGCAATAAGACCTATATTAGAGTACGGATCAGCAGCATGGTCTACAGCAGCCAAATCACACCTACAAGCCTTAGATAAAGTACAAAATCAAGCGCTTAGGTTGATCACGGGTGCCATGAAGACCACACCAATAAATGAAATGGAAAAAATCACAGGCATTCCACCTTTATTATACAGACGAGACACTAAGACCCTGATCCAAGCAGAAAAGTACAAGAACATGCCCGCACATCCAATGAAAACTAGATTTGGAGATTTAGCCAGTGGGAGGTTGAAGAGAAGCAGTTTTGTGCATCGGTCCAAAAAACTAATTAGAACATACAAGGATGAACTACCAGACATCACTAAGGAAATAACTCCCACACTCCTCCCAACCCCATGGGAACAACATCAAAATTTCAGTATTAAGACCTCCATAACTACCACCTGCCCCATGGGAGAGCTAAATACTCTCCAAAGGAAAATAGCAGCATGTGACATGATTGAAGAACTATACCCCAGAGAAGCATGGATCCAAGTATATACTGATGGATCTGCAACCAGAGCAGTGAAGAACGGAGGCGCAGGAGTTTATGTGGTCTATCCAGACAAAGAAAATGAATCCACCTGTTCACCTACTGGAATATTCTGTTCAAACTATGCTGCTGAAGTACAGGCCATAAGCATTGCTGCAGGAATAATAAATAACACAATAAGCCAATGTCAGCAGGTTGTATTCCTTACCGATGCAATGTCAGTTCTGCAAGCCCTCAACAGTGATAAACTGCCAGAATTAAACAAAGTCCTATGCGAAGTAAATATCAAAAGAAGGGTAGTGCTACAGTGGATACCATCACACTGTGGCATACCAGGAAATGAGAGAGCAGATATGTTAGCAAAAGAGGGAGCAACACAGGAACAAAAAGAACAAACAATCACATTCCAGGAAAAGAAGACCCTTATCAAGGCCATCAGGAAAATTGATCAACAAAGAGACAACTATCAATATCTTGATCGAGCAAAACAGGTGATCCTGTTCCGTATGAGAACAGGACACAACAGACTGAACAGTCACTTATACAGACTGAGATTGGTCCCATCACCCCTATGTACGTGTGGACAGGCAGCACAGACAGCCGAACACATCCTGCAAGACTGCCACATGCTTAGTCAATTGCGAACTGAACATTGGCCCACAGAGACGCACATCCACACAAAGCTGTTTGGGAGTCTTGAAGAACTTTCAACCACAGCAACATACATCCAGAAAACCGGACTTCTTGTGTAGACATTTCTAAACAACAGCGAACGAGAAGAAGAAGAAGAAGAAGAAGAAGAACAGTTTGAAAATAATTGAACAGTTTAAAAGAAAGGGTTCATCATTGATTGATAGTAGGTTCTATGAAAAAAGTTCACTTTGGCAGCTTATATATTGCACTTAGCTGCCAGTGGTTGTTTCTGCTCCCGCAAGATCCAAGTGGGGCACGGAAGGAAAGACCCTGTTGACGCAAGCAGTCTAGCTACGGGTAGCTTATTGCATTCCTCACTGTTGACGCGTTTTAGGTCCCTAACATAGATCAAGAGTTGTGAATATTTCAGCAGGATCAATTGTTTTACAAGCCCGTCTGTTACCAGAGCCAGAAATTGGAGCAAAGAAAAGTAACACTGTACCGTACACGGCATGACGTAGAGGCAACGGGAGGGTTGGGCGTGGGGTCGGCTACTCAATCTATAGAAACTTACAAGAACAACAAAACTAGGAAAGACCTTAAACTGATGGTATAGGACAGGAAGCCTAGGTATAAATTTGTTGTACGCCTGTGCTCCACTACGGTATCGGGAGCCGGACGGGTGTCGGTGGGAGTGGAGATGAGAGGAAGACGCTGGTGATGTGTGTGTGTGTGTGACACCTATTGATGAAACCTGTTGATAGCATTACATGGCAGTCCTTGTTATGGAATCACCATGGTAAAATAAGCAGAGGTAAACAGAAAAAACGACAATGAGAAGATAAAAGATGACAGAACTGACAAATGATGGGGAAAACATGAAAAGATCTGGAGCTTACGTCACGAGGCAGAAAGACGTATCATAAGTTTGTTGAAGGCCTAAGCGCCTTAGTGAGTTGAAGAGCGATGCTATGCTCAGCAGGGAGCCGAAGGTTGATGACTGAATGGATGACTTTGTATAACTATGTGTATTGCTAGAAATATCATTGCTGCGTGCACAGCTGGTAGAAGGTTGATGACTGAATGGATGACTTTGTATAACTATGTGTACTGCTAGAGACATCATTGCTGCGTGCACAGCTGGTTTGGTGTGGCTTGGTTTGGTTTTAAGGACTATCTTCATTGCACACGGACAACTCCATCAGTGCTCCAATCTCCTACCTTAGATCACACAAGGAGGATCTCAGCACAATGCACGAACTCCGTAGCACCGGCGAGAATCCCAATGTGTGAATACAGGAATCACACATTCTGTAAATATTTTGGTGGTGGGTAGGTTTCTGATTTTTAAAAAAAATTATGCTAGGGCAGCGGCCATATGGTCCACTATTCACGATTTCCAACTGCTATGGGATTTTGAACGTACGCAACTTACACACGGGACCTCCTTTTTTTTTTTTGCCCTTATCCAAGAAAGCTCGGCATCCGATCTCACTACCCAGAAGACCAGGGGGAAGTATGACATCATTAGGACCACCGGTTCTAAAAAAAAAAATTCCATAAATTATATTCCCTCTACTGAGAATCGAACCCGGTACCTCTAGAATCCAAGGCGGGCGCCATACCTCTTAGCCACTCATGAATTTTTGTTACCATTTTTACTTATGAAATTAGAACTACTCGTGATATTATCAAGCTCTTAGTAATGTTTGTACTTGTCACATAAATATTGGGTCGATCTCTTTTCCGGTATTTAGTTAAATTTTTTTGTGTACTAAATTTCTGTGCTTGCCTTTTTGGTTCTTGTGCGTTAATTCACCGCTAAAATCAAATTGTGGAAATTTATTACCAAAACTGAGAACCGTTCTTTTTCTTGACTGAAAAAGGTTGATTTCACATTGTGATTTCTTCCTCATGCATTCATAGTTGACACGCTTACGACAGACCCGCCCTCAACCCACCCTCCCCCCCCCCGTATTTTAAGTTTATAAACTAATAAAACGGTATTGAATCAGTTCTACAAGTTAACGGTACACAGGAAACAAGGGAAGTCGCTGCCGTTGACTTCTCTAACTCAAGATCAGAGTCAGGTACCCATTTACAGCTGGTTAGACTGATGCGTGACACTCTGATCTTGAGTTAGAGAAGGCAACGGCAGCGAGGAAGGGAACAGGTGTCACGCATCAGTCTAACCAGCTGTAAATGGATACCTGACTCTGATCTTGAGTTAGAGAAGGCAACGGCAGCGAGGAAGGGAACAGGTGTCACGCATCAGTCTAACCAGCTGTAAATGGGTACCTGACTCTGATAGGGACTTGAAAGCTGCTGATGATGATGATGATTATGATGACTAGCAATTCCCTATACTTAAGGGTCTTTTATATTAGGACATGCGCCCTAATATAACCGACTAGGTTGAACGGGACGCGCCTCACCAAAACGAGACAAAACTGTAAAAAAAAAAAAAAAGTTCGAGTAAGTTGTATTTTTTCCGGATTACAAAAAAAAAACAAAAAACAAACAAAGGATGGACGGGGTAGGTAAGAGATTTGTGACGTCGCGTAAGACCGTTCGACAATATCCTGCTTGACATTGCAGAATTTTGGCCTCCTCTGTAAATTATGCAGCTACGAACGAACATGTGTATGTCCTGATATGTGCCTAGCTTCAGCGATCTTTGGTGATCTGTTCCCCTCACGGTCCTTTTCAGGGCCCACAAAACTGCACCTACCACGGTTCTTTTCAGGGCCCAGAAAACTGCACCTACCACGGTCCTTTTCAGGGCCCACAAAACCAACAAAACTGTACCCTGGCAAGAAAGCCTTTATTTGTTTTCACCGCTGGGTGTGGAGGGCTGGGTGGAGAGTTGGTCCCCTCCCTCACTATGCACTGACCCTTGTAAAATATTTACCTAATCAGAGCCGGATTAACGTAGTAGCAAAAGTAGCATATGTACGAGCCCCTTTCTTTTAGGGCCCCGCGCCAATAAATATGTACATCATTTTTTGGTCATCTTCTAATACGAGCGTTAAACCAATGATCTTGTGATGTATGCCATCTTTAGCGCCTTTTCATTTGATGTTACGAAATTGTGAGAGAAAAAGCATAACAGGGTGACTTAGTGTGACTCTTTATTACTTTTATCTTAACTGTTTGCGGACAGAAGCAGTCATTTTCTTTGGATTTGTTGAAAGTCTGTACACCTTCTTTTCTGCTTCTACCTACCGGTGGGTCTCCTTTCTACTGCATTATGTGCTGACGGTAGTCATAATAAGTCCCATTTACCCTTTGTGAAAAGACTGTCAGATACCAGGTGGTCCGCTTGGGCAGATGCGACAAAAACGTTTTCAAATGACCAGTGCTTCTCTGCAATCTTCTGACCAAGATTTGAATACAGCTTGTGCACTCTATGAATCCCTGCGGGGGTATATTCAAGCTATGCGGTCTACGAGACATGAGAAGGCGCTGAAGATGGATAGGATACACACTGAGCAAACTTGCTTATAGCTTTACCAGGCAGTCCTTCGGGACGCGCCTCGCCAAGACGAGGCAAACATTTTACATTAAAAATAATAAATAAACAATGACCCATGCTACAACCCCGGCCTGCGAAAATGCATAATAGACTAACCCGCAACCCCTAACTGCCAAATGTACAAACCCCGCCCGCAGGCGAAAAAAAAATATACTATTGTAAGATAAAAATGTAAGAAATAGTACGGTGCTCGAATTGGGTAATAAATTGCCAAAGTATTAATTTGACGGTGAATTAACGCACAACTACCGCCTTTTTCTTTCTCTACTATCAAGCAGATATTTTGTACTTTCAAATCATCTTACACTCCTCTCAGTGATAATTCGTGATGAACCCAGATGGGCCGGTCAGCGACCGAGCGTTGAGTTTACCTAAGGAGTGCCGGGCGATAAATTACCCGTCTGTGGACAGATTACAGACACGCACTTGTCAGTCGGACACACCTGAGCGGAAATATTGTAATAGTCCGGGCAGATATAGACGTTATTTGTAAACATTGCCGAGAGAGGTTCGGATGTTTTCACTCCATATTTGGGAGACATGACCTCTGCAGTAACGCGCAGAAATTTCCATGAGGAAATAATTTGAATTGCCCCACAAAACACGCATGTTTGAAACGATTGGCAGACATTCGGAATGAAGGCATAACACCCCTTCCGGTTGGAGCCCTGCTTAATATCGTAACAAACAAATGTGGTGGAAGACAGGCAATATAACCTGACACACCAGCCAGAGTAGAACACGGTGAAAATTCACTCGCACCAAGAAGATGACCAGACCTTGCCAAAGTAAAGACTATAATCAGCTTTCATTTATCAGATCGAACCTTGTTTGAGCATTCTCAGGACTTAAAAGCCCATGAAAATCTCTACCATTTTAACACGGAAAACCGGAATCTGGGGGAACTGAAACACAAGTCAAAGTGGTAACTTATTGCTAAAGTAACAACACCCGAGACCAAGTGTAAGAGGCCTCTACAAGTGCCTTTATTTCTCTGAGCCAGCAGTCTGTGAGCCTAACGATTGGCGTAAGTTGTACATTTTGAATTCTATAATTTTTTCATTATTAACATGTGAACTAATACGTATATATTGACTTAAGAAGATTAATATGTGAAAATTGCTAGTGGATGTCCAAGTCATTTGAGGCTGGTAACCTCAGCATGTAGAATGATGATTTCATGAACCACCACTGCCAGGGCTGGTGATTGCTTTATTCCGAGTTTCTTATAAAGAACCAAAAGTAGAGGCAGTCCCAAGTTTCATATGGAGCAGGGAGCGAATGATGAAAGAAATGATGTACATACTTGTTATATTATTAACCTTTTCAACCAGAGTAAATGTAAAACATATTCGCTCTAAATGTAATGAAAGTTTCAACCATTTCAGCCAGTGTAAATGTAAAAGATATTCACTCTAACTGCAATGAAAGTTTACAATCTTTTCAACCGATGTAAATGTAAACATGTTCAGACTATAGTGTTAACATTTTCATGCAAAGTTAAATGTACAAATATTCATTTTAAATGTAAAGACAGTTTTTTGCCCACTGTGATTAAGATTAATTCTCAGAGAGGGTAAAAGTTCTGAAGATAGATGGAATGGGGGAATAGGAAGATGGGGACACATAAGTATGTGTCGGGAAACTCAAAACTCAGAGGGTATTTGTTTCTCTTCTTTTGCCATACTAGTTGGTGGTACCAGTTGAGGGTACTATTTCTGGAACAAGTGAGGGTATAAATAGCCTGAAGTCGACGCCAGACACCATCATCAGACGGGTCTTAGAGACGTGGGACCAGCTTTACAGTTACTCCCTGATTCTACTTGGAACGTGCTGCAACTCTTAATCTTGATCAGGAACGTGAGCAATCCAGCCACCTATCTGTGAAGAACCAAAACACCAGCGGAAGCAGAAACCTCATTGGCAGCTAAGAAGTCAAATAAAAGCTGCCAAGTGAAACTTCCCCTTATATAATTCCCCATTAACATCATATGATGATGGTCAATTTTTGTTAAATAATATTCAATTTTTTAATAACTGTTAAAACCTAAGTAATTATTAAATTTGTTATTTATATATTTATTTCTATCTAAATTTAAAGTTGATTTAATCATTTTGAATGTGTTGTATCCTTATGTCTCAGACAATTTCTTAAATACATTCAATCAGAGCTACTAAATAATAATAAGAGGAAATTCGCTGAATTAACTCAGCTGGGGGCTTGAACGAGCTAACTAATTATAAGATAACAATATCCTTCACAAATGTTGTCGGCAGATCCTATAGTTAACGTGCTCAGCCAATTGCATCATTGTTCTTGCTTTTCTGAATATCTTGTGAACACTACCTGGAGGTAGAAGCATCATTATCCTTCTACCTACAACTCTTCCAAGAGTAATCTTGTGCGAAGGTAGAAACCTTTGAAGACCCATATTAGTTACTCTTGGACCACTACTGCAGAGCTAAGGGGAGGCAACCCGTGACAGGACTGCTAAATTACGTCTCTGTATGTACTGGTGAATCTCTACTACTATTTGTACAAGAAGACCTTCGCTTCTGTTAATGCAGGGATTCTTTCTTGTACCTTAGACCCCTTTGTCTAGTGAAATCTAAGGACCCCTTTAATGTCCAGTGAAGGATACGGACCTCGTCTTATAAAAAATGTAAATAGATGCATAATTACAATTTTAGCGTACAAATAATACATTTTATTACAAAGAAAAATCGTTCAGTTTAGATAGTCATACTGAAAAACATAAATAATCTGTAAAAATAATATATTTATTTAAATGCAAAAATCTATGATAACTTTTCGAGTAAAAATTTTGGTGAAAATTTAAGTTTTTAGATTATGTAGACGGGTCCATTAGAATCCATTCAAGGATCATCAAGGGGCTCGTGTACCACAAGTTAAGACACTCTGTGCTACTGTATAAATACGGATGTTAACATTAGGACAACCGGGTAAGCTAATAAACTCTACCGGGATGTGTACAGGTAACCAACATTATTGCGTCTACTGGGAACAAGTCAATGTTTAGACTGCTCTATTGTACTAGCTGTTGAACTCGTACACATTTTCAATCAGAGAGTCTCAACCGGTTTGTCGCGAGGAACCACAAAGTGCGTCCTGAAATTCTATTTTACATGCAGTCTCTATATAAACCCACTTTTTCTTCGTGTACATTATCATCTGGCGTAGGTGATCGGCACTGTCCGCATCTTCCTATCTATAGTACCTTTTATCAATTATGTCGTTGATTTATTTCCATTTCTCGAAGAATTAAAACTGTTAAGTATCTTTTCTCTTTGTCGTCCTTTATCGCTTTTTCTTTCAGTCTTTCCGGTTTTCACTATATATTCTAGCTTTCTTTTTCTCATAACATTCCAAAGGAAATGGATCGTTTGTTTCTAATATAGCTATTAAATTTCACTCGTGTAAACTGATTCTTTCAAGACATCCTCTTTACTCTTTTTTTTCTTCTTTGGCTGTTGTGGTGTTCTTGGCCCGTGTATTTTCCGTGGGTCTCTGTCAAGACAAAGAAAGGATAGGTCTACTGCAGCCACAGGCATGTCGTACAAGGCGACTGATGTGAGGTTGTACATGGGGATGACAACCTCATCATGTAAAAGAAAATGCCACAGAAACCACACTGCAAAAGCGTATGCCTGTTTGGTGCAGGTTTCCTGCAAGGCGACTAGCTGCTTTGGCGACTCTAGGCTCAGTAAGGAGCGCACAGGGAAATGATGATGGTGGCATTCATAACATTCTTCTGTTAAAACCACATACTGGTGGCCTTCAGAGATGTTCTTGCTTGTTTACAAATTGTCCACGACTCACTTCCATATGTCAGGATAGGCTCTATATAACACTGAAAAGCATGGAGGTAGTATATATATGTGGAAGTGAATCTCTCTCTCTGTGAGGCTAATTACACCCTCATTGACTCTTGAAATCATCCACACACTTCCAGGTATTCCCTCTGTGGTGAAACTTGTTGAGAACCCAGCATTGTACACTAACCTAGGAGAAGTCACTTGAGCGCCAGACGTAATTCTTTGGCTTTGGCCTTGTTGACCGCGTGTAGGAGGGTCTCACTATGGACCCAGTGATAGGCAAGGGGAGCTGAGATGTGACTCTGTGCAGGACGTGACAATTCCTTGCGACAGCCCATAACGAGAGCACAGCATTTTATCTCTGCAAAGTTGGAGAGCCCCCTTGGATGGCGGGGAATGTACTGTATACTTACTCCTAGTTTGGGATCAGATGTTGCGATCCTTTAAATGCAAGCCAAGCTGGAGAAACTGGAGCTCATGACTTCAACTCAGCACGTCTTGGAATGGCAGAAAAGCAACAGGAAAATCTTAGATCTTCAGTGTAGATAATATCAAGGACTCTTCAACTTGGTATTGGCTGCAAAAGAGAGAGAACCTCAGCAGCCCTAGTTAAACAACATCTAACACTGAAAAACTAACTTGTCCATTTAAAAATCTTTGTTGCACACAACACTTTTCATTGTATTGTACGCTTTACTGTATTTGTCTGGGCTGTTCACCTTTCACGTTTTTGCCACCGCTGGGATGCACTTTGCACCTGATGTTATTAACGTGCCAGTGTATTTGAATATACTGACTTATGTCAGAGCTGACCAATTTACTTTGACGGTGAAGTCTGAAGAAGTAATTTTCTGTCAGGCAACGAAATATGATTAGTTTTAAAAGGAATTGGGAGGAGAGCAAGCTAGCATCAAATAATCTTTTGCCTCAGCCCCCGCCCCCCCCCCCCCCCCCGCCATCTTGGTCTACTCTGTTCAGCCTAATTGTTGGTTATAATTAGGGTAATTAGTGTAATTAAATTTTCAGTTTTGCGTTATATTCAAATACCTTTTGTCATTTGCAAATGATTGTTGTTGGTGGTGACAATTTTTATTAGAATTTGTTGTTTTCTTAATTTTGTTACATGCTGTTATCACGTGTCGTGATGTTTATAGTACTTTATT
Source organism: Oreohelix idahoensis (assembly GCA_024509875.1). Classification (NCBI taxonomy): domain Eukaryota; kingdom Metazoa; phylum Mollusca; class Gastropoda; order Stylommatophora; family Oreohelicidae; genus Oreohelix; species Oreohelix idahoensis. The sequence continues at coordinate 396,100 of JAMPIV010014321.1, forward strand.
GTTGTTATTTACATTCTAAGTGTGACTATACGGGTGTGCGATCTCACGTTCACTCCGTCAGTATCACTTTTTTCTTCATTTTTCTCTTCCTATCACTCATCGCTTTTATTTGGCATAATTTTGGCCCTGTCATTCCTTATTATGTGGCATATTTTATGCTCTATTTTTTTCTCTCTATGCTGAATCTAGTAGGGGAAAGTCTCTAACACTCCACTCCCCTATGGAAGTATTTGCTATTGGACTGTCTTTATCTTGTTTACCACTCCTCAGACGTATTTACGTTCCGCCAGGTGAACTGTGGTATTATCGTAACAATACCCAGCCATCAGACCGGTCACCCACTTATCGCTTTGAATCAGTCTGACCACCTTTGGAAACGTGTCGGTCCAACATTTGACCTCAGTGAAAAGCTGCTGATCGTGTTGACACAAGCGTGTCTTGTGCGTACGATGAAAGATGACAACATTTTCTGACCAGACATCTGTCTGGCGGAGGCACGCAGATAAAGGCGATAATTAGATAATCTGTCAGGGTAGACATCTGGGCGAATGATATTACGACAGGATAACATGGTCACAATATTCTGGGAGGCAGATGGGTGCAGCCGGAACAATATTACGTCTTATAAAGAGGTCACGCGTGGATATTAAAATTAATATTGTAAACACGCGAGGGGATATTTAAAACTTCCACACCCAAACAGAGCTAGAGAGATTTGATTGGTTTAATTTTAGATGCCGGAATAAAAAATGCGTTCTATTGGAACATTCGACGAAAACACTGTTACGCACAGATCTTCATTTTTTCTAAAGTCATTATATGATCATTTTTCCTAAAGTCATTGTATGATCATTTTTTTCTCAAGACACTGTATGATCATTTTTTTGCTAAAGACATTGTGTAATTAGATTGACTGAAATGTACACTTTAATTTGTTTCGGTCAAAGCTACATAACTCTGGATAATAGAGATTATCATTTAATATGATGTTACCTCCTCTTGTGTCGAGAAACGGTCGGTCCATATTTTTATTAACGAAGTGTGACCATTCTCCTTATTTGGTAGTATCGGTCAACTGTTGTTGGAATGTCTGAAAACCTGTGTTGAGGTCTCTGTTCATGTCCAAATAAGGCTCGATCTAGTTAAATCTTATCTGGAATGTTCCTAGATCGTCTTGCTATTCAAGTGTATAGGTTCTGCGCATGTCCGGACGCGGGGCGTCTGGGAAGTTTCTTGATCTTTGGAGTCGATGAAAGATTGTGAAGCAGAGAAGACGTGTTCCGGCGTCTCTGTGATTTTGTTAGGGAATTAGGAGCCTTTTTGTGAGTTAGTTAGCTTACAAGGTCCTTCCCTTGAGTATTCTAAAACGCCTGGAGGCGTATGTTTTCTGTGGTGTGGATTTTCGAACGAAGGTAATGCCTCATTTACATCCAATCTGTAACTTAACCTATGTTTGACAATGGTCGATCTCTGCTCACGTATGCATTACAGAAAGGAAGGTTCTTCTAATAGATGTCACGCCCCAGGTATCTTCATACCTGAGATCTATATGTACACGGGTCATACTCAGCCCGAAGGACAGTTCTTCGTTCTATGAACGTCGCTGTGTGTCAGCGATTATGCCTACGTCAAGGTTAGACTTAGGAATGCCTGTAAAGGTCAGTTTGACCTGCACTCCTGGAATGCCATCCTCGTGCGATTTATGATTTGACTCGTTTAGCACATCTGAACAGTAAGAGGATTTTTTGTTGATGTACTTTTGTATTTGGAGCCAACCATATAATCCCTTGGCGCCATATCATCATCTTTAGAATATGGCCAATGAGTTTGTTATGCTGCCATATCATTTCATGGTGGCCAAAAGTTGGTTTATTCTGGTACCAGCTCTCAAGGGGGTCAACAAACCCAGACATCATCATCAGACTACAAGACAACATTACAGCTTCAACTACTACCTTCCATGAAATTTTTTGAAAGTACCCGGCGTTGCTGACAGTTGGTAATATTTTGAAACTCCCCGGCGCTGCTCGGCAGTATTGCAGTTTTCCTGATTTAGAAGGACAAGTACCGAGCAAATCGATTTCCTGATCTGTAAGGAAGAAGAACAAGTGCCGTAACAACTGTTCCGGTATCAGAAGCTCATTTTCCTGCGTCATGGCTAGCTATAGGAGCAGATGTTGATCAACGTTGGATCATTATCCTCAGAATGCTGATCTCAACCTGTTCTGCACCGTGCTGACGTTTGGACACATAGAAGTTAAGTGGCCTGTTTTGTTTGTGAACTGTGCCCTTATATTCTAACTGAGCCTTCTGTCTCTCACACGTTTCACACTGTTTACATGCTACATGTTTATATGTTATATGTTATTTGTATATTTATATGTTTATATTTCAGCGGGTTTCGGTTGGGTGGTGTCTTTCAGTAGAGGATACCACGTCACAGAGGTTTCTACTGTTAGCGTTTTCTTTAGGGACTGTGCAAATTTTCTATTGTGAAATTTGCTAGCGACAACCGTTGCTATATTTGTTTAGTTGTGACGAGTTGTGCTTTATTTTCGTTGTTTTTTTTTCTGTTCTTTAGTTCCGATTTCATTTGTTTGTATTTGTAGGTCTACCCTTTTCTATTATTCAGTTCTATACACCATTTTTGTTTATACATTGTGACGTCATTTGTTTGTGTACATTCTTCGCATTTTGTCATCACATTCTTTGTGATATTTTCCTTTTAGTTCTGCTGTTTATTTAGTTGACTTATGCGAAAGTTTTCGTATTGACTTTCATCTTTGTTATTGTTTACACTGACTTTGATCTTTGTTATTGTTTACATTGACTTTGATCTTTGTTATTGTTTACAACGACTTTGATCTTTGTTATTGTTTACATTGTCTTCGATCTTTGTTATTGTTTACATTGTCTTTGTTCTTTGTTATTGTTTACATAGTTCTTGAGTAATTAGCTTTCACTATTGTTTATATAGTGCACTTATCATAACTAACTGGTGGTTTTTTGCTTACGCACTATTGTAATGCAGTTATGATAAATAACTGATGGTTATGCACTGATTTGTGTAGTGCCTTCATAATTAAGAAGTGACTTGTGATATTATTATACATTTGATAATACAAGTTTGGTGTCAAAGACTTGTTTCCCACTGAGATTGGGTTAAACATTGGGATTATACAAGTGCTTTATTAAGTCTTGTTACTATTAAGGTTGAAATAAGATAATTAATTATTTCAGGTTCTGGACTCATATTTTAGACAACATGTCTACATTTGAGTACTTTATTGAACAGGGTAAATCCCTTGAAAAGACTGGTGATAAATTAGAAGAATTTGCGACTGTTCAATATGCCAAGGCATTGAAGTCGGAAGAAAAGAAAATGAAAGAACAAACTGAACAAAAGAAAATAGATGCTGAGAATTTAAAACTGCAGATGGATGAAAAGAGATTCCAGATGGAAATGGAAAAACAAAAAAGAGAAGCAGAATCTCAAGAGAAAAAAACTACAAAGAGAAACAGAGGCTGAAAATAAAAAAACTTGAAAGAGAGGCTGAAGAGAAAAAGTTACAAAGAGAGGCTGAGGCTGAAGAAAGAAGGTTACAAAGAGAGGCTGATGAAAGAAAAGCAAAAATGGAGCATGAAGAAAAACTCTTAGCTTTAGAGTTGGAAAAGATGAAATTGTTGAACACTGGTAATGCTAATAATGCAGATAAGGTGTCAGATAAGACTAATGCTAATAATTTTAAGCTTAATCTACCAGCATTTAATGCCTCCATTGATGACATAACATTTTATCTAGACAGATTTGAAAATGCATGTAAGGTGCATAACATAGATAAAACACTATATGTTTATCAGCTGTCCAAGATACTTAGAGGTGATGCTTTAACTATGTTGGGCATGGTAGATGTGCCTGACAAGAACAACTATGAGGTTGTCAGAGCAGTCTTGTTAAAGAACTACCAACTTGACGAAGACGGCTATCGTCTTCAATTTAAAAATATGTTGCCAGAAACTGGAGTGGAATTCTCTGAATTCATATCAAGGATACGTCTTACTTTTTCACGATGGGTTGAGCTGTCTAAGACAGAAAATACATATGAAGCTCTTATGGACTTACTACTTAGAGACAAGGTTATGTCTTCTGTAAATGAATCTTTTCTTTCCTTTCTTCATGAGCGTAAGCCTAAAAACATAAAAGAAATGGAAGAATACTGTTGCCAGTATGTGACTGCGCACCCTAACGTAACCGTTAGCAACTCTAAAGTAAAAGAAGGTCTGCCAGTTGCTTCGGCAGCACCATATGGCCAAAACTTCAAATGTAAGTTTCAAGGTACTCAACATAATATTAATAGAAAGAGTAACCTTAATTATGATCAAAATCATAGCAATCAATCACATGGTGATTCTTCTTCGAATAACTGGAGACAAGCTGACACTCCTCGTTATTATGGATCTAATAATTTTAGACATTTCCGCAAAGGTAGTCAGTATAGAGGTAGCTATTTTTCGCGTAGACCTCAAAATCAATCTACTAGATTTTCAAATCAATATAGAGATGATAATGACAATTATGGAAACTGGAACACAAACCAGGATAACAATTACAGGAGAGAAGATAATGATAATTTCAGAGGCAATAATGGTCGCGGTAGATCTCTTCATAAGAGAAAAAGATATCAACAGACAAACTCTGTACAACAAGAATCTCAGGGAGCAGATAAACAAGTTAATAATAATAAAGACCATAATGCTATAGGATGTTCTTCTTTTGACTTTGGTAGAGCAAATAAATGTCCCCAATGTAGTACTTTGTTCGAACCGACTACCGTAACTACTTTAAGCTGTTGTCATCCTCTTCCAGCTCTTCCTGCTAATGTTGCGCATGACGGGAGAGGTTCTCTCATACTACATAAGGGTCTTGTAAATAGTAATCCAGTCTCAATTTTGTTTGATTCTGGATGTACTACTATTGGCGTTAGGCAATCTCTTGTAAATCCATCCTGTGCTACAGGAAAGGTCATTAAATGTGTCACATTTGGTGGCACTTTGGAAAAGTATCCTACTGCCATAATACATATTGCTACTCCTTTCTTTACGGGGGATGTCCACGCGTGTCTTCTTCCAAACCCTATTGCGGACCTTATTATTGGTCGTATTCACGGAGTTAGGGAATGTACCCCACAGCAAATTGCTGTTTGGGAAGAGCAAAACATGGAAGCTACCAATGCGGTGGTCACAAGAGCACATGCTCTGGATCCACCTCAAACTTCATTAACTGATAATGATGAAGTAGATAGCCAAGATAGTCACTTGATTATTTCACGTGACTCATTTATAAAATTACAAGAAGAAGATCCTTCTTTACAAAAATTCTTCATCCTAGCAAAAAAAGGTGATCCAAATCAGAATACTAATAGAAAGTCTTGGATTTCTATGAAGAACGGCGTACTTGTGCGTATGGTACAAGACTCGTCTACGTCCACTCATTCACAAATTCTTGTGCCTAAGAGTATGAGATTGCAAATATTGCAACATGCTCATGACTCGCAATGTGCTGGACATATGGGTTTTTCCCGTACAAAGTCGAGGGTTCTTGCGGCTTTCTTTTGGCCATTTGTGAGCAATGACATACGAATTTACTGTCGTTCTTGCAAAGTATGTCAGGAGGTCAAATCTAAAGGACCACGACATGCTGCGCCTATCCAGGCTGCTGACATCCCTATTCGCCCTTTTCAAAAAATTGCAATAGATATTATCGGTCCTTTTAGAATTAAGTCGGCCAGAGGACATCAATTTATCCTTACATGTGTCGATATGTGCACACGTTGGCCAGAGGCTATACCTCTCAAGAGCATCTCAACTGCTGATATCGCAGACGCTCTTTGGCTGATATTTTCTCGCTTGGGTTTCCCCGGAGAAATATTATCAGACCATGGCACTCAACTTATATCAGACACTATGTCACAAGTAATGTCTATGCTACATATTAAAAGGTCTCTCAGCAGTATCTATCACCCAATGTCTAATGGGTTAGTTGAGCGTTTGAATAGGACACTAAAACTTTACTTGGGAAAATAACTGAGGATCATCCTCAGGATTGGGACAGGGTTTTACCCGCGGCTCTTTTTGCTTATAGAGAGGTTCCCAATGAACACACAGGATTTTCTCCTTTTGAACTTGTCTTTGGCGCACAAGCGCGCGGCCCTATGTCTTTACTTCACGATCTAATCACTGCCGATAATATTAGCGATGAGACTCAATCTTCTTATGAGTATGTCATTGCTCTTAGGCAAAAGATCATCAAGGCATGCAAACTAGCAACTTCTTCATCCGAATTTGCTAAAGAAAAGGCAAGGCAGTTTGCAAATAAAAATAGATGTCTACGACAACTTTGTCCAGGTGACAAAGCATTCGTTCTTCTTCCGTCAAGGGAGAACAGACTTCTTATTGCATGGAAAGGTCCGTATGCAATAGTCGCAAAAATTTCCGATGTCGACTATGTTGTCGATATTGATGGAAAGCATAAAACTTTCCACATAAATATGCTCACGGAATTTCATGAAAGACCAGACTATTTGCAGCCTATTTTCCAGGCAACGGACAATTCTCAAGTACCTCATGGTCATTACTCATCCCTGTCAGTTATACAGGATGAGGAAACTACTTTTTCTGATGTCAATCTTCCACTTCCTATGGTCCCACTTCATTCTACGGAATCTTGGAAAAACGTTACCGTTTCTCCTAATCTTTCCGCTGAAGAACATCGACAAGTTTCTTCGATGTTGCAAACATTTCAGGATGTCCTTACAGACATCCGGGACACACACATGTCATCGAACATGACATAGTGCTTACTGACCATAATCCTATCAGAGTCAGACCCTATCCAATACCTATCCACTTTCAGTCACAAGTCGAGAAGGAATTGGATGAGATGATACGATTGGAAATAATCGAACCATCTACTTCACCATACTCTTCGTCTATGGTTATTGTTCGAAAGAAGGATAATAACATTCGCATTTGCGTAGATTATCGCAAATTGAACCAAGTTACGAAGTTCGATGCTGAACCTATGCCTTCATTGGAAGAACTACTAAATAAACTTTCTAATTCTAGGTTCTTTACCAAACTAGACTTGTCTAAAGGTTATTGGCAAGTTCCTTTAACTGAACGTGCCAAACCTTTTACAGCGTTTTCTACACCTAGGGGTTTATTCCAATGGAATTTCATGCCTTTCGGTCTTATGAACGCCCCTGCTACATTCGTACGCATGATGCGGCGAATTCTCGCATATCGTACAGATGTCATAGCATACTTAGACGATATCTGTCTATTCAGTGATTCCTGGGAAGATCACTATTTGGGTTTATACGAATTGCTGTCTACTCTTCGCGAGTATAACTTGACGGCAAAACCCTCTAAAGCCTTTATAGGATTTAGTGAGATTTCTTTCCTGGGTCATCGTGTTGGTCATGGTCTTTTAAAGACAGAGGATCACAATGTTTCAAAAATACTTAACATTTCTGTCCCTAAGACGAAAAAACAAGTACGGAGTCTCTTAGGTTTGATCCAATTTTACGGACGATTCATTCAGAATCTGTCCTCCATTATGGCACCGCTTTCTACTTTATTGAAGAAAGGATCGCCTAATCTGATCCGCTGGTCTCAAGAATGTCAATCCTCATTGGACCAGGTTAAAACTCTATTTTCAGCTCCACCTATCCTTAGGTTACCTACTATTGAGAAGACTTTTGTTCTTCGAAGTGACGCCTCGTCAACTGGGATTGGGGCAGCACTTATGCAGGAGTATTCTGATACTCTGCATCCGGTGATGTATATTTCTAGGAAATTAAATGCTGCAGAAAAGAATTACTCGGTTTTAGACCGTTAATTATTAGCTATGGTATGATCTATTCTGAAGTTACAAAGATTTCTTCTAGGCGCACATTTCATTGTGGAAACCGACCAGAAAGCACTTACTGCTATTCAGAGCAAAAACTTGAAGAGCTCGAGGTCTACTCGATATGCCATAGCTCTTCAACCATTTCATTTCACGGTGTGAGCTATCCGTGGTTCGGATAATGTGATGGCAGACATTCTGTCCAGGTGCCCACACGATTCCACATAATTCTTCTGTCATATATATTTCCTGATATACAGTTCAATACTATAATGACATATTAGCACATATTTTCTCACTTTTTGGGAATTTATAACGTTGTACCATGTAATTTTCTTTTTTCTGTTACCATTTTGATCATAACAGAAGAAGGCTTAGTTAGCGATATACGGGCCAAAAGATCACGTGGCCACATTTAGATATTATATTTTAATGATTGTATTAAGAGATTTAACATTTGTCTTAAAGATTTGTGTTATTGATATTTTCGCAGCACATCATTGAAGTCTGCGAGATTTTGTACATTGTGGAACTTTGGAGTTATCAAGTCCTGTCCTAGATTGGGAGCGGATGATGTCCACATCTTCTTGTATCGATTGTATTTATGTCTACGAGGAACAGCACATGTATTAGTAATGATTGATAATGCATTATTTAATGTACTATTTGTTTGAATATGTGTAATATTATATTGCGGTATATTGGTATATTACACCGCTGTTTGCACAACACTTCATTGTACAAAACTATGATAATATATTTAATTTCATAGATTTGTATGAGTATAATTTGACTTTCATTATGATATTGCCATCACTATGGCGTGTGTTGGTGGCACCTTCCTGGAATATATACGCGTACACTTAGGTAAATTTTTGTTCTCTAAGGATCTGAGATATAATCTCAGTGTCGCTCCATGCGTCGAGCTAGCCTCATTTTTAGGCAATATATCCGCGCATCATACGTGCGTTAGGAGCCTAGGGTTTCTCCCGGCTCCAGGATTAAAAAAAAAAATGTTTCATTTTTTTCCCCGGGAGGGTGCGGTAATGTTACGCACAGATCTTCATTTTTTCTAAAGTCATTATATGATCATTTTTCCTAAAGTCATTGTATGATCATTTTTTTCTCAAGACACTGTATGATCATTTTTTTGCTAAAGACATTGTGTAATTAGATTGACTGAAATGTACACTTTAATTTGTTTCGGTCAAAGCTACATAACTCTGGATAATAGAGATTATCATTTAATATGATGTTACCTCCTCTTGTGTCGAGACACGGTCGGTCCATATTTTTATTAACGAAGTGTGACCATTCTCCTTATTTGGTAGTATCGGTCAACTGTTGTTGGAATGTTTGAAAACCTGTGTTGAGGTCTCTGTTCATGTCCAAATAAGGCTCGATCTAGTTAAATCTTATCTGGAATGTTCCTAGATCGTCTTGCTATTCAAGTGTATAGGTTCTGCGTATGTCCGGACGCGGGGCGTCTGGGAAGTTTCTTGATCTTTGGAGTCGATGAAAGATTGTGAAGCAGAGAAGACGTGTTCCGGCGTCTCTGTGATTTTGTTAGGGAATTAGGAGCCTTTTTGTGAGTTAGTTAGCTTACAAGGTCCTTCCCTTGAGTATTCTAAAACGCCTGGAGGCGTATGTTTTCTGTGGTGTGGATTTTCGAACGAAGGTAATGCCTCATTTACATCCAATCTGTAACTTAACCTATGTTTGACAATGGTCGATCTCTGCTCACGTATGCATTACAGAAAGGAAGGTTCTTCTAATAGATGTCACGCCCCAGGTATCTTCATACCTGAGATCTATATGTACACGGGTCATACTCAGCCCGAAGGACAGTTCTTCGTTCTATGAACGTCGCTGTGTGTCAGCGATTATGCCTACGTCAAGGTTAGACTTAGGAATGCCTGTAAAGGTCAGTTTGACCTGCACTCCTGGAATGCCATCCTCGTGCGATTTATGATTTGACTCGTTTAGCACATCTGAACAGTAAGAGGATTTTTTGTTGATGTACTTTTGTATTTGGAGCCAACCATATAATCCCTTGGCGCCATATCATCATCTTTAGAATATGCCAAATGCATTGATAAACTATGTATGCTGTTATTCGTGAATGTCAGGACTTTGCCCTATTGTGAACTGGATGTACGTACTTGTACCTGTGACGTCAAAATAAATGATGAAAAAACGTCCAGAGCAGTTCACCCATTTATGACTTCACATGTCGTACCCTATGTGCTGTAACACTATGAACTACATCACTACTATACACAGCAACAACAACAACACAAAACCAGATAAGACACCCTACATCTTGAACTACAATACCTGGTGTTGATAGGGGTGGTATTGTGACGGGGCTAAAGAGTTGCAACGAAATTGGACCTATACCTACAACGTCCATGGTGGTCAGTCCTACCATTATCATTATGGAAGCATCACAATAGCGGACTTGTCACCGAAGAGGAGCGAGTCCTAAATCCACCCTTATCAAACACCATCTGTGATTGGAACTGAGAACGAGAGATATAATTTAGTGAACTCAGAAACACAGAACAGACAGCTTCGCAACTCCCAACAGCCAGGAAGAGAAGGATCGGACCTAGAATTCCTATATCAAAAGTGACATATCGACAGTATTTAGGCAACTCTGAAACCTTTAGAGTAAACCCGCATATTTAAATACATAGACTGTAAAAACTTCAGGGACCAGGACTTTATAAATACAAAACTGGAAATCTAGGAATTGGATCAACAGTCATAAGAGAAATAATATTCCAGGCCAAGTGTTTTACCCGTCATAAGAGGAATTTCTCAGACGAAATTGATTCGAGAGCATATGCACTGAAATTGCTCGGGTCCATTCTAAATCTGCGCAGGGAGATTGTGTATAACCCAATTTGGGTTCGTGGTTACAAGCCATCAGACGATTTGTGGTACTAACGCAGCTAGTGTGAAAGAAAAGCATCCACCATAACCGCCTACAGTGGAAGAGAGTGTGGAGAAGGCTTTCATCATTACTGAATTGATGAACCACAGCTACAGGACTCCCTCATACAAGCTAAGTGCTAACTAAAAGGTACCAGCAAAAAGGGACAATTCCAGTTAAACTTTAAGTATAAAGTTAAATTACCACCTACGTCTCCATGATGAGAACTTTATAACTATCAAAATTCCACTAATCTTTCCATATTTATTTTAACCTGTTAAAGACTATTTCACTATTAAATTTGTTAACTGTTGTTTTAAAACTAAACAATAATAGTTTATTCAGTTATATGTATGAAAGCAAACGCATAAGCTAGAATACTTAATCTATATGTAAATACTTAGACATATATTTACACTAAACAGAGCTATACCTTATAAGAGGGATTTCGTTGGATTACATCAACTGGGGGCTTGAACGGGCTAAACCATACTTAAACCCTGCACAAAAGGCGACGGACCAGATAATAAGTTAACAAATTGCTCAGCCCTAAGCAGCTATTGTTCTTGACTTCTGGTAATATCTTGTGAATGCTCCCTTAAGGTAGAAGTGGCATTAATCTTCTATCTGCATCTCTGCCAAGAGTAATCTTGCACGCAGGTAGATACATGGGAAGCCAATATTAGATACTCTTGAGTTTTGGTCACTGTTGGACCACTACTGCAAAGCAGGGGAGGAAATCCGTGACACTAAGTAATTAGTAGTTTTTTCAATGTGTGGTTTTTTTTTAAAAATAATGATATGTTTGTTTTTGTTTATTGATTATTAGAGTGTTTTGAATATTTTCTGTCATTTGTTTTTTTTCTTTAATAGTGTTATTATTATTAATATTGTTATTGTTATCACGCGTACGTTGAGAGGGACTTGGGTATCCTCAACCAGTGTACGTAGTGTAGGGAACCATCAGGGTAGGAGGATTTCGGGCACCTCGACTCCTGTGTAAACTAGACAGTAATAGTTGCCTGGAGATGTCTTTTTGCTTTTAGACTAAGGTCTTCATTATTAATTTCTATCAGTATTATATTAATCACTAGCAATAACCTGTCAATAATGACGGAAGTAAATCAAAACCTGTAAAATATTTTTTAAATATTTTTTAATTCAATATAAAAGTTCCTTGATGACAACATTTTTTGTGAAAGTGCGTGGATTTGTTTCAAAGAATGTTCCCCGATAAAAAGTGTTTTTAACAAAAACTTTCAAGTTTTCATGATTTGTTCCTCGGGTGCGGGCGACATAGAGCTGGCCGTGTCCGAAAACAGGTTCAGGAAGGAAAACTCCTATGTGATCAAAAGATTGTCCTTGCGCCTTATTGATCGTCATTGCAAATGCTAAAATCACTGGGAATTGACGACGTCGCATCCAAAATGGCAAACTGCGCTCGCTCGGTTTCAAGTCAATGCGAGGAATTAAGACTCGTTCTCCCTTATTACTGCCAGTGATAATTTCTGCATCAATGGAATTCCGATGCAAGACTTTTATGACCAAACGCGTGCCATTCAATAGTCCATTTTTTGCTTTCAGATTTCGCAATAGCATGATACATGCAGCAACCTTTAATTTCAGCAAATGCGGTGGCATTCCTGATGGACACTGCTCGTTAAGGAACTCGGTCGGGAAATCAACTGCGTCGTTGGGATCATTGGAAATCATGGTGTCTATGCTCCAATAAACCGTTCCATTTCCAGCGAGTAGCTCCAACAATAAGTCTGCAATACTTTAAATTAAAGTTTTATCTCGAAGAAAACATAAAAAACTTACATTTAAAGGTTATTTTTAACAAAATGATGAGTTAAATCCGTTTCCGGAATGATACTGGGTTCTACAATCAAAAACTTACATTTTATTCACATATCACTGTCACTCACTTTGTGTTGCACAATTCACCGACTTTTCTTCTTTTAGTGTTACTATTTTCGGGAAAGTACATATAAAGGAAACAATACAATTAATTTCTAACTTTCAACCACAGTTGCATCCATTAGATGTAACCGACGTACAAACGGCGAGAATTATGGAGTTTGATGATTTCCTGTAACTCTACTTTTCCATTTATGCTTCAAAAACTTTACTTTTAGCTTATCTCAAGCTGTCTCTATTATATCCACCAATAAGGGTACAGTACCAATAAAATGTGCTTCCAAATGGCAGAGTGGTTAGAGCGTTTGCTTCTCGAGGCAAAGGAACCGGGTTCAAAACCAGGTCCCGTAATGTTCCACTCTGCCCAGCTCCAAATGGTTACCTGACTCTGCTCTTGAGTTAGACAGGGAAAAGGCACCGAAGAATAACTCTTAAAACTTCACTGCCTTACGGCAGGATCTGTTTGAGACTACATTTACCCTTACATATTTTACCAATAAAATAACATTGTGTGTTGTGTCGCGAAATCGTGCGCATGGTTGATCACGTGTCGTCGTTTAAAAAAAACGGATTGGAACATGTGGCTTAGAAATTTATCACTTCTGCACAAACACTGAGTTAGTTAAGTTAAAACGGCATGTGTGTCGGTTATACAGCGGAACAATATAAACTATTATCTGAGGACGGCGTCAGGTAAAGCTCTCCGTCGGCCACAGAAATAGACATGCAGCACAGAGAGGTTAAAACAAAAAGGTAAAAAGGTGGTCACATAGTAGAAGCTGCCGTAGGGTAGTGAAGTGTTAGAGACTTCTCAACACTAAGGTACATATATTTTATGAGGTGTGATGACTAGTTCCCTTCCTCGCTGCCTTCCCTAACTCAAGAGCAGAATCTAGTATCCATTTACAATTGGTTAGACTGGAGTGTATACTGCCAAAATATTATTTAATTACTACTGCAAAGTCTTGTATTACTTCTACTATTACTACTAGTAGTTGTATCAAAACTGTTTATAAAGTTTTCAACAATACGGCTTACACAGCTTATACAAGAATTAAAAATATACGTATATTTGCGGTTTTTTAACACCGCATTGGCTAAGCGATTAAAACGATTTTCTCTCGTTGAACAGTTACCGGCTCATGAGATATGACTTATTAGTGGCCTAGAACAACATGCTTGAGGTAGCAGTTCAATTCTTTCTTATCTCTTCAGAGATTCCTGGTAAATACTTGGGACTGTCACGAAATGGATTTAGGACTAGAGACTGTCTACCTATAGTGACAAGACACTAGTGAGAAGGAAGACTGGAAAATTAGATTCAGATAGAAATATAGTGCAAAAAGTGAAAGTTGAGACCATTGGCTCCGAGGTTGAGAACCAAGGTTGATTCTTTCCTCGCCACTTCGGACGTTTAAATTGCTATGGCCTCGAACCACCTCTAACTACCCTATAGGGATAAGGTTCAATTAAGATTCACAAACACCAAGGTACAGACAACATATAGCTACTGTACTAAAGGAAATGACTGATGCCAGCTACAATTTATACAAGTTTATTATACACCTATAAACAAACATATGCATTGTCAAATACAAAAAATGCGAGGATGCCCACCTGAAACAAAATCAAGCACAGTTAAAAATGCATCAACCCCAACCCTTCTCCCACAATTGCAACCTGTATGGAGAAAGAAGGTAAGGTTAACTGAAATGAACTACACTGCACTTGATGTCGCCTACACTCCAAACTAGCTGTTCTAAATGCTAACTCTAACTCTAAGTCCACTGATAGCTGGAACGACGGCGAAGTGACTACACAATCTCTGCACAGACTTCGGTTCTACACAGCCTATCCTGGAATCTCCTGAACACAACTAACTGCACCTCTAAACTTCAGCAGCTGTCCTCTGCTATGATTCACCAAAACTAACAGTTCTGCCTATCTGTGCTGACTTCAGTAGAGAGAATGTTTACCCTCTCTCTCTCCACTAACTCTGGAATTGATGACTGAGGTTTAACAGAACCCCACTGGATTCTGGACTGGAACTGTAGCTGACTTCTACCGCTCTGAAATTACCTGCCCGAGTACCTATAACTGGGCTGTCGGCTTTATTATGGCCGTGAAGAAACGAACATAAAATTACCACAACGCTGGCAGCCTGCCAAATCTGCGTGTGTAACGAGCGTCAGAGCTCAGGATTTATCCACAAAAATCCTATTCGCTGGAAAATGTCTTCCCCTGGCTGGGAAAACGTATTTTCTTCCTCTCCTTCCACTACTGGCAACTAACGTAAAACCCTTGCGGTTCTGCGAATGCCCCAACTTTGCCGTGGGAGAAATTTTGTGGTCTCAAAATTCCGCTCTCATTCCCACAAAGCCGGTACCTGCTGTTTTAGACAAAAGCAAAAACAACAGCTAAACAAAACGTTAATACTCTATTACAAATAACAATTAACTTCCTTACTCTTCACCACGTAACTCCCCTCTCTACCTGAGCCTACAAAGTAAACATTGGCTAACCCAGATCGCTTGTTCTGCCTGACTAACTCCGAGCAACAACAATATTTTCAATGGCCCGTCTGGGCAGACGTACTGTGGCCTACTTCTGACGCTGACACTAATGCCGTAATGTTTAACACAACTAAAACTAGCCCTCTCTAGGAATTCCTAAAATTCCCGTCAATAATAGTAATCACATTCAAAATGTAATACAAAATAATTCCCTTTAAAATTACTTCTCCCCTCTTCTGAATTCACAGAACAATAATGCACAATCAATAACATTTAATCCTGTTTACGCTAGCATCTACCTGCCGTCAAAAGTTATACATAACCCCCAATTATCAAATTGAAAACCCCGTAGTTCAGCCACGTGGTGCCGCAGTTTTTCAACCACGCGCTCCTGCATACATTCATTACTGATAGCACACCTGTGCTCCAATTAATACCTCTATCACTTCCGTCCACAGATATATGCGTAACTATATAAATAGCGAGCATCAATACTCTCACTAAAATCACAAATAAAAATACACATTACACACGCTCCCGACTATTCTGTAAATACATATGATTCGCAGATGCGAGTTTCTCTCCCGACCGACTTTGCAATAATACAAAGCGGTGATATCTCAACTTTTAAACCATGCCGCTATTCTTTCAACAAGGAATTAAATGGACCTAGTTTCTCATGTCTATCACTCAGATCGAATTGATGGCTCTGGAGTTAAGAATTAAATTAAACTAAAACTTCCCAAGAAACTTAAATGATCGGCTAGGACTAGAAAAATTAAATAAAGTCCTCACGCAAAAATTCATTCTTACCAAATCTCGAATGTCCAACTGAAGGCAATCGACAATATGCTTCTGGCACCCGGCTTTGGCAATTTTTCATTAAAAGAGAAAGAGGCTATGAAATATAGGCCTTTTTATAATCAAGACCCCCACGCGCCGACTTCATGACGTCATATGCGCGGCGTGGTTCTAAAGCCAATCGGAGCTCTGCATTTCAACTGCAGTTATCTCTCAGCCAATCAGAACCTTAGATCTTTCTGATGCAACCAGTTTCTGCTAGACAAAGAACCGGGAATTGGTCCTAGCCCTATACTGCGGAAATGAAGCAAAAATGGCCGCAAATAATTTAACTCCCGAAAAATGCGTATATGGCCACGCAATATCTTTAAAAAAGACAATCTGGTGCCAATCCTGATCTAGCATCTATAATCTTTCTTCTAGAAAAATACTGTCTAATTCCCTACACCCCCATTCTAAACACATAAAGAAGAACCATAAAGCAGATGAGATCAAACTCCCTCGTGATCTCATCTTGAAAAAACCGTAATTAATAGAAGGAGAAGAAACATGGAGAAGGATTACCTGTAATCCCTCCTAAAATATAGTGAACAAATTGCAAGGAGAAAAAGACATGGGCCATTTGAAAGACAGAATCTCAGTACTTTCGTCACATCACTCCCCCCTTCGAAGATTGAGCATCGATCTCATTACTGAAATCTCTGTGATTCACACTGGCCCTTAACTCTGTCTACAAGGCTGTCTGTCCTTACCCCTCCTATTCAGTGTTCTTCGACCTTCCTCTTTTGCGTTTCCTCCTTCTTCCTCTCCTAGAATGAGCTCCTATGCTCCGTTGGGAGAGTTGATCTCTCTTCGGACCTGTGCCGTCTAATGGCGGGTCTGAACTTTCCCTTGCTATGACCGTCAAAAGGCTGTCCTGGTCAGCTGATGTGACCGGCGGGCGCTGTGGCGACCTGGCGATGACGACTTCCTCACTGCGCGTCAGCAGGGTTGTGACTGCTGGTACCGTGCGAGAACGATGCACCGTCTCGGGTTCCTCTGGTGTAGAGCCTCCGATTTCTTGCTGGGTTTCTATTGAGTCCTCACTGATCTCAATAGCTTCTACCTTTGAAGAAAAGTAGGTAAGATCTGCCCCTGGCAGTGGTTCTGGATTCGCTCTTCCCCTACCAATCTGAAGCGGGACAGAGCTCTCCAAAATAGCTCCTTGCAAATGCGTAAGGTCGCTTTTCTCACTCTTTTCTGGCCTGAAAAGTTGGTGAGATGAAAATGTAGACCACGGGAGCTCTCCGTCTAACACCCTGGTTCTACCTTCAACCTTGCCCTCCCCTGTGAGAGTTACTGGCGTCAGTTGGAATGTGTCCTGCAGTGACACTTGACGGTTTAAGATCCCGTTAGATCGTGGAGAATCTGAGTTAAAGCTCTCAGTAACTGGTTCCAATGTTCCGTGAAACGAATTGGAAAAGATAGCCAATTTTTCAGGCTGCTCGTTACAAGAGTTGTTTCCTGTAAACGAGATACGAGAGTTGTGGGGCCCATCTCCGTCTATAGGCAAACGGATACTCAGATCACTGTCCTCCTCCGTTTGAGTAAAGTGCTGGTCGGATGGGGCTCCAGGGCTGGTTGGAACTATATGCTCGCTCAGACCGCTATCTTGTGCCCTATGAAGATGGCGCTGGTCGTTGACATATGTAATACCGCTCTTGTCAGTATGTCCCTCACTTGAAGGAGCTAATACCATCGGGGGCCTAATTCCCGACAACAAAGAGTGTACTTCCGGAATCAGAGGCGTCGTCACCACTGTTTGGCCGCTTGGCTGAACAGGGCTGGCAGGCGAATTTGTCTCTGCAAATAACATATCACTGTCGTCAGAGGCGTTGCACCTCTCCTTGGCACGACAGCTATGTTTGAGCTCGCTCGGGGCTCCGTGAATTAGGGGTTCTCCTTTTTCACTTATCTGGCCTGCAGTAGGCCCCCTTGCATCAGCAAGGATCGGTGTGGGCGGGTTCCCCAAAACTAAATATGGGTTACCGAGAATGAAGTCGTAGGCCGGCTGAGCCGTTACAGCTGCCTTGATGGTGCCAGACACGAACCTACATTTCACCTCAATATTGGCTACCGGAAAGCACTGTGAAGTCCCTTTCCTTAAAACTCCACCAATATTCACTTTTTCCTTCGTCATCTGCCAGGGCTTCACCAGATGTCGGGCGACTATGCTGGGGTATGTAAGCCCGCTGTCAAATAAGCATGTTGTCTCAGTCCCGTTCACTTCTGCTGGCCCGCTGTTGGAAAACAACTTCTCTGACTGGAAGGGTTTCCACTTCTTCCCTTGTTTCACCCTCACAGGCCTTAAACAAGCCATCTGATGAGCGGGTTGTTTGTTTGGGCACCGTGTTGTCCAATGAGAAGTAGTCCGACAGAACCTACAATATCTCTCATTATCTCCCCGGTTCCTGACGAGTTCATGAGACGTCGGCCCCCTGTGTTCTGTTAGGCGGCTGGGAGCGCATGTTATGACTGGGAGGGAGCTCCTTGCGAGACGGCCCTTGCTGCTGTTGATCTGAAGAGGAAGGCGACTGCGATGAAGATGCTCCTTTGTCCGGGGCTGGCAGGTCAGGGTGTTTTCTTTTCTGTCCCAGTACTTCGGCCTGTGCCGTCTGGAACCTTTCAGCAAAAAGAATTATCTGGTCCAGTTGCTGTGCGCCCTGCTCCGCCAGGTACTTCCTTAAGTCCGGAGACATATTGGCCTTTATCTGTTCGCACAGAACTAATTCTTCCAATCCTTCAAAAGATTTAGCCAAACCCGACAACTCTCTCCAGCGAGTGAGGTAATTCCTCAGCCTCTCTGCGAACTGGGGAAAACTTTCTCCTTTCTCCAGTCGACTTTCCCTAAACATCGTTTGGCACTTCCGGGGAGTCCATTGGAATCGCTGTAACAGGGCGTTCCGCAGAGCCTCAAAGTTACCTTGGTCATCTACCAGCATCTTGCTATAGACCTCATGATCATGTCCTCTTAGAGATTGAGATAATTTGAGGCACCAAAGACTATCATCCAGCCCATATGCCTTTGCCATCCGTTCAAATTTTTCTAAAAATACCTCAATTTTCTCATTCCCGTTAGGAAAAGAGTCCATCGGAAAATTCATGGCTGCCATCCGGGGTCCTCCATTTCCTGAGGTGTCTGTCGCCCCTGCTCCGGGAGAATCTCCGTTAGCCGAACTGCCTTCCGAAGATCGGTACTGCAGTTCCAGTGAACGCAGGGCAAGTTCATGCTGTCTCTCTGCTGCCTTCTCCCTCTCTTGGGCTTCCCTCTGTGCTAACTTCTCCTGGGCTTCCCTCTGTGCTATCTTCTCCTGGGCTTCCCTCTCTGCTATCTTCTCCTGGGCTTCCCTCTCTGCTATCTTCTCCTGGGCTTCCCTCTCTGCTTTTCTCTCCTCTGCCTGTCGGGTCTTCTCTTCTTTCTCCGCTTCCAATTTACGCAGGTCCATCTCTGCCAGTCGGGCCCTCTCTTCTTTCTCTGCTTCCAATTTACGCAGGTCTTTCTCCGCTTCCCTTTTCTCTCTCTCCGTCTGCCGGTCCTGTTCCCTCATAATGTAAGCCCTAGTCTCGGCCTCATTCATCCCCATGCTTTTAGCTGCGTCCTTCCATGCAGTAAGTAGCTTGACCAATTCAGCCATCTTACCTGACAAATCAGCAGTACTCACAACGAGGGGAAATGACAAAAAAGGAACAAGAAAAATTTACTGTTACCTACTAGGAATATGCTGTCGCAAAAACCCGCACTCAGACTAGCACCAAGTCTGACTAATAACTACCTGAAAAAAATTCAAGTTATCAAGCTACCCAAAACCCGAATTTACTTTCCTGTCAAGAAAAAAATTCGATTAGCCATCAATTACCTCTAAGTCATAAACAATCTTACTACAACTACCATCTAAACTAACTGGAACCTGTGGAAAAAAACTTATAGCTGGATCAGTCTTAATATAGCTCAAGTCTATGGGATTTTTAAGAAATCTATTTCCAGAACTTTCTACAGAGACAATCTATGAATCTAGAATTGATCCCAACAAAGATGATCCCAAGGACGACGCCACCCACTTTGTCAAGATCACAGAATTGAACGTAACAAAGATGATTCACCGGACGATAGCACCCACTTTGTCAAGATCACAGAATTGAACGTAACAAAGATGATCCCGGACGAGCCCCCACTTTGTCACGAAATGGATTTAGGACTAGAGACTGTCTACCTATAGTGACAAGACACTAGTGAGAAGGAAGACTGGAAAATTAGATTCAGATAGAAATATAGTGCAAAAAGTGAAAGTTGAGACCATTGGCTCCGAGGTTGAGAACCGAGGTTGATTCTTTCCTCGCCACTTCGGACGTTTAAATTGCTATGGCCTCGAACCACCTCTAACTACCCTATGGGGATAAGGTTCAATTAAGATTCACAAACACCAAGGTACAGACAACATATAGCTACTGTACTAAAGGAAATGACTGATGCCAGCTACAATTTATACAAGTTTATTATACACCTATAAACAAACATATGCATTGTCAAATACAAAAAATGCGAGGATGCCCACCTGAAACAAAATCAAGCACAGTTAAAAATGCATCAACCCCAACCCTTCTCCCACAATTGCAACCTGTATGGAGAAAGAAGGTAAGGTTAACTGAAATGAACTACACTGCACTTGATGTCGCCTACACTCCAAACTAGCTGTTCTAAATGCTAACTCTAACTCTAAGTCCACTGATAGCTGGAACGACGGCGAAGTGACTACACAATCTCTGCACAGACTTCGGTTCTACACAGCCTATCCTGGAATCTCCTGACACAACTAACTGCACCTCTAAACTTCAGCAGCTGTCCTCTGCTATGATTCACCAAAACTAACAGTTCTGCCTATCTGTGCTGACTTCAGTAGAGAGAATGTTTACCCTCTCTCTCTCTCCACTAACTCTGGAATTGATGACTGAGGTTTAACAGAACCCCACTGGATTCTGGACTGGAACTGTAGCTGACTTCTACCACTCTGAAATTACCTGCCCGAGTACCTATAACTGGGCTGTCGGCTTTATTATGGCCGTGAAGAAACGAACATAAAATTACCACAACGCTGGCAGCCTGCCAAATCTGCGTGTGTAACGAGCGTCAGAGCTCAGGATTTATCCACAAAAATCCTATTCGCTGGAAAATGTCTTCCCCTGGCTGGGAAAACGTATTTTCTTCCTCTCCTTCCACTACTGGCAACTAACGTAAAAACCCTTGCGGTTCTGCGAATGCCCCAACTTTGCCGTGGGAGAAATTTTGTGGTCTCAAAATTCCGCTCTCATTCCCACAAAGCCGGTACCTGCTGTTTTAGACAAAAGCAAAAACAACAGCTAAACAAAACGTTAATACTCTATTACAAATAACAATTAACTTCCTTACTCTTCACCACGTAACTCCCCTCTCTACCTGAGCCTACAAAGTAAACATTGGCTAACCCAGATCGCTTGTTCTGCCTGACTAACTCCGAGCAACAACAATATTTTCAATGGCCCGTCTAGGCAGACGTACTGTGGCCTACTTCTTACGCTGACACTAATGCCGTAATGTTTAACACAACTAAAACTAGCCCTCTCTAGGAATTCCTAAAATTCCCGTCAATAATAGTAATCACATTCAAAATGTAATACAAAATAATTCCCTTTAAAATTACTTCTCCCCTCTTCTGAATTCACAGAACAATAATGCACAATCAATAACATATAATCCTGTTTACGCTAGCATCTACCTGCCGTCAAAAGTTATACATAACCCCCAATTATCAAATTGAAAACCCCGTAGTTCAGCCACGTGGTGCCGCAGTTTTTAAACCACGCGCTCCTGCATACATTCATTACAGATAGCACACATGTGCTCCAATTAATACCTCTATCACTTCCGTCCACAGATATATGCGTAACTATATAAATAGCGAGCATCAATACTCTCACTAAATCACAAATAAAAATACACATTACACACGCTCCCGACTATTCTGTAAATACATATGATTCGCAGATGCGAGTTTCTCTCCCGACCGACTTTGCAATAATACAAAGCGGTGATATCTCAACTTTTAAACCATGCCGCTATTCTTTCAACAAGGAATTAAATGGACCTAGTTTCTCATGTCTATCACTCAGATCGAATTGATGGCTCTGGAGTTAAGAATTAAATTAAACTAAAACTTCCCAAGAAACTTAAATGATCGGCTAGGACTAGAAAAATTAAATAAAGTCCTCACGCAAAAATTCATGCTTACCAAATCTCGAATGTCCAACTGAAGGCAATCGACAATATGCTTCTGGCACCCGGCTTTGGCAATTTTTCATTAAAAGAGAAAGAGGCTATGAAATATAGGCCTTTTTATAATCAAGACCCCCACGCGCCGACTTCATGACGTCATATGCGCGGCGTGGTTCTAAAGCCAATCGGAGCTCTGCATTTCAACTGCAGTTATCTCTCAGCCAATCAGAACCTTAGATCTTTCTGATGCAACCAGTTTCTGCTAGACAAAGAACCGGGAATTGGTCCTAGCCCTATACTGCGGAAATGAAGCAAAAATGGCCGCAAATAATTTAACTCCCGAAAAATGCGTATATGGCCACGCAATATCTTTAAAAAAGATAATCTGGTGCCAATCCTGATCTAGCATCTATAATCTTTCTTCTAGAAAAATACTGTCTAATTCCCTACACCCCCATTCTAAACACATAAAGAAGAACCATAAAGCAGATGAGATCAAACTCCCTCGTGATCTCATCTTGAAAAAACCTTAATTAATAGAAGGAGAAGAAACATGGAGAAGGATTACCTGTAATCCCTCCTAAAATATAGTGAACAAATTGCAAGGAGAAAAAGACATGGGCCATTTGAAAGACAGAATCTCAGTACTTTCGTCACATCGACTAATAGTAATAAAAGGAGAACCAGCAGTAGTAGTAATAATATTAGTAGTAGTAGTAGTAGTAGTAGTAGTAGTAGTAGTAGTAGTAGTAGTAGTAGTAGTAGTAGTAGTAGTAGTAGTAGTAGTAATACATGACTTTGCAGTAGTAATTAAATAATATTTTGGCAGTACAGTACTTGTTGTAATAGGCGTAATAATACTTACTAGAATCAGTAGACAACAAATATCCGTACGAAAAAAAGCATACAAATGAATTATTTTAAGGTCCCAAATGGCTTTTAAAAACTATTTTGCAAATACTGGTATTGTAACCACGAAACAAATTTACACATCTTACGGGATATTCTCTTGACACTATTTATACTGCTTCGTCTTCTGTTTATGATATCTGATAAAAAACAATTGGCTGCTATGTGGATCAGGGTTATTATGTCCTGTTATATGAAAATTTTAAACCTCGCAAATCCAAACAAAGACAAATTTCCGATCAAAGTAAGCTTATCCGTACAACGAACTGTGTTCACTAAAAATTATTGGACGAAGCTGGGAACTTTAAGTAGTAATTTCGGTGCATATAGGAATTAAGAGATAAGTAAGTACACAAAATTTGAGGGTGAGATTTTGGGAGGGGGTGGGGTTAGTGACTTATTCTGTTGCGGATCTGCCTTTCAACGAAAACAGGATATTGGTTTCAGGAAAGAAATGTCACATGGGTAACAACAAAGACGGAATTTTATAAAAACAAGTGGGGAATTTGTTTATCAGAAAAACGACAGATTGTTTGTTTTTTTGTTGTTGTTTGTTTTAAAATCCATATATATATATAAAAGGTGTCCTGTCTTGTTCTAGACCTCTATAGATGATTTCATGTGTTCTTAGGCTTCTTTCTTTTCTGTTCACTTTCTCCAGGCATTTGTTGGTCTTTCTCTTGTGTGTTCTCACCTGAAATTTCCTTTCGAATACTTAGCTGACATTGATAGATGCAGGCTTATTCAAACTCTATTTTGAGCGTCGAAGTGGCAGAGTGATCGGAGCGAGTGCTTTTCGTTGTAAAGGTACCGGGTTCCTAACTCTGCACTTATGTTAGAGAAAACAAAGGAAGGGAGGACGGGAAATGGTCACCCCGCCTTAGAAAGCTTAGACCTAGTATAGGTTTAAGTCCCTAACACGTCACTCCACTACAGCAGTATCTGCTATGGACCAGTCTTTACCTTTATCCTTTCAACTCTCTTTCAAACCGTTCATTGTGGTTGTCGATTGGTTCTTGCTCAGCTCGTTCCCATAGTTTCGCATCTATGAATTTGCCCTGCTAAAAGATATGTATACCAGCGTTGCCACTTCCAGGTGGATTCACCTAGAACTAAGTTTTTTTTGGCCCCCTGTAGGTGTCATTTTTTTTCGTTTGTTGAAGAACGCCACATAGATTTCGCAGAAAATCGGCCAAAATAGCACAAAAAAATCGCCAAAAAATCGCCCAAAAATAGCCCAAAATAGCCCAAGTCGCGGATATCTAAGTTTTTTTTTTTTCAAAATTCAGAGTGAAAACGCTGGTACAGACCCACCACAGACACTGTTAATATACCACATTTTCTGAGCTTTGTACAAGGACGATTCTGTTGTGCACCCTGCTTCATTTGCATGTAGTAATATATTTGCTTAACAAACGTAGATCCTGTTTGAAAGGTACCTGTGCGTTTCATGCACAGTGGAATAGCTTAATGTAACGTTATACCTGCTCTACACCAAGGTTAGAAGAGGAACGACTGAATAAGTAAGTAACTTTATGTCCATAATCTCTTGACCTAATTCTGCAAAATGTGCCGCGTATGCAAATTAACTAATGATGATGTGTGTAACTGTGTTGAAGGAAAGAATGCTGCACAGATTTTACACCAATTTGCTCTTCTATCTATCTATCTATCTATCTATCTATCTATCTATCTATCTATCTATCTATCTATCTATCTATCTATCTATCTATCTATCTATCTATCTATCTATCTATCTATCTATCTATCTATCTATCTATCTATCTATCTATCTATCTATCTATCTATCTATCTATCTATCTATCTATCTATCTATCTATCTATCTATCTATCTATCTATCTATCTATCTATCTATCTATCTATCTATCTATCTATCTATCTATCTATCTATCTATCTATCTATCTATCTATCTATCTATCTATCTATCTATCTATCTATCTAAAGTGTGTCATTTTCATGAACGCATGCGCAGAAAACATTTATGGAATGTATTCAAGCATAATCGTCAGCAAAACAACACGCGGGAAAAAAATCGTAGCTGATTATACAAAGGTTTCTCCTTAACTAACAATTACCTATTTGCCTAAAATTGAAGAAGAAAAAAACTGTGCAAAGAGTCCGGTTATGTGTGTATATTTCTCAAAGTTATCTAGTAATTTATCATCATCTTTGTCACAATCATAACTCCGTGCTATCTCTTCTTTCATTTTTGAATTCTTCTGCTTGCCTCTATAGTTCTTCTGTATCAGCTTCATCTTTTGGTCAATTGATTTTTTGAATGAACTGTCCTAATTTAGCTCAGACTTAAAATAGGATGCGTGTAGGCAGAGACTATTCACGGATTTATGTCTGGGAAGTGCCCTAAATAATGCCCAACATAGTGATGTCGCTGTATACACAATTAAAAAAAAACGCCACTTAGTTAATTGTATTTACTTTGCTTTTGTGGTGACATTACTATACCGGGTTACGTGTTTGGCATTCTCATATAGGAGGTTGGTTGATTGCAAAAACCAGCACTCTATGGCGCGCACCGCTAGATGGCGTGCAGTACGATTTTGCATATCAAGCATAGAGGAAGAAAACAATATTCTTGGACATAATCATTTCCATTTCGTCTCCTTTGGAGCATAGAAAAACTACAGCAGTTGATGCCTTTACAGAAAGTCTACACCAAAGCATTCATATGCTCTAGCAATGGTAGTTTATATAGTAATTTATTTTACATGGAGAATTTGGTAGCTTCATGCTCAACCTCATGTTAGTCGAATCATACGACACGCTTGAAAGAGGGTTGGTCCTATTCTTGCCTTGTCTTCTCAGAGAAACTACACGAGGTATAATTGGACATACATGGTCATTTTATAATTTTGGTGTGTCTGCTGCACTCTTGATTATGTTCCACATTACTTAAATCCAGAAGTAGCATGCCGTATGAACAATCTAGTTAAGTGTGATGGAAAGCACAAGCATCTCGTGACGTCACTGTTCTAATCTTGTGTGCGGGTAACGAGCCGGGCCTTCTGTTATTAAATGGCCGTGGTTGTACAGTGTCCATTAATCTCAAGCATTTTTTTTTTTTTTAAATAGGCCTAAAAAAATTTGCTAGATTATTACCAATTGCATTATAAAAGAAAATCAATTTGGATTGTTAATTACCATATTCATTAGTTTTACTTTTGTAAATGCTGTACTAAACTGGTTATTTCCCTTTATCCAAAAAGTTACATCCCTTTATCTTCAACGTTTCTGGCACGCAAATGAAAGCCATCTATGGACAATGATTTTTGTAAACAGCTTTTACCATATATGGAGAAACTGGAGCTCATGACTTCAACTGAACATGTTTCGGTGTGGCAGAAAAGCCACAGGAAAAGCCTAAATCTGCAGTGTATATAACGACTCTTCAACTTGGTATTAACTGCAAAAGAGCGATGAGCTCAGCAGCCATAGTTCAACAACAACAGCAACAACAATTTCGTTCTTTAAACTCTCAAAAACGCCAGTTTTAAATGAACTTTTAACATTTTAATTAAAAAAACCAAGACAACAACAAACTATTTGTTATACTTTTTGGTGCACCCCTCCCATATGTGGTTAGTGCACTGACTTCCTGGCTCGGTGGTCCATGGTTCGGTTCCCGGTTGAAGTAGGATTTTTTAGACCGCAAACCCAGCCTAAAAAATTTGGGTACCAGAGCAACTCTGAGAAGGTTAAGGCGGCCGGCGTGATGCTGACCACATCACCCCTAGTGTGCCGATGGTTAAGAAAATATGGGCATAACACCATATTCCCAATATGCCTCAATGGGCATGTAACGGAATCTTTTTTAACCTCCCATATGTTATAAGATGAGATAGTCAGCGCCAAACACAACCTGATATTACGTCATGACTGAGGGTTCAGTATTACTATTCTTTCTTTGTCTCACAAGAGACCTCTGGAACAAGACGGTGCTAACAGCAGAATGCTTAAATATTTAAACTCAATGGCTTGTTTTAACCGCCCCATTTAAAATGATGCTGCATTCCGGAGAAGTCTGTTACTTCGAGATGACCATTCACTTTTGTATTCTCGATGTTAGGCTATGGTCTTTACTTATAATTACTGTTACTATTATATAAATCATTACCCTAGTGCTGGGTTTCTTAACATGTGATCCGCGGACCACTTGGGGATCCATGGATGGATTCTAGGGAGTTGGTGTTCATAACTTAACATTTTAATTTTCCCCAGAATTTTTAGTCGGAAAAGCATCATAGATTTTTGCATTTAAAAAAATACATATATTATTTTTACAGTGTTTTTGTATGTCAGTATGTCTATATGTAAGCTTTATGTTTTTTCTTGGAAAATAAAATATATTATTAATATGCACAAAAAAACATGTAATTACGCGTGCATGAAGGGGGTATGTAGCCTTCACCGGACAATCTATGGCGTCCGTAGCCTGCATCTGACAATCATATGAGTCTGTAGCCTTCAATGAACATTTAAAGGGGTTCATTGCGCAAGAAAGGTCAAGAACCCGCACTCTATTGCTTTTTTTCACTTTAATGCTATAAAGAAAGTCTCATCATACATCGCACTTTGTGATTCTTATTTTATTTTCACCCTAAGGAGATAACAGATTACGCGTTGCATACTAAAACAACGTTGTCTTTGTTATGTGGCCCTTAGTGTCAATGAACCCGAGTTTACTAGCTTCATAAAAGGTTAAGTGGGTCTATACGTTTCACAAACTCGGCCACTAAACATTTTGGGCCCATTAAATACTCTCATACTGACTATAACGATAAGCACTGACAACACGTCCTTATATGTTTATACGTGTAGATAGTGTCCTTAAGCCGTGACGGAAAAATACTTATCTTAAAACGTCAGTGGTAAAGGGGGCATTTTAAATCTGTATTCCCTTTTTTTGGAAAAGCAATAATCATTTATCGTTGATAAGAGATTCATTCATTTATCACCTTTCAAAGGAGCATAGGCCTTCCTGTCCTGTGCCATCAGTTCAAGGTCTTTCCATGCCTTCGGCATCCCCTTCATATCTGTCTCCAGTTCTTTTCTCCATGTTTTCTTTGGTCTTCCTCTACCTCTCTTACCCTAGGAATTCCAGGACAAGTACTGCACGGTAATGCTATCAGCTCGGTTCCTCAGTGTGTTCCCTATCCGTCTCCGGCATCTGTCTCTGAAAGATTAAAACCAAAATGATATATTGTCCTGGGGGAAAAAAAAGATATGACGAGAAAGATTCAAACCAGAATGAGAAATTATTCTGCACAGATAAAGTAACCCAAACTTAGTTACTACGTACTTAGTCGTTCCTCTTCTGCCCTGGGGTGTAGAGGTTTGCTATAGAGCGCCATACTATCTTATCGGCTGTCTTCCTCCTGACCTGGCTTCAATCTATTCCTCGGTCCTTCAGAGATTGTCTAATGTTGTCTTCCCAGCGGACTCTGGGTCGTCCTGTAGGTCTGGATCCCTGGCTCTTAGTTTCCCATACATGTCGTGGTAGCCAATCTTAGTAACACAAACCATACTTGAAATTTATAGAGCAGCGGCAGACAATCCTGGAGCAGTTGGGGATTTTCTTTAGACAGACAGACAGAAGTAAAAAAAAAAAAAATCAAGCATGTTTTCTGGTTTGAGACTACAGTATTTAGAATTTGAAATAATTGCACCTTATATGTAGCTTTTATTTCTGCCTGATAATCTGCTTCCGCGCTTTCACCAACAGAGAGATGGAAACATCAAAATAAATGATATTTACCGAAAGTTAACTTCACCTCAAACAAACTATCACTTCATATCTCAAGCAGTTCCCGGTTAAAGTTGACTTACGTCTGCTGCCTTGTGAATTTTTACCGGGAACGCAGAAAAAAACGAACCTTGAATCCTGCGAATGCCGCGCTTTCAAATGCCAGCAGAAGTTTACATTGCTTAACATTATATTTTCTCATTCCGTCATTTAGTGACCTACCAACCAATCCCACGTGATATATCGGATTCACTGTATCCCGATGTGTGTTAATAATAGGGCTGTGGAGTCGGGAGTAGGAGTCGTGGAGTCGGTCTTTTTTAATGCAGTTGGAGTCGGTAAAAAAAATGTCCAGACTGCTACTCTGAATTGTATGGCACATGACTAACAAAAAACTTTAGTCGGAATTGAGACTCGGAGTCGGGGACCTAAGACGCGTCAACAGTGAGAAATGCAGCTAGCGAACCAGAGCTGACCAAGACCCTACTCCACCTCCAAGTGGTGGTCTTGGAAACAGGCTGCATCACTGCAGTCTGGCTGAGTGAGTAGGGATCGAAGAGGGAAGGTTAACCCGGTCCCAAAAATGCCGTGCTGAAGTCGGATGTCTCGGCCGAAAGGCGCAAATATCGCAGCTGCGCTGTAAACGGACACAACGCAACCAACATCCTTTTCAAGATGAACGAAGAAGAAGAAGACTCGGAGTCGGACTTCAAAAACTTCAGGAGTTGGAGTCGGAAAAGTTTTTGGCCGGCATCTCAACCCTCGTTAATTGAGTGAAAGATGGTGTGCAAAGAGGGAAATGGAAGATAACGTTGTAATGGCAAAGGAGCAAAGAGATAAACGAACTATGCCGGAGTATATCATCAACATTTAGAGACAGAAAATATCGGGAATCGTCTGCAGCCAACTTTCAAAAATCGTATGCAACCCTATTTTTTTTTTCATGGTGCATTGACCATAAGTCATGATACATTTGGCGTGGCAGCCGAACAGCTGCTCCAGTCCTGCCCAACTAACAACCGTGAAAGAAGTGGCATAGGTCAACAACCCACTTCTCTCAGCGAAAAACTGTTTGGAGATGTCAGGAACCTTGAGCTGACTACTACCTTTATTAGAGTCAGTAACACAACAAGAGAAATCCATACTAGAATTGCTTTGGCAGCTAGCGCCTTCAATAGATTATCTAACATTTGGAAATTACAATCATTGAATATACATACCAAGCTTCGTCTGTTTAATTCAAATGTTATCTCAGTGTTAACATACGGCTGTGAGAGTTGGAAAATAACAAAATCATTGGAGAACAAGCTGAATACATTCGAGAACAAATGTCTTAGAAAACTCATGAACATCAGTTGGAAAGAATTCAAGACTAATCGACAAATAAGAGAAGACTCTAGGCAGAAATATGTCTCCGACTATATAAGGAAAAGACGATGGTCATATATCGGTCATGTCCTACGAATGCAAAACAACAGAATACCACTACAGGCGCTCACTTGGTTTCCTGAGGGTAAGAGGAAAAAAGGAAGACCAAAAGAAACACTCAGAAGAACAATAATAAGAGAAGGAAGAACGTTGGGCCTAAATAATGTGCAAGAGCTAAGAGGAGTGGCGTCACAACGAACAACCTGGAGAGCACTGGTTTCTGCCTTATGCGCCGTGTTTGGTGCTTAAAGAATTTATTATTTATTATTATAATGTAGAGGTCTGATGGCGAATGAAGAATAATAATCAGAAGAAGATACATTTGACTAAAAAGATCAAATGAAATTGAAATGGAATACAAAAGAATGAAATGGGAATTACTGTCGTCATCAGGACATGCAGAAGAAAGAACGCAACATAATTATTTCTGGTTACGTTTTGGCGGGTTAAATGCTTGTACATAAAAATATTACGTCAACCGAGGAAGTAACAATGCAATGATTGCTCTAGCTAAAGACAGTAATGAGGTCCAGCGATATCAAACAGGATGTAAAGGCATTATACTTTCCGTTAGTGATAGCCCTTGGCGATGACCCGACTCACCAGGTTCTTGAATGTGACGACTATTTTTCTGAGAAGCGGCTGGATTATCCAAAGACAGCTCTATTTTTTCTTTTAATTACACCACTTCACATACCTAGGGTCTACCATCAATGACAAACTCTCACTGGATACAGAAATCGACAGCCGCATTGGCAAAGCTGCAGCTACTTTTGCCCGCCTCACATCGTGTGTTTGGGGAAACTCTAAACTCACAATGAAGACCAAAGCTGCGGTATATAATGTCTGCGTCACCAGCACACTCCTATATGGCAGCGAGACCTGGACGACCTATGCTAAGCAAGAAAGAAGGCTCAATACCTTCCATTTGCGGTGTCTACGCTCATCCTCGGCATCTCGTGGAAAGATAAAGTGACAAATGTCGAGGTGTTGTCACGTGCTGGCCTTCAAAGTATGTATACGCTTCTTAGACAGCGCAGACTTCGCTGGCTTGGCCATGTTCGCCGCATGGAAGATGGTCGCATCCCAAAAGATATCTTCTACGGACAATTAGCAGATGGCAAGAGAACAGTTGGGCGACCACAGCTGAGGTTCAAAGATGTGTGCAAGAGAAATATGAGGGCACTGGACATGGATCCAGCAACATGGGAGGATGAAGCTGCCGATCGCACTAAGTGGCGATGCTATTTACGGCGCCACCTCAGATTGGGCGAAGAGAGGCTCACACAAGAAGCAGAGGTGAGGAGAAAACGTCGAAAATAAGCAGCTGAAGGCTGTCACCTCAGGGGCGCATTCCCATAGTCAGTTATGACTGAAGGGGCTATTATTATTATTACACCGTCAAAATCATTTTTCCAAAAATACATTTCTATAACAAAGTACCCTCTTACTGCACAATTAACTGAAGAAGGTTTACTCAACAAAAACATGGGGTTTCCCTGAATCATGAGTGTTTTGTTTCGTTGTATGTTAGTTGGATGGAATGGTTAATGTAAGTTGTTTAGGTTGAGGGTATCATGTCTCAAAATGCTGTGCACTATGATTTGGGTGTGGTTGGTTTTGGCTTTAAGGACTATCATCATTGCACACGGACAACTCCATCAGTGCTCCGATCTCCTCCCTTAGATCACACAAGGAGGATATCAGCACAGTGAGGATCCCAATGTGTAAATACAAGAATCACACATTCTATAAATATTTTTTTGTGGTGGGTAGATTTCCCAATTTTTAAATTTTGCATGGGTCTAGCCGAGGAATTTTTAACTCGCACACGAGACTTCCCATTTATTCGCCATTGCCCGAGAAGGTTAGGTATCCGATCTCACTACCTAGGAGATCGGGATGGGAAAGGGGGGGGGGGGGGGGGGGGGGGGGGAGTATGACATCATTAGGAACCATTGGTTCTGAAAAAAAAAAAATAACAATTTCATAAATTACATTCCCTGTACCGGGAGCGAACCCTATACCTTTAGAATTAGAGTCGGATGCCATACTTCTTAGCCACTCCGACCCCCCGCGCAGCATGCCATAAGGCAAACCCATGAAAGGTTGAGTAATACAGCTAGTATACATACACACACATGATGACACTTTCCACTATTGTCTCTCTTTGTCGAACTCTTTTCTCTTTGTTCCTTCAATCTTTTCTGTTGTCACCTCATTATTCGGATGTAATGGATAAACCTTATCGTTAATGCCGGCACACGGGACTGCTGTTAATCCCAGTTATCTCGAGTAAGCCAATAAAGACAGTTATTTATGCTCAGCATTCTCTGTTTTATTGTTATATATCATTGGTAAGAGTTAACGAGGTGGATTCAGTTCTGTTTGTAATCGTGAAATACGTGGGGCGGAGGGATGAGGGTTAAATGTTGACAGATGTGACTCATAATCATTTTAACTGGGAATTAAACTTTGATAACAATAATGAATATGCACACAAAAATGACAGCTCATATCAAAGGAATAGTCGTTCTCATGAACGAAAGGTTGTCTCAATTTTCAACGAACAGGAACTGAATTATAGTTTTAATAAGTCGTAGTTAAATTTTTTTCTCAACCTTTTAAGAAAGTCCGGACACCTTGTGAAATGCAAGGAACTCGGGAAATAGGTCACCAGTTAATAATATTCCTTCATTGCCCGTCAGCTCCCCAAGGAGCATAGGCCTTAAATAAACTAAAGCCATGTCCTCCTTACTCATGTGTTATTGAGGCCCGAAAGAGCACCAAACATAACAGATAAATAGAAAATAAAGGCGAATATCATCCAATGTTACGCATTAACCAGTGACAAAGAAGAGTCTGTGACAGAAGCATTTTACATCAGACTATACAATATTATAGATAAAATAAGAGGAAAAGACATCACGATTTTGATGGGTGACCCGAATGCACAGATAGGTTTGGACAACAAAAGCTTTGAAAAAATCATGGGAGAACACGGGCTATGAATAATGAACGAAAATAGGGAACTACTCACAAACTTCTGTGCTTCAAATCAACTGGTTATAGGAGGAAGCATGTATCTGTGACAGAACGGGGAGACCCCTCTCGATCTCTGTTTCACTCCGGCAGTAATCGGTGCATATGTGGTACTGATTTTATTGCATGCTTTCAATTGTCCCACTTTCTTTCTTTCTTTCTATACTATGTAGCAGATAGTTTATATTTTCAAGTATTCTTTCACTACTTTCAGTATATTGTGTCTTGTCTGTTATCTGACACTCCTTGCGGATGATAAACACCTCAACATTTGCAAGGAAAGGTAGAGATAATATTACGAGAGGCAGGTTGGTAAAATCCCCTTGTACCAAGCTTGGCCGTGGCAGATTAGCACGTGCGTCGCCCAGCGCTATCTGCCTAGTCACCGATAAGACTGGTGCGCGCATCACCAAAGCTTGGAATACGGGGAGACAACTGATGGACAAACACAGATAAGAGATTACTTCCTGATAAAGTAATGAATTGTTACTTTTGGAACACGTTGTCAAATGAGGTTAACGACATGTTCGCGAGTCTGTACGCAACGCATCGTATATCTTATTGCCATATATGGTAATACATGACCTTTTGCTTTACGCACCTTATTTCACGTGGAATACTTTGAAAGTACCACACCCTACCCCGCTTGTTTGAAAATGATTGGATCATTTAGTTAACTCCATAAATAACAGATGCGTGGGAGACCGGGAATATAACCTGACACGTTTCAGTGTTATTCCACTGTTAAGATCGCTTGCCAAGATATCAGACCTTGCTAGAGTGAAGCCTAGAAGTCAGAATTCCTTCTTAACATACCGGACACCTTTTGTTGGAGAATTTTGGACGGACTTTCGTAGCCCAGGAAATCTCTTTCATGTTAAATAATGAAACCGGGACTGAGGAAACTGAAGGACCACACACGAAGTCAGAGAGGGAACTTATTAAATTAACGACACCCCAGACGCGTGTAAGAGGCCTATTCAAGTCTCTTTTATTCATCTGAGCAAAAAGTCTGTGAGCCAGGATTGGCGTAAGTTGTGATTTGACATTCTATATTTTATTACTAACATGTGAACTAACATATATATGTATATTTATATGTGAAGTTTAATGTGTGAAAATTGCTAGTGGATGTCTAAGTCATTTGAGGCTGGCAATCTCTGCGTAGCGAATGTTGATTCATGAACCACCACTGCACGGACTGGTGATTGCTTTATTGCTAGTTTCTTAATTAGAACTACAGGCAGAAAGTAGTCCTAAGTTCATATGGAGCAAGGAGGAAAAGATGAAAGAAATGATGTACATTCTAAGTATGAATACTTACAGTTTCCAAGCAGTGTAAATGTCCATATAAACATATTCACTTTAAAATTAATGTAAGTTTTTAAGCTTTAAACTAGTGCAAATGTCTATGTGAAAATATTCATTTTAAAGTTAATGAAAGTTTTAAACTTTTCAACTCAGTGTAAACATAAATGAAAACATATTCAATTTATATTGTGAACACTTATCAATCAGTGGAAATGTAAATGTAAACATATTCTATCTGAGCTATTAACCTTTCCATTTAAATGTAATGTAAAGCTAAAGCTTTTCAATTTAAATGTAAAGAAAGTTTTATCCCGTGGGATTAAATTTAATTCTCATGGAGGGTATATTCTGAGATAAATGGGATGGTGGAATGGGAATATAGGGACCCATAACCATGGGTTGGAAAACGAACGAACGAACTTTATTTTCAAAGGGTTGAGAATATGGCACGCAGGCCCGACTGATCTTCTGCCCTTCCTTTCTCTCGTCTTTTATACTGATTTCATTTATGCTCACATACATTTTACCCATCTGTAGTAAAATCTGCGAGATAATCGCTCATTTCAGTAAGATTTTAGTCCTATGATAATAAATAACCCCGCCCGTATGTGTCTGACTATAAGCAGCTCACACGCCAGCATCGCGCTGAATTTTGTGCCATGGTAATGCTTAGAAACGATCCTGCCGTATAAACCTACTCGCTTTCCTTGTGACGTACAATAAACCTTTTTAACATTTTGCCCGATCTGATAGAGACTGCGGCAAGACTTATAATTAACGATCTTCCAGAAATGTGCTGCCAAGTTACTGTCTGAATTAACGTAATACTTTAACTTTAACGCCTCTAATAGTAGTAATCCTTACATTTTTTGGTAGTGTAACACGAGACAACAGTAATAAATAACGCCAATTCTAACACCCGCCGCGCAAAACCCCGCTTCGCTTGACACGCGGTGGGATTGGCCCGATGATATATACACACAGACAGTTTAAATTCTCGCCTAGTAATGTATTTCTGACGTCACTCAAACAAGTTAGTTATTTGAATAAAAAATGCTAGAGAGAGATGAGAGGGGGAAGATGGCCGACTTGAGTAAAATTTATATTTGACGATTGACAGTGACAAAATTGAAAATCTAAACCATAATGAAACTGACCATAAAAATCATATGGTAGTATAGCTTAGAGTCCCCTGAGCAAAAATGTGTTTTAAAAAATATGGTAGTCCAAGTGTTGGTCAAGTTGTTGAGAAAATACTGAGTGTCTAGTAACACTAAGACGGACAGACTGTGGTTCCTGCTTGTTTTTTTCATAACGTTAGTGGGGACGCCAGCTTAGAAAGAGGCATTGGAGTAAATTCAAATCCGATTGGGTAAAAAGAGTATAGGAGGACAGGGGAGCGGTAGGTAAATGTTAACCAAAACTAAACATCTTTTTGTATTGGCATAACTAACGCAGACTGACCAATCGACTACCAGACACAGAGTTTGTTTGGAAATTTTTTTCATTTTTCAAAAACTACATTTGAATTCTGGTAGTCGCAAGTTTTCCATTGGCTAGTACTAATAGATATTAGCAAAAAGCTTTCAATGCTCATCGCTAGTTGACAAAAACTTTTTCTATCAAATACGCTGAGATCAGCTGTGTTAGTTTATAAAATAAAGAATTAATTCGCGGTCTGGGCAGGGCAGAGAAAAACTGAGGCCATTCTTTGCAAGTCAGCGTTATTTGTAACATATTTCTGTGAAATTGTGGTAAGAATGCTTTATGTATTAATATGTTTATTACAACTGCCAAAGTTAGATACTGCTATTGGGAAAAGTGAAGGACATGCCGGGAGCAGACATTGTTGAGTCCTCACATTGAACTGTATCTAACTGTTGTATATTGTCATGATTTTGTTTTAATATTATTGTATTAGAATATGTTAGTAAGCCTCCGTGTTCCATGAACACTGTTCAACATGCCTGGAGCGTTTATAATTTAAAAAACAAAAAGAAGAGCAAATCATACAAAAGGAAATGTGGTTACTCCTCGTTATTGTATTGAGGAAAACTATGTAAACGTACAGTGGCGTATCTGCCATAGGGACCTGAGGTGTGGTCACAACAAGGTGTGAGTCATATAAAATTAGGGGCGAGTGCACCTGTATGCACAAGAGGCTGACCCCATACCACCATATGTAAATAATAATAATAATAAAGTGTAATCAGATATAAAAAGGCCAGGGTGTCTTTTTATTGCAGAGATTTTATTTCCTGTTACCAGCCGGTGACAGAAAACCTGATGAGTGAGTGTAACGCCAACAAGTCTCCGGTAAAACGTTTACGCTGTCAGCAGATAGCTGGAGGAGCTTGTGCGTGTTGAGATATCTATATTTTCTGCAACGACATACTGAATTATCCTTCTACAAAGAATCCCAGGTGATGTGTTAGCATCTGGGTATATCTGACACTTCAATTATAATAAACTTTGGTGTTTTCAATCATACCCAGGATTTTATGCGGCGTGATGAAACTACAGCCCCTCCTAACAAAATGACAAACACTATTAGATAATAAAGTTGTAATCTGTGAATACACCAACAGGAGAGATAGAGTGACTTTATACTTATTGGACAAAGTGTCCACACATTTTAGTTAATCCTTTTTATGTAAACTATCTTTTCCTCATTTTCAAAGACCTGTCCAAAAGAGATGGCGGGACAGGCAGATTAAATTGTAAAAAAGAAAATATTCATTTTAAAGAAAAAAACTTAACCACTGTTTTATTCCTTTTCTTATAGTGAGTTAAAGTGTTGTATGTTTATGTACCATCATTTTCATTTCTCCCCTAGACATTAGGTACATCATACACCAGACACTGGAGCCAAAATAATGACCGTGTGAGATCTAGGGAGGTAGCGTTAGGTTCCCTGCAAATACATCATCATCATCTATTAGCGTCAGGGGCCTACATGTGCTTGACCTCACACGGTTAACACAGACACAGATTTCTTTCCTTTTAGGTATAACATCATAACCTCCCCAGCAAATTAAACTTGCTACACCATCAATGTAAAGGAATTCAACGTTGTAAAGGTAAAATAATAGCATACTCACATTCACAGTATCTAATTATAAACATGAAATAAAATATGTTGAAAAGTACAAACTAAGTATAACTATGAAATAAAATATGTTGAAAAGTACAAACATCATCATTAAACCTACATTCGACATTATATCATTTGTTCGGGAAAATAATCACTTGGGGGAGAATATAATCAGAACTCATAAAGTATTCGAAAAGTCTACTATTGTATGAATAGGGACTGAGGTTGTTATTTTTTAGATCACGTGGAAGATAGTTCCAAAGATGAGCAGCAGAGTAAGCTAAGCTTTTCTTGAAAAAGTCAAGCCTAGGCTTGAGCACTTGTATTTTGTTAAGGCGTTGACTGTGTCTTTCATTGTATTTGAACATTGGCCACAGATATGTTGGAGCATTCTGTGACAGGATTTTGTGAACAAATTTAGCTTTGTTGAACAGAAAGCGCTTTCTTAGAGGCAGTATTTTGAAATTTTTATATAGATCTTCATACTGTGTTTGGCAGTTGTCAGAAACTTGACGCAGTGCACGCTTTTGTAGTGAATGGAGTCTTTTTGTGTTGGACATAGAGCATCCATCTCAGATTGTGGAGCAATAGTCAAGGTTTGTTTGTATGTAAGATATATAGAACAATTTTCGTGTTTCTTCATCTTGGAAATGTTTGATTTTAGCTTACTTGTAAACTTTCTGTGCCGTTTGCTTGGTCAGTACATGTACATGTGAGTTCCAATTGCCAGGTCTTGTGACGTGTAATGGACATGAAGCCTTCTGTATCCTTGACAGCCTTTCATGACCGCAGCGTAGTTTAAGATTCTCTAACAAAGTCACGCATTTCTCTGCCGTCTGACTCACCTTGTAATCCACGCTTCTTTTTACTTGACCATATCAATCGAGCTTGTTTACCAACCTTCGCAACCTGTCATTCACAGCAGCGGGCGAACCACGTTTGTTTACCTGAGTTTCTCACGCGAGCGAAGCTGTCAGTATTATGATGACCAGCAGATCGCACGCGGAAAACACGTGGAAGGTAACGGCCTTTGAAGTTTCTCTATAAGGGGAGCAAATCCTGTGATGTTCGTACATTCAGAGAAAGATAATCCTTTGATCTCGAGAAACAGGAAAATTCTCAGACGGGAGCCCGCTACACGGGTTAAGCTTTGTTGTCGTTCAGCAGCGGCCGGAAGAAGCGACCGTTAAACCCTTGATCGGGGAAACGTAGTTTCAGATTTCTCTGCTGGGAAGCAGAGTGTGAGAATTCACATCTTCTAGAGATCATAACAACATGATCCTATATAAACTGCGTCTTTCTCAAATCCTTATCAGTTGTCGCTCAGATTTTTTTCGGAGAGTCTAAACACGTTATCTAGAACTACTGGAAATAGATATGTTAATAGATCGTGGTGTTTATTTCTGGATTTCTGGTAATATATAAATTTGTGCTGAAGCGTATTAAAGTGTTAAAAGTTCTAGCATCTTAAATTCACTATGATTTCTAGGTGTTAAGACTAGCGAATTAAATAACGCGCAGCTATTTTTATTCCAGATGTTTCAGTTGTAACGTAAATTTAATCACCTGCTATCACACAGAAAGAGACGGTTTAGTTGTCCAATTAATACACTAGGCGACTGATAAGTGACAGAAAAGATTTCGCATTTATGTCATTTGTGTAATCGTGTAAGTGACGGTTGTTTATATATCATGCGACTTAACAAACCGATGCCGACAATCTGATAGTTATTAATGACAGGCGATGTCACCAAGAGCCGACGCTCAGTGACAGTGGATCAAAGAAGAAGAATGACAGGCGATATTTGTTAAAGTGCGCGTAGGGATAAAGTAAATAATAACCGATCAGACAGGATAGGCTAGACATAACGTGCGCCTTTTAACTTTAATCAGGACTGACGGAGAGGATGAGAAATGTCTCGTCCCCTTCCGTGTGTATATATATGTAGATATCATTAGCAGTAATTTTTTCATAATGTTCTTATATCCTTTAGGCAACCTGATCAACGGCAACCAGCGGTTCTCTTTTATGTGGCTATATCTTGGGCCTTGTCTCTATTTTTACTGATTGGATTAAAGTTGTCTTCTGTTGGCTAGTGCGTCTCCAAGTTTCAGTTGTGAACAGGACGGGCCACAGAGACTAACGAACATTTTAATAGTAAATTTTAAACTGGACTTACAAAATACCCAGATATATTTTCTTGCATTTTTATCAGCCTATTGGGGTGAAATAACAATAACTGTTCTCCCGGCCTCTGATGGTCGTTTTCCAAGAGGATATTTATCCAGAAGAGTTCCGCTATTTTAGAATCGGCACTCACCACAGAGCCAGCCGATAGGCTTTACCAATCAATTACTTACCATCATCAGTAACAATTTTAGCAACTTGCGCTGTCCAAGTACCAGAAGTATTTGTTTTCCATTCTTTGCTGTGAACACTAGATCTCGATTTTTCTACCACTAACTATTCGAGGTGACACTAACGATCCAGGATTACCTCACCAAACTTGGCGTCCGCCTTATAAAGTCATTGTCAAGGGTGGACTGGGGCCAAATTTGGCACTGTACCCTGACACTATCAATATCGATAAAAATATATTCAGGATAACTGTACATTCCAGGACATATCGCCAGATTAGGTAAAGAGAGAGAGAACGTGGCCACGTATGACACAGAGAGAGAGAGAGAGAGAGAGAGAGAGAGAGAGAGAGATTGAATATTTTCTTGTTACGGTAGCTTGCACCAAGCATATCTAAAAGAGAAAGATCAGATACATCAGAATTACATGCATAGAAAATATAACAGAATGCCTATGCCCTTCCCTCGTTGAGAAGATAAGAACCCAACCAAGTTAATAACCCCAAAGGTCAAAAGGTTAGCAATAGGTTACAGTATATAGACAGTAAAGTGAACAAAATTCCTAATACGTGCTACTCCGTAAAGTAAACAATTGTTAAAGCAAAAAATAACTATAGTCCGTTCACCAATTGATGTTCAACTTTAACATTTTTTTTTCTAACAAACTACTTGATGTAATGATTTCATATTTTGCATGTAGTCGTATATTATCCGTGACGTTACAAATATGTTGTTGTTAAGTCAATTTCAATTCTGCATTCTTCAAAACCGTAAATTCCTTTGATCTTTTCCGAATCTTACAAGAAGCACGGCTTAAAAATTAAATTTTACAGTATACTACGTCATAAATGTCAAAAGTAGGATCAGAGGCGTATCCATATCTGCTCACCGCATAGGAAACAGCTATAAGTAGTGATACGTCTAAATCTGAAACGTGGGGGTAAAAAACTGTATTCAAAACTATATTGTATACTACACGGTAAATTTTACATGTATACCAGCACTAGTTCTTCGTGTTTTGAAGGAGCATAATTACATTGTTTTATGTTTTTGATATCTCATATAAGTTACATTTATCTCAGTCCGTATCTGACGATTCTATATAACTTTACAATAATTTCAGAATACGCCACTGACTAATGATGTCGCACTATTTCAGCTTTCAACAGCAGACAACTGCGGTGCACGAAATGTCATGATTTTGTCTTAAAATATTTTTTTTCTATTTAAAAAACCATTTATTGCCCGTGCAAAACAACTGTACTGCTGACATGCTACATTTTAATACCGGTAGGGGAGTGTGATTTTAATATAACCTGATGAATAATTATCTAAATCTCGATACATTTTCTGGAGGCAAAAAATGTTTTCATAACGTCGTGAACAATATAATACTACGTGCAAAATATAAATTCATTACATCAGGTAGTTTGTTTGAAAACAAATTTCAAAGTTGAACATCAATTGGTGAACGGACTATAGTTATTTTTTGCTTTAACAATTGTTTACTTTACGGAGTAGCACGTATTAGGAATTTTGTTCACTTTACTGTCTATATACTGTAACCTATTGCTAACCTTTTGACCTTTAGGGTTATTAACTTGGTTGGGTTCTTATCTTCTCAATGAGGGGAGGGCATAGGCATTCTGTTATATTTTCTATGCATGTAATTCTGATGTATCTGATCTTTCTCTTGTAGATACTCGATGTTGTAAAGTTCAGTGATAATAAACAACAAAAGAACTAACTTTGTGTGTTGGTCAGACCCATACCCAATTTAACCATAGTTTTTCACGTTTGTGTGTCTTGTTGTCACATAGCTGTGTGTGTGTGTGCGTTTATAGTAAACTTATATTTCTCAATATAAGGGGGTGCAAGATTGACTGTTACTAAATTATAGTGGTACAGATAGGCTGGACTACAGAAACTATCCAGGTCAGAGACAGATCTTCTCCTTAACTATTCACTCGTGAAAATATATTTCTTACACCTTACTTCTCACGTTTTATCACCATCTCCTATACTCAGGCGTGACCTTACATAACTTAAAACCTATCTAAGCACGACAGGTCTAAACCCCGACTGACTATCAATTAGCAAGCAGTATTCGATTTCTGTCTCCGTCAAGTCCTGATGAGTTATTCTCTTTAAGGCCTAGAAGATAGTTATACACTTCATTAAATGTCATAAACGGAATGTTGGATGGAATTGAAAATATATAGAGAAACATTGCCCAAGCGGCGCCTGGGTTCGTGCTTGCACAGATGGATCAGCGGCTGATGCGGCGGGGGATGGGGGTGGAGGAGTCTTCCTGAGCTTAAGCAATGGCACACAAAAAAAGATAGCAGTCGCAACAGGGAAATTTTCAACTGGCTTCAGAGCAGAGGCGGAGGCCATAAAAACTGCATCAGAAATTCTAGTGACAGAAAAAGGCTCAGAGAGACCAGTAGTTATCTTCTCAGATGCGCTGTCGGTGATTGCAACACTGAAGGGTCAAATAAATGCTGAACTGAATGACCTAAGAGTAACACTTCACAGACTATGTCGGCAATACAAAAGAGTTGTGATACAGTGGATCCCTTCTCACTGCAACATCCCTGGAAATGAAGAGGCTGACAGATTGGCAAAGGAAGGGGGAAAACTTCCTCAGCTGGACACAAATATAACCTATGAGGAGTCCAAGAGTTTTATCAAGCGCAGATACAGGTACAAGTTGGAAGAAGAGCATCCAGGCCACACAAAAAATGATCCGTATTACCAGCTCAGCAGAAGTGAACAAGTGGTAATCTTTAGACTTCGCACTGGTCATAACAGATTGAGATACCATCTGTTCAACAAATTAAAGATAGGAACTGCGGATGAGTGTGACTGTGGCACTGGTAAAATGACTGCCGAACACCTGCTTCAAAGGTGCCCAACATATGAGGAACAGAGAAGACGCATATGGCCATCACCAGTACCATTCCTGGAGAAAATCTACGGAGATATCAACAGCCTCAGGCTGACCACTGCTTTCTTTGAACTTATTCAAGTTGACATCTGAGGGTGAACGAAGAAGAAGAAGAAGAAGAAGGATGGAATTGTGTTGGTACATTTGTTCTCACAAAATACTGACAGCCTGCTTAAATCACAAGGTGAATTTGGTATTGTAGATTTAAGACTGTTTATTTCTGCCTGAAGGTAATTGCTGAAGTCTGTGCAAGTAAATGAAGTATAAGGGTTTGACGAGTCTGACAGATTTCGCTTGTTCGCTAAATTGTTGATTGCTTTCCATATATCTGTACTGTTTGTTTTGTTCTGAACCAAATTTTTAAAGTAATTTTTTTTTCTCTACGAATTAAATATTGCACATTGTTCCTCTGTGCTCTGTAAATGTTAACGTCCTTGTTTTTGTGAGCTTGATCTCTCTGCCTCATGGTTTCTAGCACTGCTTGTGTGATCCAAGAAGAATTGATCTGTCGTTTCACGCGAACTTCTTTAGTTGGTGCATGGTTATCAAACACATAATGATAGATACGTGTCAAATGGGCAATGGCGTCGTCGGGATTAGAAAGCTGGTAAACATAGAGGTGCAGTTCGCAAATCATGTAAAAATATGTCACGGTTGAAATTTTTAAAACGTCTAAATTTAATACTGATTGTCGTAGAATTTTGATAGGAGAATTAAGACTTGGGTTGGTCCCTTCTGAATAGGTTGGAATGAGTGATAGTCACAGTGTGAGATAGAAATACAAAAATAGATTTCCACGAGTGAGGTGGTGGAATTGTGATAGAGGCTGTCTCTGAGAGCGAGAAATCTTCTCTCTCTCTCTCCCTCTCTCTCTCTCTCTCTCTCACACCTATCTTCTACGACAGATCTAGAGTAGTCAGACAGTTTAACACATATACATTAAATATATCTATATCCACTCACGTGCACGCACATTCAAGTGACGACAGGTAGACACACAAACGTGGGAAACTATAACAAATGATTATATGGATATTTAGAACGAGCTGACCAACATGCTGATTAATTTATTGTTAAGTTTATTTATCATTTGTAAACTTACGTCACAACATGTAAAATTACATAAAAAAGGCATATACACAAAGTCATAAACAAATCAAGGAATGCTACAAGAACTGGTAGACCCACAGTTATGATCTTCCCTCGATGGATAGCCCACAGTCCCGTTAGGAGAAAGATGATAGCACAAAGAGTCCCAGATACATATGATTGAGTCTAAGAGTTTCCCCCGTTTAAGGTATGAACAGACCTGATACTATAATCTAGTTTAAGGGAAAATATTGTTAGCAAAACAAACTTGCATGAAGAAAGTTATGACAGCAA
Source organism: Oreohelix idahoensis (assembly GCA_024509875.1). NCBI lineage: Eukaryota > Metazoa > Mollusca > Gastropoda > Stylommatophora > Oreohelicidae > Oreohelix > Oreohelix idahoensis. The sequence continues at coordinate 440,726 of JAMPIV010014321.1, forward strand.
ATAGGTGCCAAAATACAACGGTAACAATAACACTCAGACCTGCGTTCACTCTATTCATTCAGCCGTGGCCACGTGCGCACATTTATACTTACAGCTTTGATCGCTGCCTCTGGGAACATAATTTTTCTACGACCTTCACACAGACCCGTAAATGCAGTCTCGACCAAGAAATCCCCAGTTCCAAAAAGACGTTCTGAATTCTCTGTCTCAGGGAACGATTCCTTGGGTGTTCTTATTTTTCGGATTTCTGTTTAAGTCACATAAAATTTGTCCAGGCACGAAAGTTAGCGGAGCACAGTGTCACTAGCGTAGGTTTTCTAAAAAAATGAGGAATGTCAGGTTGGGTGCCTTATCTCAGTAATATGACATATTTGGTCTCACCACACTACTAGTCAAAACTCTGTCGGATGCTTTACTGATATTTTGCTTGCCACAGCGGCTGATCTGTACTTAAGTGTTATTCTGGAAGAATTAATTCTGGCGCGATAGGCCTTTTACTTCATTTAACTGTTACAGTTCATGTAATGAAAGTGCTTAAGTTCTTCACAGATAATGTTCACGTACTAGAACGCTGGCAAAGTTTGGGTACCACAGTATTCACTGAATAAAGAAAAATACATGTGAAATATTCTACATGTCGTATGAGTCTCTCTCGTGGTATCCCTTTTTGTTGTTGTCAAGGTTTAGATATAATATATGCCGTGTTACGCTGGAGTCCAGTGAACACTCGTGAAGTGATTGGGGCGGGCATTGGGAGGGTTGAGTTCGGTATAGGGGTGATCTATGTCATTTTTATGCGGATTTTAGATTCACTACAAAAAATTGTGTGTTGTCTCGAAGGCATGCCACCCTATGTTTACTACAGTAGCAGTTCTGAGCAAAAGGGGGGGGGGGGGGGGGGGGGGGAGAGGGGGGGGGTGCGCGTTCACAAGCAGTTATGTACAGAAGATGCCGAGTATTAACTAGAGTACAATAATACCTAATCACGACAGTACATATAAATAAATACTGTCAATAGCGCAAGTCAAGGTGCTGTTGTAAAATGAGTTTCTGAAGAGGAGGTAGCTAGCGGAGAGGTTGTGTGCCACTGCACCATTATTAATTTTAAGACATTAGTATCTGAGTGTAGGTTAGGAGAGAGATGTTATTTTTAAGGTTGATATTGTTTATCGCTTGAGATTCTTGTTCAGAGTGGATGCGGCAGCGTACAGTTAATTATTACTAAAATGAACCTCCAATGGAGAGAAATTCGTGATAGATAGTGGTATATAAGTTTTGAAATGGTACAAAGACAGAACACAGAGAATAAAATATGAAGTGTTCCACTCTCTGAAAGTATGTATCTAATAGAGTCCTTATTTGTGATGGTCGTAAGTTGAGTGCTTTTGTGTTAATAGGGTGTCGAGCATACAAGGCGTGGATGCGCGTAGCGTTGTTAGGGAGAGAGTGTGATTATATGCTTACAAGAGAGAGTGTGAGAGGTTGTTCAGTGGTAGGTCTATGAAAATATAGCGCATAAGGAATTGACATATTGCCGGAGGAACAAATAAAAATCATGAAACTTCTGCAACTTTTAATGGGAGTCTAAACTCGGCAAATGGCAGTAAACGTCCAGTACTTCTGCGTGAATTTAACAGATAATGAATTCTAGCACATTTATTACCACGCTGATACTCTGATCTACTGCGAATTTTTAGAGGACTTGAATGAAAAGTAAAATGATTAAAACAATCTTGAACAATCCCTCTCTAATTTAAACAAACAAATCATAAAGTCGCAACGAAGGTTCCCAATATACTATTACGAGAGGACAAGAGGTAAACATCTTCACACATCGACACAAACTTCTTATCCAAAATTATACCCCTTTCCGTACTTTATCACTTTAGCCCACTACAATCCTCTCACACGCTGTCGATATCCACTACCCATAACACTCATGCTGCAACTCTAGAGATCGCAGCAGACGTTGAAGACTAACGGCACACGCATAACCATCGAAACATAACTGATTGAGCGGCTAACACTCCTAACTTCAGTGTGCGTTTTTATCACCACCACAACCTGTCTGACGCAACGTGCTATGACCAAGGCCAACACAGTGTGAGTGCACATATGTCAGCTGAGTGCGATTTCCAGACAGGAATGTGTGACTTGCAAACTGCATAGTTTCACTCAATCGAGGAGATAGTCAGATCATATCACGCGCCCTACACTTCTCATTGGAGTGTGTGTCGTTTGTGTCAAGTACGAATACTAAACCGGATCATCTACGTCCTCAAACGGCCAACCGTTTGACCCTGTCAGTCTATCGCGGTGATCCTGAGGCAGTGGTGAACAAGCCGAATTGCAAACGAATACATGATTCTCGCCATGGTCAAGGAACAACTATGTGAATGTGCCTGGCTTACACAGCTCGTTTTGATCAGAGATAACTATCAGAAGAAGCGCTCAAAGTTACAGTTTCGAGTCCTGACTTCAATTCACAGTCAATTAGAACCCTCATCGTCTGACAGGGGGGGGGGGGATGCATCATACGCCCTCGCAATCCCCGGGAGGGGGACTACGGGGGGGTCATGCACTGAAGGGGGCGTCCCAGTTTCTGAGAATGAGAAACTAAACCCGCGTTATAAACGTTTAGAATGAAGGAAAATAGTAATGTAATATAGTCGCAAACGGTACGAAGTGCGAAAAACGCAGGAAATACAAAATGTAAAAAATTCTGATAATAAAAAATAGAGGATACGGGTGACAGAAAAAGACAAGATGAATAGGGAATTTTAAATGACTCAGAAAACCTATGTTAATCACAGATTTCTTTAATTTCTTGGAGCTTTAAATATTTTCGTTCCCTTTAACCACGTGCACCATTTAGAAGTGGTCACTCATCGCGACATAGTAGAGAACAGAAAGCATTCTATGATGTTTTCTGCACAGGTCTATCTCTATCTTGGTGAGCGCACAAGTTTATGTTTGGGTGTGGATGGGAATGTTTTTGTTACCCTGGTAGGGCTTGTACAAGGGGAGATGACACTTCTCATTCACACAGCTTCTTCTCAGTGAGATCGCTAAATAGTATGAAGTTTTCCCCCCCACGTTTTTGTTGTGTTGTGCATTGTGTTCTGTAATGAGTTGAAATACGCCTATAAGAATAATTTATTTGGACATGGTAAATACATTTAGACCATCTGTAATGTGAAATTTCCTAAAGCCTACAATAACTAAATTAATAATATAACAATATCGGGCATAAAGGAAAAGATAAGGAAGTTGACAAAAATAATTTTCTGCTAGAAACTGTTGGTATCGCCTAGACGCCGATCCGATTATTATGCTCAGGGATACGTTGTAGATTCGTAATAGCCGAACAAAACGGTAACGACCCAATGTTTCAAATTCGTCCTTGACAGTAATCATATTTCTTTTGTTGAAAAGACTAGTTCTCAAGAAAAAATAATGATGCCAGAAAAAATGCATAGTGGACCGGAGGTGATTGGAAGGAGGATAAAGTATGAAATATGCTTAAAACTTTACGTACTGTTGGCGCGCATTGATTTTTAAAACTAAAAGCCAATACCAAGCCCAGTGTAAAACCATGCCTGAATGTAAAAGTTACCCCCAAATTAACGAGAAGATAAGTTAAACAAATTAGAGTTAGCCACACTCTCGTGTTCACAGCAAATAAACAATGGCTAGCTCACCTCTTATTTCCAAAGATTTTGACAAAATTATTCACGTAAATCCAGACAGAAAGACAAGCACATGGAAACAGAATTTTCAAGCAAATGTACTAGTAGACTAAAAATCAAAACAACTAAACACTACCAAACTATATCATCGACAAAAAAAACTCTGTGTACTAACTGATATACAATCGGAACTAAGTCCCAGTATAAATTGTATATACCGTGTACCTTTAGGACTTGTCCAACTAGACAAAGAATAATGGTAGAAAGATACGCAAATAGTCACACATAATTAATCTAACATTATAGCCATTAAATACTAGTAATGAGGCCGGAAAACCCAAGACTGAGTCACTAGTAACAGATTCATGGCCTCTGCTTATCATTGTTTGTTGCGTGTATGGCATCGTATTTTGAAATATTGCACAACAAGAACTAAATAAAAAAAATTAGCGCGTGTTGAACAATGAGTTTAAAAGGGGTATTAACTCCGTGCCAGATAAACAAGAGATAATAGGGTAGATTATCTGATACAGAGGAAGGCGAAGTATGATTGTTGCACCTCATAACTAAAACATGATATTTGGCCATTTCTGTTGTGAAACATCAAGTGTAGTGAAGTGTAAAAAATGTCATATATTGAAACATACAAAAAATGCTAGAATATCTTATAAAAATAAATGTAAAACAACAATAATGAATGAGCACGCCGTCACAACTATTGGACAAAGAAATAAATAGCTTTACTATACGAAACACGGGGAGCGTTAAACTGCCATAATAAAAAAAGTGAAAATTTATGCGAATTAACAATAGCAACGAATCAGTACCTGAGGACAGGCAGTCGGAAGAAATGTGTTTTTCTGTAAAAATAACAGTATTTTACTATTGCTCGAAAAAAAAAGGTGTAAAATTCAGACTCGTTTACGAAAAATGCGTTATTTCCTTGCAATATTGTATGTGCTCTACATTTACCACGGTGGGATTGAATTTTTATTCAAACGTACAACATTTAACAATTTATGACAATACAAACATTATAGCCTGACGTAAAAAATGCGATAAATAAAGGCGTACTCACACGATACAGGAACTGTAAGATAACAGGTGAGAACTACTATGGCAGCGACCTACAAAAACCACAATACATATCAAAAATCTCCAATTCCCTTAAATACAACACCGAAAATAATAAAAAAGAATCTACGGAGTATGTAACAAAGTGAAGCGGTGTGTAGCACCAATACTAAATTATTATACAACGTATGCAATATCATCAAATAACACAGACAATATAATACCTATTCAAACTATAATGGGGGGCGGTGGGTATGGAGAGACGACAGATTATTGCAGGAATTGCAAGAGGGCAGCGTTGTAACACTATTAGGGGAGGAGGAATAAACTGGTCTGAAATGCCGATGAGTATAGATGATGTCACTAAATACCACAGGTGTCTACAACATCATATAAGCAGATATGAATACTGAAGTGATGAGATATTGAGACATAGAGCGGCGGATTGTCAGTGAAAGAAATCGAACGAAATGGAGAAAACAAACTCCTGATATCCTAGAATACGTAGCGCGCATCAAAAATGCTTTTTGTATCAATGTGCCTGTAACTTGTGAATATCTAGTTTGAATTATTTTCAATTGGTAGGAATCATAGTAAACGAAAATTACAACTGCTCATCACTCACGTACATCTGAATTCAGATGCTTACTGGTTTGCCTGTCAATAACTGGGTTGCCAGAACATACAGTGGGCGCGATTATAATTCAATCCGCTCAGTGTCTTGGCCCTAATATTTAACTCAGGGACACCAAGCACTGGTCTAAACATTACGCACCCCTACTAACGGAGTAAATAAGATCAATTGAATTAGAAGTGGCTGAAGCTGAACGGCATGATCGTTTCAGCGAAAGTCGTCATTAAGATTCACTACAAGCTAATTACACACAAAAAATGGTGGCATGTTTCAAAAAACACCTGAAAAACAAAGCTCAAATACTAACATTTATAGTAAAAAATCTATAAGAGACTTAGGGAATAAGAGTACTAAACATTCCACAGTCAGTGACCATAACGAAACTGTGCAAACAACACATGGCAGAATAATGATGATAATAAACCATTTAACCAAGTACAAAAAATAGCAACGACAACCTCAAATATGAATACAATCAAAAAAGTACAACCACCCTTTATCAAATAAAATAAATAATGGGGTAGGGAAAAAATAATAAAAAAAAAAAAAAAGAACAAATAGTAAGAGTTCAAATAGAAAAAAATGTAAAAAAAAAAACATATGAAAAAAAAAAAAAAGAATAAAAAATAAAAAAAATGTCCTAAAAAATAAAAAGAAAAAAGAAAAAAAAAAAAAAAAGGGGGGGGGGGAAGTTTTTAACAATATGCAAAAACATAAACTTTAAAAAAATAGAATTCAAAAAATGACCTTACTAAAAAAAGAAATCTTAAAAAAGTGAAGTTCGAAAAAAGAAATCGTGCATAGGGGGGGGGTTTGTGTAGTAATTAGAAAATAGAAAGATAATTTGTGAAATGAAAAAAAAAATGTCTTAATATAAATAATGCAACCTAAAAAACCAAATCAATAAAAAACTTAAAATTACCAAACGTAGTCATCTTACAATAAAATCTAGAATATAAGGTCTGAATTAGAAAAATAGAAATAGAACCAATAAAAAAAAATAAAAAAAAAAAAAGGAAAAAAAAAAAATAATATTGTAATGATTATAATTCAGGTACCTCAAAAAAAGAAGAGACCCTCAATCAGTACACCAAACGAATCCTTTACTATAAACTATACTAGGTATTAACATCAAACAGCAACCCCGACCCATCAGATAGTATTGACAATCATCAGAACCCGATAAAAAAATCCATGCAAAAAACTAAAAAAGATATTCTAAAAAATAAATGGATACCCGACTAGAATAATTGATGTCCGTGAAACGGTTAATGTATATTTCTACCATGCGATGCACTATGGGTCTCTGCTGTCCTCAAATCGCTTCTGCGGCGATAACGTAAAGAAAGAAGATGGCAAATATACCAACTAACAATACAACACCTAGGTAAAAAAAATTTCTTTCTAGCTTAAAAAGAAGTCTCGCCGTAACAGTTTTTAAGCACAAATAATGTAATAAAGGTAAAAAATAAAAATTAAAAATCATCATAGATATCAATGACAATAGGATTCATAGATATGAAAAAATAATTAAACACGCAGCTTTACTCGGAAAGTAATTAAAAAAATAACCTAAATGAAACATGCAACCATGAATAAAATTTTATTCAGCAATTCGGTAAGCTCCGGAATTTGAAATTAAAAATTGAAATAAAATGTGTCAGGGTGGACCCAGTGTCATGATGGTAGGTAAAAATAAGAGTAGTTATGTCTGATGTTTCAGGACAGAGGATGGAATGTGGTAGAGGTGAGAATAGAGAGAAATTGAGGTCACAGTATTAAAACAAAGAAAATTGTCATGAAAAGATGAGCCGATAAATACAGATGGGTAAGTGGGACTATTAGCATAAATAAAAAAAATCTTGACTGAGTAAAAATTTGTTATGGCAAATAAACTTTTCCCCGCCCTCCAATACTAATACAGATGAAAACAACTGATCTTATAGAAGAAAAACGCGTGACAGGACAGTACCGAAATAATCAAAGCGTAAAAGGTACAGAATAAGAGGAAATCGGGACCCACCGACATGACATAGTGATTATATAAACACTAAGTTTATTGGTAATGAAAATAATCCACGACATTATTCAATGATATATCAACATAAGTCTGTCATTTAACAATCTTGGGGGCATCCACAGTTTCATTCTATTTATATTCACAGAACACGTAACAGACACCAACCACACACTAGGAATTAAGAAGTAAAAAAACAGATTTATCCCCGAAGTATCTATGTATAGCGCGCACAACCCGCTATCAACTAAAGGGCAATCGAATGACAAACTACTCTGGTAAGATTGCGTCTATCCTTAAAAAAAAGAGTTCCAATCTGAAAAACTAAACCGATTCGCTCTAATGGCACTGCTGATTAAAAGAAAAGAAGTGCCAAGAAAAAAAAAGGAGGGCTCAATATCAACGAAAAGGATATTACTAATCAAATAAAAAAATGCCAAGAACTTGAATCGATATACGTGGCTAGTCATGTACGTGACAAAATAATGGAAAACACGATTGAGAAACAAATTCAAACACTACTTTGGTTGTACCTGATAGAACATACCCACAGGTAAACACGGACATATATGTTGCTACATACAAATCTAAAAAGGCATAAGGCAAATCCGGTGATGAAAAAAAAAAACGGAGTCGATGGATTAACAATTCCGAATGAGCCGCCAGGTAAGTTAAGAAACATCATGGCAGCCATTTTGCTCGTCCTGAAAACGATCTGGGAATATTGTTGTGAGCTGTACAATAGCAGGCTAGCATAACTACCCGGACTCCACTTTATGAGTGAATTGTCCCGATCTATTTCTGGCGACCATCTTTGTTTGTGAGCCTGGCAATAACAAAAAACACAGCTACAGCGTTCCAAAATGACCAGGCGCTGAAAATACATCAATACAGTCAAGAAAATAACTAACATAAACTCGCAACTAACAATAAAATGTTTAAGAACTCAAAAGAAGGCTACACATGTAAATAACAACCACAATTGACAAATAGGACTAGTTGTTTTTGCCACTTCCTCGCCTCGATAATACGCAATGACTCGTCCAAAACAATCTCTTCCCCACGCGGCATCAAGAATTTCACGAGACCTTTATCAATTTTATACCAGAGTTTTAATTCAGTCACACACCAGGACGGCTTTGCCGCAGCGTGTTGTAGATTCCTAACGGCACACGAGGCAATAAAAGAGCGCTTACTAAGTGTGGCTGGTAGGTCCCAACGAAAAAATAAAAGAAACAAGATGTAAAAAAAAATGCTCAATAACAGAATTAAATTCATACACATATAAAATAACGCAAAACGAAAACATCAAATGTCCGTAAATAAAAAAAAAAAAAGATAGATAAAACAACTCTGTCTACATAAAAATAAGCTACATTACACCCTTCATCCCTATTCACTCCCCCTTTCTCCCTTTTCTGGTCTGAAACAAAACAAATCACTGTTCTATTCATATAGAATCTGGATCAGTTCCTCCTAAAAGGCGAGAGTTACAGGTTGGTGGCGCGCATTACATTATGTGTCTGCCTCTCTGTTTTTTACAGACAAAAGTAATACAAAGTATTTCATTAAGTCCTTAACTATACTGAGATTGGAATGTAATAATCTTGGAGATGATAACGTATCTCTATATACTATATATACTAAGTTCCACACCATGAATTTTAACTCTAAGAGAATTTTTATCGGTCTTGTTAACACCCTCTCAAGAATTAAATCTCCGTACAGTAGATTAAATGGACACACACGTTCAACTTGAAGGTATTTAGTTAATGTAGCGAGGGAATCCGAGACAGCATGACTGGTCCAGAAACACACAGAGACACAGGGGTCTTGATAAGTACGACAAGACTACCAAATAGCCCCGCACGTGCAAACAAGGCACTACTGCTTGAGCACATCAGACCTACGGTCAAGGAGGTCACGATTCGTCTTTACCGATGGAAACAGTGCTAGGCGGGCATCGCAATCAAAGTAATAAGTTTTTTCCCAAGCTTCTATCGGGGTAAAAAGGGCACATTTTAAGCTGGCAGCTCGCTAGACCGTTCAGGGACGAGCAAAAATATAACAGTACGGGACCATAGTATGACCTACGTAAATGGAAACAAAAAAAGGGGGAGATGGTTTCCCTGCGTGTTGTTCCAGAATCTCTGAATCAAAGACTTAATAAAAGAAGTCCTGTTACAGTCTAAAGGCTATGACAACTTTAGCCGCTTCCACGTGCAAAAGGTGGTCTATCTATCTTGGCGTTGATACCAAGAGTTTTAATACTCCTAAGAGAGAATAGCAGCTGTAAAAATGTTCAGAAATGACAAGAAAAGTGGGCGTAACCATGAAATAGGGAAAATACCCGAGAACAGCTAAAGCCAGAAAAAACGGAGGCAAGACAATTCCAACCAACTGGTGACACCCAGCCGTGAGACCATCCTTAATTAGCCAATTGTGTCGGAGTAGGCTAAAGCATTTTACATTTTGGCGAGTGGTTTACACGATGTAAAATAACAAACAGTCAGTTTGTAAAATCTATCGAAAACCCACGAAAATTTAAACTTAATTAACGTCATCCAATTAAGTGAGAAATAACAAATTGTTAGTAAAAACTTAACGGTAAGCGGAACCTTGGTATAAGAGTCTCTTTGAGCTAAAATCATACAAATTAATCTGAACATGTTCAGTAGTATATTAAGAATCAGTCCACATTCAAAGGAAGGCAGCCCTTCTTCACACACAACACCCCACACTAAAATTCATAACAAAGTAATTTAAGCCCACACAGAGAGAATAGCGAATTTTTAAAAAAATAAAAAATGACAAAAACACAATATATTTTCTTTATTAGTTAAATACTTATGCAAGAAATAAGAAAAAATAATTAACTGTTGAAAGGCCTGTAGCCAAAGAAATTAAAGTGTTTTTTTTGAGACCAAGTAACCAAGAACTGTATATACTTTACTGCGTATTACAGTAATTAAACTATTTATCCAGGGGGTAATAGACGGGTATTTTAATGTGGGAGTCGCAGGTGTTAATATTAAGTTCAATGAAAAAAACGTCAATACTCAAGCGAGAAATATACATTAAATCGCAATACTCCAGAATTAGCGTCTTCCGTTTCTATTCTTTAATACCACAGGTTAGTTGTTGGTACCGATAAGAGCAGAAAGTGCTATTCTGGAGACCGTGAAGGTAGAAGTGGAGCTGACGTTTGTGCGAGACGCCATAAAGAGGGTCTTATTAGACAAGAGATGCAGGACCACTTCTTCGGCCTTACTCCTTGACGTATCTAGGGAACGTACGCGTCGATTTGGTGGCGCGTATTTAAAACCTTCTGACACACGACAGTGTGGAATGCAGTGGGAACACATAAAGAAGAGCCACCCATCAGCGGGAGCAGAAACTACAATTGGCAAGCTAAGTGAAAAATATACGCAAGGCAAAGTGAAGACTTCCTTCATAATCAATTGATGATCCTCTAACAAGATGAAATCCTTTTCTGTGAAACTATTCAAAATTATTTTCAAAACTGTGTTAAATAACTTAAGTGATTATTAAATCTTGAGCTTATTTGTAATGACTCCAATATTTAACGTAACGAATTTTAATCATTTTAAAGATTACTGCAATATGTTTTGTGCCCTCAGACAATTTAACTACACCATACATACTAAACAGCGCTATACAAGAATATAATAAGGAATCCACTTGACTGTAATATCAGGGTGGGGGCTTGAACGAGCTGAAAATAATAAGTGCTTAATTCCTTCACAAAAGATGACGGCAGCTTCAAGAATTAACGTGCTCAGTCCCAAATCAAGCATTGTTTTCGCTTATCTTAGGGAATATATTGTGCAAGTACTCCCTTTTAAATAGAAGTGTCCATTATTACCCTTCTATCTCCTACACACTCGTACTGCCAAGAGTAAACTTGTAGCGAAGGTAGATTACATTTGAAGTCCGAAATTAAATAATACTCCTGAGTTCTTGGCCTCTGATTTGGACCACTACTGCATAAATACCGTCACAGGGTATCCACGCTGAATTTTTTATAACGAAGAAAATATCACGTCATAACTGTCAGAACCAAACCTATTTTCAGCACCTATCTACCCCAGTGTTTCCCAAACGTTTTTCCGGGCCAGCCCGCCCCTTGTTTTTCTTCAGATTGCATCCCCATGTGTCCACTTCATGTTCATATCTTTCAAATCTCATAGATGTGTCTTCAAGATTACAAAATTGTTTTTCTTGAGTTGTTTGCTTACAATGCTACAATAAAAGGTCTGCCGACTGTGGCGAGAAATGGATATGAACGCACGTTTTTCATATAATCCAGATATACCAGGTTCGAAACCTGCTGCAGGCGGTTTGGTAGCAGATCGCTTTGTGTGGATTTTTAACAATGGTATAAGCGCCGTACCGTTCATAAAGCAATGGCAGAACTACCTGTAATAGAATAAAATTGTCCTAGAAAAATCACAAACAGCCAAAAAAGCCTGGGGGTTGATTGCCACGTCCTGTAAAGGATAACAACTAATCGTACAATTGCTACGCAATATTTGAATAGATAAAGCAGTTAATTATTAAATATTCCCAGTACCCCTTGAAAAAGACTTCTCCTACTCCTTGCTGCAGTTGGGAACTCTTCTGATATGGTGTACAAGAAACTATGGAACGAGCGACATCACGTTAACTCTTAGTATACCCCCGCTCAAAAAAATCCCCCTTACGTGTATTTTACCGAAGCTAATTTTAGTGAGTAGAATTTATTATACACGCACTGTCCACTTCAAATGGTTTTTCGCCGGTAATTTCCTAGGCCTAACCGTGAGCCACTTCAAGTGGCTTGCCGCCGTATACTAATATAAAGAATTTGAGACAGTTGTGGTTGGTTTCGGAACTGGAGGTAGCTGTGGGCGTTCAGGGTCGTGTATTCAGTTAGCTATGTTCTCATTTTAAGTGCTACACGTCAGGACCATGTATAATAAAACTGCTATTTTAACAGGTGAGCATAATGAATGTCAGTAAAACTGTCTGGTTTAGCATGAGACAAGTCCTCTCAGCCTACTCACTTACTACTAAACGCCACCGCTTGTCTCCCCCTTTTTACGCCCTATCTCCCCGTTTAGACGATCCCTCTTACCAAACTAAAAAAACAGAAAAAAAAAACAGAGAAAAGATGAGAAGAAGGGATGGAGAAAAAAAGAAAGCATAAAAAAATAGAAAAAAAAGAAAAAAAATAATAAATAAAAAATGAGAAAAATGAAAGTAGAAAAAAAAAAAAGAAGAGGAAAGAGTAAAAGAAGAAATAAAAAAAAAACATGGAGCAAACTAACAAGGACAGGAATACGAAGTAACCGAAAAAGAGAAGTATCGAGACGATGAAAAACCAAGCGAAACCAACCGCAACCCATAGCCCAATGCCTCACCTGGCGCCTTCTGATTTCACCCCCTACCCCCCACTATACCCCACCGGCTCCACAGCTTTGCCGTCGCCCTGCTCCACTCAGCACCCCCACCCTCGCCTTAACACCACCCCGTCCCCGCCTACCTCCCACACCCCCGCCGCTTACTCACCACCCCCCCCTCCGCCACCTTGCATGGCATCACCAACCCAATCGCCCCCCCTCACGTTCCTGAACCTCTTTATAAAAAACGTGCGCTACATCGAAATAACTATCCCCATCTCAAAGCCAAGCCGCCCATCAACCCAACTAAAGCAAACGTACCAGCCGCCTATAACTCCTCTATAACACCTAGCCCACGAAGTTTTCTTGTTCAGAATGACGTTCACCACATTGGAACATACACGATTGTTGTCATAGCATGTACTAACCGTTGACATGCATCACAACCCCACCGTACCTGTCCCGTTCCTATCACACGAACCGCTCACATATACTGGGACATAAAAATTAATCCTACAGTATCGATCTCCGTGCGGCCCATGCCGTAAACAGTCACTCCCTGACAATTTTTCTCGACTCAAATCAAACATACCCTTTGCCGTTCCAATTATGGCTCCCGTCGGCGGAGGAAGCACTAGATACTAAACATGGTCGCGCAAAACATTTCAGTTATACATTAGAAGGCTTGCAAACCTTCATATAGCTTCCTGGTTTACTAACCTGGTTTAAATAAAAATAATCACACACACCGAGATTATCAGAAATAAACATTCATATTTAAAAGAGATGCTCGTAAAAGCGTGAGCTGGGATTATCCTTGAATAAGCATCACTTGGGTCATTTAACGGGTCATATTTCCATTATCTCAAAAACACGTGTTTAAAAAGACAACACACATCACAAAAAACAATCAAAGTAAACATTTAAATGTTTTACGGCAACCACGAGGAACTATTGTGTAATTTAAAAAAAAAGAAGCCATAACGACAGCATGTATTATAGAGCATGTGAAATTAAAGAAGGTTGAGAGAGTCCGTTCAGTTTGTTTGGGTTACGGAGTCTTTGAAAAGGAAACAACAGAATTGATCAAATATTAATGTATCCATCCACTTGTAAAAACAACATGACATTAGGACCTTTTGTTGTGAGTAAGGGTTGGCAATTTTAATAGAACTTGTCTCAGATTATATCGTTACAATGGGCCCAGTTATGTTGTTTAAAAAAATAAGATCAAGCCAAAAGTCAGGAAAAATAGGTACAAGTACGAATCACACTTAAGCAACGTGGTTTAAAAATTAGTCCAGTCTAAGCATTGTTTAGGGTACTTCTAAGCAATGATGTATGCACGACGCACCTTCTTGAAGTGGCGAAACATGCAAGGTTTTATAGAATATGGAAACATTATAAATGTCATAATCATTATTGCATTTTTCTGTCATAATTTTGTGAGAAGGTATGATAAGGGGTAGCGGAAGTTTTTGTAAAAGAATGCTGTGATGGGACTAACCCTGGATCTACGGTTTAGATGATGTTAAAGAGCAGTGGTAGCCAAGCTACAGGTTCTTGGCCGACATCGAGAATTATGGTAAAGGGTAACACCCATGTCAGACCTAATAAAATCCTTAAAACAAAATAACGTTCTGAATTTAGTTTATAACCTATAATAATGAACTCACGGTACAGGAAAGCAACGGCAAACTAGCTGGTAATCATCGCACATGCATGCCAGGAGAACGAATGTATTAGATGCACCATCTTTGTAACTGAAAATGTATACCTGTGAAAATATAACAGATATAATGAAGTCTAGTTGTTTTAAATTTGTTTTGAGTAATTTGTAATATGACATGTAATGATATGTTAATTCAAACAATACCTTTGTTGTGTGTATTGTCATTGTGAAGAGTGTCGGCTTCAATCAACAATAAGAGTGCCGTCCAAAACAGGTTGGACCGAGGCGCAGTCAATGTATTTGAAAGGCTACTGGTCGGGTCGGGCCGGGATCTGCCTCGCGGCCGTAGTTTGAGTGTGCCACCGCTGATTGTAAAGTGGTGCGGGCGAGGACGGCAATAGTGACGATGCTATATAGGAAATAGTTGCGAGCAGGCTGTTGATGATTCCGATTGCTTAGGGGGGTGCTGTGTCGAGGGGCTTATCTAAAGCGTGCTTGTAAGAGGGCGCAATGAGCTTCTTAAGGGGATCGCTGTGAGAGGGTGTCAAGCGAGGCTTCTTAAGGTGCGGTAAAGGGGTCTTACTTACATAGTCGTTCCTACTTCTACCGTGTGCAGGTGTAGAGGTTATTATGGAAGAGAGAGCGCCAGACTATCTATGATCGTCTGTCTTCTTCCTCCTGGCCTGGTTTCCATTCTAGGTCCTCGTGATCCCTTCAAAGATAATTGTCTAATGTTGTCCTCTACCAGTTTTCCGGACCTCTGGGTCGTACCTGGGATGGTCCTGGATCCCTGGCTCTTTGTTTTTCCCATGCTTCTGCGTCGTGGTGCGTAGCCGATCTTCTCCCCATTTCCTGCAAAAAATGACATGGCCAAAACCATCTATTAAGTTGGGACTGTTTCTACTTGGGTCTGGCAGGGGTGTGATTTTAGGCCTTGACGTATGCGTCTGGTTTGCGGACCATGTCTCTTCTTGTTACATTCAACCAAGCCTTCAACCATTCCTCGATAAGACCCTCATTTCTGAGGTTTGGATCTGGCTTTTGTGGGTTGTAGTCATTGTGCCCATGAACCTCGCATCCATTAGTGTCAAGACTGGGACATAGGTGTGGAGCGGTAGTTGCCCAGCCATCTTCGTTTTCTTACCAACCTCCTATCTTTGAGCTGAGTGAACGAATCCTCGATTTATGGCCTAGAATGAAAGTCTCCCACCTGCTGCTGTTTTAACGAGTGTGTGCCAACTCTTCTTCTTGGGATGCCTCACCTTATCGGTCTATAATAGAGTCTCCTGAGATATTTAAAAGTGGTCGACCTGCCTCCAGGACCTGATCTTTCCCCAACTTAATCTGATGTTTTCTTTCTTCTCGAGTGATTATCACCATGGGATTTTTGTTTTTAGAAGCGCTGCACTTATGACCATCCTACTGCTCTTCTCTGGCAGCTCTTTCCTTCCAGACTTCAGGTTGGATTGGAGGATGTGCCTCTGTAATTTAGCAATCCAGGACAAAACAATGCATAAAGCAACATGCGTAGCTCTGAAATGAAAGACCTCTGTCCTCATCTTCCATTACCCCCCTGAATACATTTCATTGTTCCACCCTCCTTACATGCCTTGATGACATCGTCCATGAGAAGTATGAAAAGATAAGGTGACAGGATATCACCTTGTCTTACACCAGTGGTGCTTAACTGGTCGTACAGAGGACAATCCTGTAGAACATGCTCAGCAGTTTGTTTGTTTAATCCACATGTGCACATGGTAAATGCAATCCGTCAGCTTGTCTGTGTTTTACTTCAATAGATTGTTATGGCCCTGTCCTCTAAAAGGCAATAAATGTGGATCTATGCTCAACTGCCGTCAAGAGTGTAGCGTATCTATCCGTTGAAGTGATTCTTTCTCTTCTGAAACGATCTGGATAGCTCTCTTTTTCTCAAAGTATGTGATTTCATTATCTTCTTGTTCACATTCTCCACCCTTTTTTGCAAGTTTATCTGCCTTTTCATTTCTGGGTACACCACAATGAGATGGTACCCACTGAAGTATGGTTAAAACAATATGGAAAGGGTGTTCACTGAGTAAGATAGGACCAATTTAAAGAAAAAGATCGTGGAAGAAATATGGACTGACATTAGCCAGCACCACGTGTCTCTTCTAGGAACAGAAACTTCATATTCCATGATTCTTAGAACACAAGGAGAAATTTACTGAAATAAAGAGTTCCTATGGATTCACACATTTTACTTCAAATACACGCACAAGACCCGAAAGCTCAATATAATCTTGCAACAAGATTAATATGTTTTCAAGCTTACTTTGGAGTGGATACTGCAGACCTCCCCATGCCAAGGTTACTAGCTGTTTTCTTCATACCAACTTGCCTGGTGAAAACTTCAGCTTAAGTAGCATCGGCTGATGCGGAACATCGAGAATGACATGTATCTCTGGAACTCTTCCTTCCCCGCTGCGAGTACTGTGAAGATGTAGATAAGTAGGAAAAATGCAACAGCATTTTTTTTTTAAATTAAAAAAAAAGAGTATACAAATGAAAGCCAATTACTATGGTAAATGTGGACAATTTGTAAATATGCTAAGACCATCATGAAAATCGAATGTTATGAACTGAGCAAATGGAGTTACCAAGACTGCCTATAGGATGATATAAAACTGAGAGCCTGTGAGTTCAAACCATTGACTGGCTATGGAGATGACCTAAAAATTGAGTAATATGGTCGATTCCAAGATTTGCATATGGACCCATATTAAAAACTGAGAAATGTGATTCCAAGACATGCCTTATGGAGATAGGGGAAACTGAGAAATGTGATTCCCAAGGACTGTCCAAATGGAGATAATTGCCCAACATGAAAAATGTGAGTCTCCAGGGGGGGGGGTGGGGGGGGGGGGTGGGGGGGTGGGGGGGGGGGGGGGGGGGGGGTGGGGGGGGGGGGGGGGGTGTGGGTGGGGGGGGGGGTGGGGGGGGGTGTGGGTGGGGGGGTGGGTGTGGGGGGGGGTGGGGGTGGGTTGGGGGGGATTAGTGTGTGGGGTTGTAATACTGTGGTTTGGGTGGGGGAGGGGTGGTATAGGGGTTTTTTGATTGGGGGAGTTAGTAGGGGTTTAGATGTAAATTGAGGATTAGATTTTTGGTTAGTAATGGATTGTGTTTTTTTAGGGATAAATTAATTTTTTTTGGGGATTGTATGCTTTGGGATTAGGGTTTTGGGTTTTTGGGGTGGTTTTGAGTGTAAAAATTTCGTATGGGGATTCGCTCTAGGGAGGGGGGTGGAGATCAGTGGTTCTAAAAGATACACCAAGTAAATCTTTTCTGGTAAGATCCAACAAGGAAATATGTGGCGAGATGAGGAACAAATTATGGGAGGGTGAAATGCGGTGGTGAGAGTTATAGGGTTGGTGGGAGGTAGCGTTGGTACTGTGGGATTGAGTACTCAAGTGCAGGTTCTTCTGAGGGTTCATGGCCTGTTCCTTAGGGCAGTATTTGTTTTTAATAATACAGAAGTTGCAGTGATCACTCGCATGGAACAAGGGCATGCTCCGTTTTTAATTGGGAGCATTGGAGAGTTGGATATAGTGTGGAGCATGGAATTTAATTTATCTGCCTATGGAATGTTAGGTGCGGTTCTGCTAGTTGGAGGAAATTTTGGCAAGGCCGACCTATGAGGTCTTATGGTGTAGACGTTGTACATTATTCTAATCGTTTTGAGATAGTTGGGGGGTTGCGTAAATTAGTATCAGTTTTATTTTATGGGGGGGGTATGGGGTAACTGTTGTAGGAATTAGTCAAGATGTCCAAGATTTTGGGGGTGTGGATCTTTCGGTGGATGAATGGTTGTAAATGGGGGGGGGGGTTCCGTATGTAGGCGAAGGAGTTCCGTAGGGTAGGACTGTTGTTCGAATATTACAACCCAAATTGATTGTGGGTTTGGGGGTACTGTTGTAGATGTAGTAATACGAATGCCTACATATGTTCATCATCGGTATGTGACTCATCCGGATCAATTACAGCGTATTTGCCAACGTTATAACCACACTATTGGGGTTAAGACTTACAAATTTCTAATGTATCAAGCCGATAACCATTTAGATGTCTGATTATGCTCAGAGTATGAGTATATCAGGGGGTGTACATAAAATTCTGGGGTTTGATGAGGAGGGTTTAACAAACAGCAATATAGTTAAAGCACTAATGCACCAGCTTCTTGGTGTCTTTTTCGGAACATTAACCATACACAGGGGGGGGACTACTCTGGCCACCAAGGGCCAGGGCCCAGCACAAATTTTTACTCCATATCATGCATTTCGTAGGACAAAATTACGTATTGGGAATTGGGCCTCTAGGGGCTTTTGTCCTATGCCGTTTTCTAGTTAAGAAACTGTGAAGGCATCCTCGACCCAGCCAATATAAAAAAAGATTTCAACACACCGTTGTTTTCTTATTTGTACTGAAGCCCGTTATATACCAGTCAACACATGGAACAAAAGTTGGCTTTTAAATGGGGTATTCCAATTGAGTGATTAAGGATTTCTTCGGTAGCTATTCGGGGCGACCTGTCCGAGTCACTGAAATAGGGGAGGACTAAGATCCTGAAAAGGGACCACTAGCTGGCTAAGTCTGATTCCGCTTTGGTCTTTGTCAAACACGTTTGTGGGCAGTGCCGCGTTACAACTTTGATTAGATGCAATTTTATGGAGAAGGAGATCGCTCATCTGGGCTTGTTTGGGCTTTTCGTGGGCGTTTTTAACGCTGCGACTAGTTTCAGTTTCTTTTGAGTCCTTCCCTGGATCTTCCTGTCATATGTCATTGGATTTTTTCCCATAAACTGATTAGTGTAGAATCTGTTCTAGCAGTTTCTTACGATGATTTTTCTTCCTTTCTGGATTTGCATTGTTGTTTTCTTCACTATGTTTCTTTTCTCGCGTGTTGGGTTTGTTGAAAAATTTTCCCTCAAATGGGCATATGTTGAGACTACTCTCTTTATTCTTATTGCCTTTTGAGGAATTTTTTGATTGTTTTTTTCTTCGATCAGCTCTGTCCGCCTTCTTGGACATCTTGGGCGTCTACCCTGTTGCCTGGATTCGGTGCAGCTTTTCAATCTTTCCTGTCCATGTGTTTTTAGTGTCTCCTGCTTGTAATATCTATCGGGATTTTCTGAACCTATGCTTCGGTTTGGTTTCCTTTCGGGCTGTTTCGCTTGTTTAAACGATCTTTTTCCGAGTTGACCGTAGCAGGTTTCATTTTCAATAGCTTCTTTGGACTTACAGCGGTCAGTCTTTTGTGTAACTGTCGATCTGTCTATACGTGGCTTGTTTTTATGTGGACATCCGTCCGCCAGCTTTGTGCTGTGGGGCACTCAAGCTATATGGAAGGGGAATTTTTTCCCGAGTTAGAAGCTCCCTTACATTTTGAGTTCCTTAGTTCTCCTTGGATCTATGGGCAAGGGGCTGCCATCAGGGTTCCTTATAATGCCCCGTGGCTTCACGGAGTGCGTTTGATCAGGGTTAGGTTTTGCGTTAGAATGGGCTTATTGCTTTGTAGTATAGCCGCATCATTTTCGACACATGGGGTAGTCGACATTCTGGTGGTTAACCAGCGAACATATCGAGCAGAAGGGGTATGATTCTTCATTATCGAAAAGGGATGGGGGGGTAGGGATTGTGAATCCTGTGTTGTACTTGTGTGGGTGGTTGTTAATGAGTATTTCGTAGAGGTCATATATGTTGTTTGCTAGTTGCTTCAGTCTACTGGTGTGTTTCCTCTCCTGAGAGTTTGTAGTCATCACTAGGACACCGAATATGAACTCAGTTTGATATGTTGCCATGGGGATCCACTTTGAAGTCCAGGGAGTATTTATTTCAATTATTGTTCAGTGTTTAGAGAGCACGTGGTGCGGTGGAGAGCAGATTTATATACAGAGTAACCATGGTTGCGGCTTGACTGCAGAGCGCTCCCATAAAATAAATAAATAATAAGGAATTGGTGTGGTCTAGTGATTCTTTGGTTTTTCCATTGTTTAGGTGGAAAGATGATACGTGAGAAAAATTGGTAAAAAAAAAAGAACGAGTTAATACTGTCCCGAAAAAGACGTTTAAAATTATCGGGAAAAAAAAGAAGACTAGTTGTAAAAGGGGCGGTAAAAAGAGAACGTGTATATAAAAGAGAGATAAAATGATAGTGGGGAGGGTGCCCTGTGAGTTTAGCGAGGAGGCTGTGTTTCAGATCCGTAGTTATAAGATTTATGTCATCCTGTTATTAGTCAGGTCTCTTCGCGTATAGGTACTCCGAGAGAGAACCTCTAAGTAGGTGTTCCTCTTGTCTATTCTTCGGCCCGACTTTCTGCCCAGGGTATGCGAGACCAATAATTAGAGTATTTTAGAAGTAGCATAACGAGAACTCTCTTCATTACTGCAACTCATAGTGGGTATGCAACGACCAGTTCTCCTTCGCTTGGTTTTGTCTGGTTTGGCAATGTAATACATTCGGATGACTTTGTAGGTATGGATAAGCGTTTATCGTGTTTAATTCAGTAGTGACCGTGAACTGTAAGTGTTTAAATAGACCACATGTTAAAAAAAGTCGCAGACGGGCACTTTTGATCGAGCTAGAAATGAAGCCTGAATAAGAAGTTGTGTGCCTATAACCGATGTGATCTATTCACTATACAAGTGCATATTCATCGTAATTACTGTAATGCAAATGCGCAAGAAAACCGATTCCTTACCCAAAAGTTGACAGCGCTGAGCTTATTCGAGTAGCGAAAGGTAGGGGGAATGCCCTGATTGTACTTTATGTCTACTCACGTTTTGTCGGGGATTGTCTGAACAAAGATGTAAGTGGACATCCAATATAAACCACCTAGGAAGCCATAATTCGTGAGTCTAATGAAAAAGAAATGATAACTCGGGAGAGCAAAGTACTGAATCTGATGTCCGACCAGCTAGAGGGACTAGACCCACACTATCATGACATCAAACAACAATCACACAATACACCAAAGTGTATGATGTCTTCAAGTAAACACAAGTTTTTTTATAGGAAAAGGCTTTCTTAAGTAAAAAACAGCGGTAGCAACTGGCTTTTAACAGGTCGAATGTAATGCAATATATTTAAAGCTTGTGAGAAGAGAAGTCATTAACATCCTTCTCCATAGTCGGAACAGAACTGGCCTTACGACATTTTTTAAGATCTGCACCATACCGGCCTGTGTCATTGGGCTTGAACATCGCATTATTCTACCTTGAATTACTATCACGGAATTGACTGAATTTCCTCTACCTTTTGTGTAGATTCTGTTGTTGTGATGAGAACTATCTACAGCAACCTGTCCTTCTGTAAAATGTTGATTTATCTAAAGAATTATTGGCAGGGTACCGCTCTGTCGCGATAGTAGCAAAACCTATAACAGCTGTTCGCTACGACTTTTTGAGGTTTTCCATTCAATTTATGTCTTGTGGACTAGTCAACGTAGCCTGCCGGACTTTTGTTCCGAACATTGAGGAAAAATTCTCTCTAGTCGATAATGACATCGATCACTCTACATTGAAGACATTGCCTTTCCATGAATCTTGAATGGATTCAATTACTTGGAATTCAGTTTATTGTTGAATACGATCTGATCCGTCTCCATACCTCTTACTCAAACTATGCGAGAATAGCACGATCTGGAAAATTCAAATAGGATTCTACTGAACTTGATTTCTTTTTCTATCCCTTGGTCCACAAAGTGGGCGAGGCGATTTTCTATAAGCCTGACGGATATCCAGCTATGTCCAATAAATCGCCTGAATGCAGGAAATTCTCTAAGACAAAAAAAAAACAGGTTCGGCAGTCTTTTGGGTCTTTGTCCGGAATCTACCAGAAAGATACCTTAACACTAGATATGGTTCAGAAATTACTTGGATTGGTCGTTTCTGTCCCTTCGTTGAAAAACTATGTCTACACTCTTACGTGCCGAAAAGATAAGAGTGAGTGTTTGAGGATTCCCATCCGTAGCTATTTAGGGTGCATAAAATTTATTGAAAACATGTTTTTCTGGTATCTTCTCCTAGAACAGCTAATTTTACAGCTTGCCTGATGCAGATTTCCTTTTATTTCTTAGAGTCCACATGCCTCTGCTACTTTCGGGGATAGGTTGTG
Organism: Oreohelix idahoensis; assembly: GCA_024509875.1. NCBI lineage: Eukaryota > Metazoa > Mollusca > Gastropoda > Stylommatophora > Oreohelicidae > Oreohelix > Oreohelix idahoensis. The sequence continues at coordinate 463,362 of JAMPIV010014321.1, forward strand.
TTCAGTTTTGCAGAGCTTCGAAGATAATGCTTTGCTTCCATTCTATATTTCACGTCGTAAACTGGACAAGATACCAACAGAAAAAAATATTACCGCCATTAGTCCGAGCGGGAACTACTCTGCGTTGTGTGTTTTGGGACATTCTGCCAACTTCTAAAGTGCTATCTTAATTGGCAGTCGAAATTCGATATCCCTTCCACGGGACACAACGAGACTTTTGCGGTCTTATCTCAAAACAGGCAAATTTTGGAACGAGGAGTTATGGCAGTCAATAGGCCGCAAAGGACCCACTGCTCAGCCATTAATGACTGAGGAAAATCGAGAGGGCAGTTAAAAGGAAGTCAATATATCCAAGGTCCAAGTCGTTTTCAATGAGGGTAGAGTGAGCGCAGTGTTCCATCTCTGCATGCATTTGTTGCCTCCCGACGCACAGGAGTCGAGGATTCAGGTACCGGTATTTAACCGGAGTGGTAGACTGGTAGAGCGTGACGCTTTCAGATTTTATCCTGGTAAGCGCTGTTAGCTTGCACGAGAGGAAAACCCCAATAACCGTATTTACTAAGAGCATTAGCCAAAATCAGACGCCTCTGTAACAAAAATGTTGGAAAAAAAAATGAACATCATTAACGAAACAAAAATAAAGATAGTATATACTTTATGTAGACTATGGTCTATTAGCACTTGAAGAAGTAGAAGTGTGTGTGGCATGCGTATCTTTAATGTAGGCATTTTTTCCTGAGGTTGTGAAGCTGGGGACAGAATTTCTAAAGAAAAATAAAATAAGTTATAATAGAATAAACAAGCAGGAAAGGTTTAAACAAATCAGAGGAAATGGGTGGTAATTTAACTATAGCGTTGACAATAGGACACATTTTTTTTTTTTTTTAATATTTTTTTTAGTTTTTTTTTTTTTTTTTTTTTATTTTTTTTTTTTTTTTTTTTTTTTTATATTTTTTTTTTTTTGTTTTTAACGCTAAAATATTTATATTTATATTTTGTTATATAATTTTTTTTTTTATATTTATACAAAATATTTTAATAATATTTAAATATAATAATAAATAATAAATATAATGATTTTTTTTAATATAGATAAATTTATAAATATCATAATAAATAAATACTATAATATATAATAATATATATTTTTTAGTGTTGTTTGTTTTTTTATTATTTTTGTTTTAGTGATAAATTAATAAATATATAATATGATATAAAGAGTCTTTTTTATTTTACTTGACGAAGGCTGAAAATAATAAATCTAAAATAGTAAATTAATGTCGTAAATTCCAATAGATAATGATTTTTCTAAAATATGTATATTAAGAAGTAATCTATACAAGTTTACATATTTTGGAATTATAAATATATAATTTTTAATTCCAAAATTATAAATCCATGTCTGAAAAGTGCTGAGTTGATTGTAACGAATTACCATAAACAAAAAATATACATAAACTATTAGATTGTTATGAAGCGTATTCATTTTTTAATCTTTGTAATCATTCCCCAGGTTATTGATATATGTGAATTATAATATTTGTACAAACTATAAAATTTAATTGCATTACGGTGCGGATATATTTAATGTCATGAGAATAGCTATACATACTGGGATATTTAATATATGAAAATTAAGTTTATAAAAAAAAATTAACTTTCCTAGTAATTCACATATACAACCTATACAACCACTGCTATGTACAAACACAAAAACCCCACCCACCATCACTCAACACCTACCCCACAGATCAAATGAAGAAACAAGTCGCACCTGGGTAATCACACAATCATACTCACCCTCAATCCGTAAGAGTGACGTACCTGCAGCACTAAATTACGCTCGCAAACTACCATACCTAACATCCCCTCAATAATTCAACCCAACTGGCCATATAGGCCACAACACACCCAAACCCCTAACATGCCACCACACTGATCATTCTGTGCAACGGACATGTTACAAAACCCTCAGTATTATTCCCCCCAGGTGAATAGGGACCAAAAACACAACCCCCACCCTACACAGTCACACAATAACCAATCTTATCATTCTGTGTAATTGCTCTCTTATTTGTTAGGTTATGCTATTACCTATACCTAACACAACCCTGGTAACAATATCAATTGTGTTACACCCTAACCAATCAAGGACCATTCAAGAGTACACAACATATAACACTATAGTGGTGCCATCCACATACACTAAAAAAACCTAAATCAAAAAAAATAAAACGTAACGCGGATGAAATATGTAAATATCTAAAAAAACCACACTGTATGTAGTAACCGAGGCAATAATCTAACTAAAAAACACTATAAAAGATATCTGGCAAAAACATGCGTGTGTTTGATCTGTGCCATAGATAGGGGGATGGGGGGAGGGGAGATCGGTTTGTCGCAATAGGTTACTTAAAACAACAGTGACTATCTTCCCTACAAAGGGAACAAGTCACCACTCGTGGTTGGGCCACCACTCACGACACACGATCCACACCCACATATCAACAGCCACTCAAAATCAACCGTACAAACAAACCCACTCACACCTAAAACAGTTGCTGGGTGGTCCTCACTCCTCATCAGACATTAAAAAAATATGGCGCCGCGAGCACTATTCCCGGTCCTACGCAAACAATACTCACATAAAACCTCCTTGTGTGCGACACTTTATTTTCACAACAAACACCCTCCCATAAACAAGGCAAACCAAATACGAACTGGTTGGTTAATTATGTCGCTCGAAAAACACATCCCATGTAATACCGACACAGTACAACAATGCTGATCAAATAATCACCACCAACCTGGAGCACATATAAATACAGGGTTACTACACCACCCCGCTACCCACCCCACTGTGTAATACAATGCCTTAAACCCACGTGTACCTCCTATCCTACACCAATTCCTCGACCATTCCATCCTCACATCCCCCTATAGTCTGTACCATCACGGTGACACCCCCTGTGTCTAGACTCTTGCACCTTTCACAAAATCACCAGCCCCCAACAACTATAGCCCTCCAATACTCGCATGGCAACCACAGGGGAATATTACAAACCAACAATCTCTATCACTGCCACTACTGACAAAATACTAATAAAATTCGTGAGAACCCAAAACAACAACCCAAAACATCCCCAGTGGGAATGCATTAACACCTACTGCACATAAACACTCCCCCGCACAAATCCTCGTGAGTCAACTGAGTGAAAAACTGGGCAGGAAAAGAGAATGTCGTAAATCTACCTTGACCAATGGGGGAAAGATGATACCTGACAACCCCACACCCCACAGGTTTTCTGGGGGTTAGTCAAACAGAACTACATGGAAAACAATGAAAGTTACCGGCGTGCCACACGATTCAGTCAGCTATGACCCTGAAACTAATGTGTACTGCGTCCTGTGGTCAGTATCACACGGTATAGAAAAGGAAAGTGCCGTTCGAGCCTAAAACACCCAGTAACCTAGTGTGGGTTTTGAAAACCCACCGGGACTTATATCTGACAAAACGACCAACCACACAAAGAGCCATTGGTATGTTCCATGAGACCGGAATACAGCTCGCGGGCCACTTAGCCAGTAAGGATTGGGAATTGCACTACGGTATATGCTAACAATGGGGGGGGGGGGGTGAAATTGGGGGGGGGGATTAATTGACGTCCTCAATGAAAACGTTTTAACGAGGAACACTACTGGGCAGTGGCCCGGGATAGGACTACCTGCAGTGGCCAACACTGACGAGTTTACCACCACCCTAAAAAAGTCATACTGCAGATTCATAATATTTGCGTAAAAGAGTCAACGTAAGGAATCGTCTCTCAACCACGGCATAATTTTCATCATAACAGCAAGATCTAATAAATCAGGTAGACGTGGGTACAACTTGACCTCATACAACGACTATATGATCTCAGATAATAACACCGTTCTAAAACTGTAGATGACGAACTTATGTGGCCACCAATCCTGTGAATCAACAATAAGAACATCGTCAGCAACGCCGGCAACTGAGGCAAGCAGTTACATATATATAAGAATGGAATAGACATGAACAATGGATATGCATAAATACCAAGTACAGCAATACTTATACGACAGAAAAAATAATCACATCAAAAAACCATCAACCCCCACTCTACCCAACCAGTCACGGACCTGGCAAACACTTCACCAACAATTCGGCTCATACCACCAGTATTTAACAACTCCTCGAGTCAACAGAACCGATTTGGACCCTCCCAGTTCTCCCCCATCAACTGGAATAAAGACAGGTTATTCCACCATTCAAGATCAAAAATATATCATCCAAGTATAATAACGTGAGGAAAAACTTATCAATTAAAATAACATAATAATCACTACATAAAAAAATAAATTGTATCTAAAAATGGATGCAATAAAAACTGTATGCATTAAAAATAAAAAAATCATAAAAAATAACCAAAAATAGCAAATATCTCCCACTAGGATGGAACGCACGTGCGCACGAAAATGTGTGCATGCAATTAACGCAGTAAAAAAAAAAACAATTTATAAACAATAAAAAAATATATGGAGGGCGATATATGGAATAAACTAAAACAATGCCCTAATACACAGAATATTTAAAAGTATTAGGAACTATAATGTTATACTAGCTTGGGACGCTTAGTTTTTTAAAATAAACGGTAAACAAAAAAATTAAATATAACATAAAATCAAAATAATAAATTCAAAAACTCGAATGAAAAAAACATAGGACACGTGAATGGGCTTAATAGTCCCGGGAAATTATTAAAAAAATTCTAAGAGAGCTAAAAAAGAAAAAAACAAACATATCCGATTTAATAAAAAAAATGGTAAAAATATAAAAAAAAAATTTAAATAAAAAATGCCTAAAAAAACATATGGTTTAATTATTAGCACGAAATAGGCGTAAAACATTCAATAAACGTTGGAGTCGGATAGTGTGAATGGAATTATAATAATAAATTAATAAAAATAAATAAAAAAAAAAATACGTTATATAATTGAACATGCACAGGAATCAACTAGACATAACAAATACTTACAATCAATAATTTAAAACGAAATATGAAACAATGGAATCAAAATTAAACATAGGAATAACTGTAAATACTAAAATATTAACAAACAAAACTTAAAAACTAGAAACATTTATAATAAACACATCATAAATTAAAATAACAAAATCACACATAAATCGAGGATATTTAAACGTAAAATATAAGACAGTGGGTTCGTAAAATGTCACCCAAATGCCGAGAAAATAGTATCAAAAAAAAACTAAAACTATAAATAGAAAGATAAAGAAATAATGAAATGATAAAATTATATAATATAATAGCTTGGGTCATTATCAAAAATTATATTTATAATTAGTTTAAGTATATTTTATATAATTATATATATATAGTATAAATAAAAGTAAGTATTGAAATCCCGCGAACAGATGTTTGAACTATATAGCGATTGGACAATGTCCAGAGGGGTTCCAGGGGTGTACTGTTCTTTGAGTACTACAGGTGGTGTTACTACGAACGAATGATAATGGTCAGGGTTTAAAACAATGCCATAAAAGCCTCGATCCTATCAGGACTGATGGTAATTTATCGCGCCCTGGTGCCTAGCAGAGTGTAACGCGACATGAGGACATACCTGACTAGAAACTAGCTTCAAGATAAACCGTTAGTGGGGACAACTGAACATGGGGAATAAGGTCACATGTAGGGGTATGAGAATGGCGGCGCCGTTAAGGAACAAGTTCGACACTCCAAATTAATGATGAAGGGTCACAGCGAAGGCTAAAATGTTTGAACATTATGTCATTATTAGTATAACGATGTGTGTCAAGTTATATTTCAGATTATTTCGCATAATTCTTCAACTAGATATTTATTAATCGGCGTCCCTGTTGCAATTTTTCTGTTGCTCTATTTTATTTTCCTTAGAATGATGAATTACTAGGCTAAACTACTGCTCATGTATGGTTGTCATTTTCGATAGTGTGTGTGCACCAGTAAAATTAAGACCATGGATACACAACGTTGAAATAAATCTCCAATGATACAGTACGGAAGTGATAAAAACAAATGCGTAAGCAGCTAGAGAATACATGTCTGCTGCCCACGCCGCGGGTCATCCACACCGCCAATGGAAATTAGACATGTGTTTTAGCACTTGAAGCAAGGGTAATCGGGACACGGGAATGTGAAACGGAGATCAAAAGGAATATCTGACAGAACGCTTGGCTTGAAACTAGCAAGGCTGAAAGGGGGCGCAAGTGGTGGGGAAAGGAGTAGAAAAGTCACTGTTCCAAGTAATGTCAATAAAGTTAAAAAAAATCGACCGAGACATGTACCTTGGATCTTTATCAGCTCCGCCGAGACATTCATTGTCTTGGACGCTTGTTTGTCATATGACTTAGTCCATTATTTGAATGCAAGTGATGAGCGCATTGCCAGAAAATATTCGTATGTAAGATATATGAAAAGTAACTTTTTGCGTTAATAAAAATGTTACAGGAATATAAAACCTAGAGCTGGTGCCCGGATAGGCCCATACTTAGACAGTGGAAATTAATATGCTTATCATTATATAACGAGAGTGACAGGAAAAAATTACGACATATATTGAGAAAAGCAGACTTGGTGTCTTGGTTCGTCAATCAGCGAGGCGTACTAGTCATTGAAGATTAAAAAGACATGTCCAGAAGTTTCAATAAAATTGATGTGTGGCCTTGAAGACGCAAGTGCTAAAATCATAGAGTTGAATGAAGGATGATGGGTGGATGGTTGAAATATGTGTGCTAAAAAATCACTTTAAAGGCAAAATAATTGTGTATGGGTACGAGGGCAGGAAGTGTTGGTTAAAGAGAATAACCCGGATTGTGTATATTTATTTTGTGACACGCAAGTAAGGACCGGACGAACCCAACATACAATAAGTGTGCCTACTTATGTGACTGAGGAATGAATGAAATAGCCTTATTTGGTAGGATAAGGTTGAATTTTGAGAAAAAGAAAAGGAGTCAGTGATGGGAAGCAATATATTTTTGATTAAATATACATTATCAGTAAAATTATTACAGTGTCGGTCGGCATGAGTCACAATGTCCCATTACTCCATTATCAATAGTTTCCCTTTGGGCAATCTTATTTAGTATTGGCATCTGTAGTGTGGTTATGTGAGTGGGTTTGAGTAGTTTTTTATCCGCAGATATTGTCTTATATTAGTGAACTCTGTAGTTTACAGGCATCCCAAAGGACACTTTCATACGGCCAGCAGGGGAGCTAGGTGTTGTGGGAGGGTCCATTTGTTTCGAAGCTTGATTTGTTCTATAAGTGTTGTTACTGGTCTTCTGAGTTAGGACTTTGAAATTGTGTCTGGTATGGTGGGGACAGTTGGGTGGTGATATTTTGAATAATGGGTGGGAATTACGAGTTTCTGATCTTAGAGTACTGCAATATTAGCGTGGGTCTGTATCGTTTTTGATGAGTTATTACGGATGTCCGATTTTTAGTGTTTTTTCGACCGCCCCAGTTTTTTGTCTAGAGGTCATAAACAAATACATACAGTTCGTGCAGATAACGGCGAATGAAAATTATAAGGCTTCAGTCTTCAAACAGTAAAGCAAAGGTTAGTCGGCGGTTGATTGTGCAAGTAGCAAAGGATGCACTCTTACCCAATTCTAGTTTAGATCGAACATGAGGATGATCAGTTTATGACACAGTGGATAATGACAGTTCAGAATCTAGAAATGTATTTTGCCCAGCAGACCTATAGTCCTATGTCAAGACCATACACTGAATCAGGGATGAGGGATAAGTGAGGGCCGGGGATGTGTACTAGCTGGTTCTGGGTCAGTATGAGTACTACAAGAATGCACCTCGTTCCATGAAAAGATTTAGGAAAAAAGGTATTTTAAAAACTTCCCATTCCCATGTGGCCAGAAATGGATAGAGCCTGGGAATCTAGTGACATCAATACACCTTAAAGACTTTGCTATTATATCCGTGCAAGTTACTGATGGCTCGTATATACAAGTACAATGAATGAAGGTTTTTTCAGCGGTGAATGAGTATGTTTGTCGGCTCAACAGAAAATCGGCTTTTTTCCGCTGGTGTTACAGCCCTCATGATGATTTGTGTGAATATACAATTACCTAAGTGGATTCATTCGTGCAGTATCGGTTATGGTCAGATCAGTGCTCTTTTATATGAGCCCTTAATAGGAAATAGCTAGTGTTAGTACTGTTTTGCCGATATGAATAGCTGGTTCTGATTATGTCAGTCTAGATTCAGTGATTTAACGGTGATAAAAGATCTTGGTCATTGTCTTTAACTGGGTTCCCCCAGTTACATTCTCAGAGTATGTGCCCCAAGTTTTTTTGACTGTAGATATTTTTCTGGGGGATATTGAGAGTATCCTGTTGGTGTTTTTTTATGTACACCTTTTAATTGTTATTGTAGCGTTTTATAAAAATCTATTGAGAATTACAAACATGCATTTCTTAAATTTAGCTGAATTTATCGACTTATGGCAGCGCTTTTTGAGCCCCTCCATCTAGGGAGTTATTACTGTATGCATAAAGATAGTACATTTACAGGGAGGGGGATCAGATGTTTATAGGGAGCTCAACAAATAGGAAAATGGGATAGATGGTGTATGTTGTCGCTAGTTTGGCCCAGAATATAGCCTCAGGTTGTCCTTGTAGTATGTGTGCTCCCAAATAAGAATTACATTTTTCGGTATGGGATAACGGGTGGGGTAATCAGGGTAATGTTAGCTAGTTTTTAATGTTAATAATGGTGTGTCATAGTGTAAATATGGAGTTGGCTGAGGGATGCGACGTTTAACAATGTATGTTTTCAGGACCCTATATCATGATAAATATGCTGTTCTGAAACCTTGGTATGATATGTATGCGAATACTGTGGGCCACAATGGTCAAAATCCCAATCGAGTCCTTGGTGGTACAGTAGCCTTTCAGTATAAAAGCAATTATCCTCTGATCCACTTTGGTTGTAATTATCCAACTACCCATGAAGCCAAATGGATGTGACTCAGAGTAATGCAATTAAAAGCATTATTAATATTATGTAGACAAGTTTATTAGAATTGCATTAATAATTATTTTCTTGTGTTAATTATGGTTAAAACTCATGCCCAGTCAGTTTATAAATTAATTTACATGTCAATTTGACCTCTATATTACTGTAAGATACAGAAAAACCAGTCAGCCTTCTCAATCTTAGTACTCTGGTCATTGTCAATGTGAGTCTCTTGTGTTTGGTCTGAATGTGGCATAAAAAAAAACATATTCTAAAGTAACCAAAACTCCCTGGTAAATTGGTACAGGCAGTCAAGTACGCTTCTAAAGCACAAATTCACTATGGTAATTAACGAATTCCATACTATAACTTAAAAAATTCAGAAACTCATCGCATAATGTGGGGGACGTCTGTGCAAGCTGGTATTTCCCCTCAAGATCAGGGTTCCTCGGTAAACTGAGACAGAATATTGGGGTATGAGCTCACGGACTTTTGTTCAAATTGAAATCACTTTTCGACTGCCACACCCGGCTTAACAGTGGAGTGTTAATTTGGTTTTGATGGGCCCCAAGCATTTTCTTTGCACCAAATGAATACAAGGTGGTCAATTGTCTTCGTATGTGGCATTCCAAGGTAAAGATGCAAAGCGGACGCTATTGGGGTCCAAAGTTACTGTGCATAAAGTGGTCACATTCTACTCGAGTCCATGGGATTAAACCGTCGATCCGTTTGGGTGGGTCATGTTACTTTCTTTGGTCCGTCTGAAGGGGACCAGTAACTCGCGTGTCGATCATTAACGTAGGCATTGTGGGTTAATGTTGACATGAGGTCAATTCGTTGAATGGAACTAGGGAGTGACTGGGAGATATGGAGGGGTCCATTGAGGTGTTTGTAATGCAGCGGATTGAAACAATCAGGTTCGTTTCATGCAGGAGTGCAGTTCAATCGTCAGGAGTATCTGCTAATGGAAGAAGATTGCTGTGTGACCGTGCATCAGGTTACATGTATTTCCGTTAAGTCCCATCGCTGGCTAATATTACTAGCATACATACATCTACAGAATTAGGTTGTTTGTGGCAGGGCTTACTTCGGTGGGGTAAAAAATCGACGTGTGGCACGAGGTGTGGAATTTCAATAGAACAGTATGGGGGGTTATGGGGTTATGTTATTGGTGGGGTATGGAAGGTGAGTGGGAAGTGGGGGAGGTGGAGGGGGGGGGGGGTAGTAGGTGGGGGGGGGGGGGGGGGGGGGGGGGGGGGGGGGGGGGGGGGGGGGGGGGTGTTGGGGGGGGGGGGGGGGGTGTTGGGGGGGGGGGGTGGGGGTGGGGGGGGGGGGGGGGGGGGGGGGGGGTGTGGGTGTTTGGGGTGTGTTGGGGGGTGGGGTGGGGGGGTGGGGGATTAGGTTTTTTTTGGTTGGGGGTGTGTGTGAGGGGGTGGTGGGGTTGGATGGGGGGGGGGGATATGTGGGTTTGGGGGTGGTTTGGGTGGGTGGGTTTTTGATGGTTTTTGAGGTGGGTGTTTAGTGGGTTTTACATAGGTAAATGATAGAGTTATGGCGAGAATAGAATGATGGTCAATCTCTTGGCAAGGATCATTAGGTAATGAGGTATTAAATATAGTGTGGGCGTGGAATCATTATCGGATTGATGTTTCCCGGGGAATAAAAATAAGCAAACTGAGGCGCTAAGGGCATTAGAAATTTGCGTGAAATAGTTTGAAACAGGGCTAATGGTTAGTACTCAGTACCTCGCACGTTGAACAAGCATGACCTCAAGGTCATATGACCCCCAAAGAAGGTTTTTATGGTCCCACGAATTTTAATATGATAAGTGTTCCATACCAGTGGGAGCGTGTTTATCTAATTAACCACAGATTAGATGACGTTTAGTGATTTCGGTTACTGGCACCATCAATGTGTGCATTGAGATTATATAACTTATTTCGAGTAATCTCTTGTTCTATCAGGAATTTGCCATATCTGTCCAATGAACTAATTCATGTGTTATCTAAATGCAGTTCTGCGATGCTGTATGTCAAAAGTTGGCTTCTAACCAGTTATGGTAGACCAAATCTCAGGTAGTCTCGGCGTGGCGCCTAATAAACCTCGCGGGAATTATGGACGCTGTACTCGTCACGAAATATCGTTCCGATAGGGTTCGTGCATCTGTAACAATTTATAGCTTATGATCACGGTTTACTCCAAATAGACACACTAGTTTCTGTTACTATCACGCTAATAGAAGAGAGAGAATGTAGAAAAAGAGAGAGTTGGTGAGAGATCAGAAGAGAGATAAGAAAGCTTGTGAGAAGGTCTATGCTGATACAACGGAGACATAGCAGTAAGAGAAATAGCAAGGCACAAAACAAAATGATGTTTTTTAATTTGTTTAATTTGCGCATATAGGTTGATAAATATATTTAAGATCATAGAAAGATTGTGAAGCGACGAAATAGATTTGTTATACCGAATACATTGCAGTTGCATACTAAGACAAAATTTGTGCCTCCTGTCTGTTGAATCGGACGTATAGTCGCTCAATGAATTACAGTGGGTTGTGTATTCACACCTGTATGTTCGATTGTGGACAAGGATCGTACACCAGCAGCACATTGACGTGCTCCATAACCTACACTGTCAAGTGTTATCCCCTCGCGTCTGCATTCTTGGCCCCTCCCCTAGGATACCCCCTGTCACCCGCTCGCAAGTTTGGCTGCGGCCGCCTTCCGAGCTACTCTACCTCAGTGTCCCCGAATGCTCGAATTTTCCCAGTTGAGAGATCATTAATCTCGTGGATATTTTCCATCTCATATCCATGGTCGTAATGTATCCATCCCCATAATCCAAGATAAGCTCTAGTTAATCGCAAAGTGTGTTAACTTTACCTTTGGTATTCTTGTTAAATCCGTGTGCAAAACAGGGTACCACGTTTAAAGGTTCCGACATTTGTGGCATTTAATGCAAGGGTAGGGAGTGGCAAAATACCTTTTCCTAAATTATGTTGACTTAACTACCCGGCAAATCGAGTTTTGGGAAAGTTTGTTCTATATTTCACCTTGTGAGTTACGATTTTCTGTTTTAATGAAATTTTGCACTAAGTGCTGAGATTCTCCTTACGTCACTCAGGACATCGAGGCACATAGTTGTCTGTGTCAGCGAAAGATAGATTATGTCGATATTTCATAACCAAAAGAATTGCGCGATTAAACCTTCAAGGCAAAGGAGAGAGACAACTTACTTCCTAAAGACGATACTCTTAAAATAGCTTAGTTCCAAATTTCCTTTGAACTACTTACGTATTTATCTAAAATTTAGTGGATTGGATTTTGTAAACCACAGAGCAGCTTTCCAAACTTATATGCATTTTAATATTCAGCATAAGAATTTTTAAAAACTTGAGCCTGGCAAGAAAAACAGGGGAGGTTTGAGATAAGAAAAGCTTTAGTAATTCCTAATGCAGAGCAAACAATTATTAAAAGTAACACTATGAACAAGATGCAGGTAAACGTCTTGTACACTAAGCATAGCTTAGATTACTAGGTAATAACAAGGATAACGCAATGCACAATATTGTATCACCTTGCAAAGTCTAACACGAGCGTTTAGTTACCAAGTTTGGATGTCTATTATGCTGTCACAACACAATGGAATGACACATAGTCTTCGCAAGAAGACTTTGATAAGCATGAGAAACAAACTTGATGATTGGAAGTGACGTAATCCCAGAAGACTTTGATAACACTATGTATTTAATAGATATGGGAGGAAAGACACTTACGGGTCAATGGCTTGTCTGTGAAAATTGAGGAAGTCTATTATTGTTTTGTTCATTCAAGAGGTGGAAACGTGATAAATCATGATAAAAGTAATTAGAAAGCAATATTAATTATATTGGCATCTTCTAAATAGCTGCATAACTGAAAAGTGGAAAGCAAGAGATGTTAAGTGTAGGTTGTAATGACAAGTGAGAACAGTTTGGTCTGTCACTCATGCTAAAGATATACAGAATAAGTCATTCTTACGAGAAGTTTGAATTGGGGGCTTTATTTTCGAACAAAAAATACAAGAATCTAAAACAATTGAAAACTGCTATTATTAAATGCTGAGATTTCCTTCTACTTCTAGCTTTCTGGTTTTCGTTCAGAAGGTAATCTTTAACATTGGCGGATCTGTCGACTAGATATCTTCTCCATTAAAAGCAATTCGACTATGGTGCCCCCAATATTTCAGAGTGGAGCTCAGCATCGAGTAACAAGTACTGTTCGTCTGAATTGGGGCCTCTAAAGCCTGGCCTCTGCCAGTAAAGAGGATCAAATTTTTGTTTGGTCATTAAGGACCCTCCTGAACTATCTTTTCTACAGTTTATCGACAACTCTATAAGGCTCCCGATAATACCTGACTAGAAAGGCTACACAAGTTGGATTCTACAGAAAGCAAAGGCAGAACTCCAAGGGAACACGGTATTCATGAAGCCTAACTTGACTCAAAGCATAAATAGCCAATGATAGAGCATAGATCTTTAAACCTTGATAGGACCTCCCCATCTACGGCACGGGTATCGTTGTTATGAATTTGGCTAATAAGGATGCTGCCGTACAAATGCCACTGACTCTTTTCGATGCCCAACTGCATGACGCCTACAGCCACAGATAATCTGTCAGTGCGGTGTTGAATGAACATGACGGGACGTCAATACGTTGACCCTTACAAAAGGAAAGGCATCCAGAAATAAATATCATGGGAATAAGGATTTTCTTTAAAGGGAAGAAAAAAGACAAGAATTCTCTTTTTTTTTTTTTCAGTGAAAGAGAGGCTAAGACATTGTAGAAGCCTATAGTTTCTGGTAAAATCAGACATTCGCACCATAGAGAGACTCTGACAACTATAACCATGAACTCGCAACCCTTATTCTAGATGAGTTACGTTGATAAGTTCAGATCTGATTAATAAACTGAAATGCAGGACTCCATTCTTTTGTAACCATTTTTACAACTGATAGTTAATATCGAGAATAGAATAAATGTGAGTATCCATGGGGTCAGGAGTGAAGACTAACCAACGGGGAATGTTAAGAGGTATGTGATACACTCAAAAACTGTTCGTTGTCTCGAATAGGTAGTCTAGTAAGATAGAGAAGGAATAAGGCTTTTACTCATGGATATCCAATGCTGTTTACCATATACATAATATCCGAAAATGCATTAGGCAGTCATATCTACAATTAGTAGATAGATTAATCTGGCAAATGTTAAGTACCGTTAATTTCATGCTTTAGATGACCACAATCGACCCGATAGGGACCTATAATTGACTGTTGTCAGACCGCTGATACACCGAACAGATGTTAAAATGTCTAAGTGTGCTTCGAGTAATTAGATTTTACGTCATGAGAAATCTAGACCCCATAGTCTGGTTTATCCGAAATGGACATCTGTTTTAGTTACTTGTTGTCAACCTAGATAATTTTTGTGGGTCAGCACGCCCAATAAACAGAATCGTTAGTCAGCCAAACTAATTCTTAAAAGATATAACAGAATGGAAACACGATAAGCATCATACTCTTTCCTTATCTCAGTAATAAAGGAATCTTACACCGAGCGCATATTTACGAACTCGTATATTACAGATGTGAGTAGACGCACTTTGTTCGTACTCTTCTTCCTATTCTAAGTTCAAAAATCACTTCGGACTGGATGACCACATTGTCGTAGATTTTTGATAGGAGAATTAAGACTTGGGTTGGTCCCTTCTGATCTAGATTTGAAAAAGTGATAGTCACAGTGAGAGATAGTAATAGCAATAGATTTCCACGAGTGGAGATGGGTAGGAAAGACTGTGTTATAGAGGCTGTCTCTGAAATCGAGGAAATCTTCTCTCTGCTGTTTCACCTATCTTCTACGACAGATTTAGAGGAGTCAGACAGTCTAAAACACACCACACTACACAACACACACATATATATATATACATATATAGGTAGGAAACCTATAATATATATATATTACTTACAAGATATAGTTCTTATATCACTCACGTAGCACGCACATACAAGACGACAGTTATACGTACAGACGTGGGAAACTATAACAAATGATTATACAGATAATTTGGAACGAGCTGACCAAAAAACGCGCTGATTAAGTTTCTCAAAAGAAATTTTAATTATCTTAGTATTAAATTTCTATCACAACACATAGAAATTACATCAAGCATATACAAATAGTCATAAAATCATCAAGGAAATTGCTACAAGAAATGATAGACCCCACAGTTTGATCTTCCCTCGAATGTTTTAGCCCACAGTCCTGTTAGGAGAAAGATGAATAGCCCAAAGGAGTCATAGGATATATATGATTTGGGTCTAATATGAGTTTTTCCCCTTTTAAAGGTATGGACAGACTTGATATCTCTGCTCTATTTTAAGGGAAATATGGTTAGCAATACTTGCATAAAGAAAGTTGAGACAGCAAAATGGGTGCCAAATTACAAAAATAAAGAAATCACTCAGTCCTGCATTCACTCTATTCATTCAGCCGTGATCACGTGCATTTGTTTATACTCACAGCTTTGATAGCCACTTCTGGAAACACAATTTTTAGGACATTCACATACAGAATCGTCAATGGCAGTCTTTGACCAAGAAATCCCCAGTTCCAAAAAGACGGGTTGAATTATCTGCTTCAGGGAACGATTCATTGGGTGTTCTTATTTTTCGGATGTCTGTTTAGGTCACATTAAAATTGTCCAGGCACGAACATTAACAACGAGCACAGTGTCAATAGCTTAGGTTTCTAGAAATGAGGAATGTCAGATCGGTGTCTTTTTTTTCTGGTTAGGACTTTATTTGGTCACCACACCACTAGTCAAAACTCCGTCGGAATGTTACTGACGTTAATATGTTACTTGCCACACGGGCTAAAAATGTACTTGAGTTGTTTCTCAGGAAGAATTAAGTATGGCGCGATAGGCCTGTTACTACATTTAACCTTTAGAGTACTTGTAAAGATTATGCACCAAGGCTTTTAAGGAAAATGTTTTAGTTCTTCACAGATATCACTCATCAGTACTTAACGCTGGCAAAGTTTGGGTCACCCCACTATTCACTGAATAAATTAAAAAAACACATATAAAATAATTATACATACTATGTACTTGTTATAACTTACATTTTAAACTGCAAGCGTACAGCCTGACTTATCATTTAAAACTTCCCGTGAAATAAGTTATATACAAAATCAATCATCATGAATTATGAATACGTATGTATTCCGTCAATACTCACTGATGTAGCATTTCAGTTATAAGTTAATTTTAAAATATATTCTCGTCTGATTATTTAGCAGTTAAATTAAATTCATTTATGGCTGCATGAGTTTAAGCTAGAAATATAATTTATTCTGCTTTCCACTGAAACACGTCACTAGAAAATAATACAGACTATATTTTAATTCTCTCTGCACAAAAGAACTAGTGAAATATGGAATAAGCGATTTAACACTTTAAACACTTCACAAAATACTAGATATCTAATATAATATTTACCTCCGCACAGAACTACAGATTAATACCACGAACTAGAATCATTCAATATAATGGTAGTCTAGAACTCGGCAAAAATTGCCCAGAAACTAAAGACTTTTCAATACACAAGATATTCTTCTAGCCTGGCGATCTGTCTACTGCAGATTTAGGAGTACGAATGAAAATCTAGTTTCAAACTCTGGTTAATATCTATGAAACGGACAAAGATGAGTGCTATTTCCAAAACCACGCAATAGCTTCCCCTTTCCTTAACACCTACGTACTTTAGACGCTAGCTCATAACTGCCAAAACGTGCGTCTTCGCACCTTACGCCAAAAACTAGCCAAAAACCCAGACTATATGTCTCCTCATCATGTCTGACAGAGTGAATTCTCACACGTTTATGTCGAGAATCTAGCCCAAGAGCGCTGTGTCATGAGAGAAGTATAGACACCTGTCTGCTTTCTGTGTCTGACCAGACCGTATTCTAACACTATACGCTCGAGCAGGGACTGACACGATATGTAATAGATGCGTCACCAGTGTATGAGAAAAACGGTAAAGTCAGAATGGGAAAGAAATATATTTCTCGCAAAGGAACGAATGCGAAAAATACGGGAAAAGGATACAGAGTGATAATAAAATAGAGGACACGGGTGGAAGAAAGAAAGAACATAGAGAAAATTTATTGATCATAAAACCCTCTGTGACACAGGGCACCCCACTGTTACAGCTGGATCTCATTCAAGGAATGTAACATTCTCCGCGACCTCACGGTTCCAGTAAGCAACGAACTCCACGAGTTGTCACATAATACCTGAAAAATTACAACCCTCTTCACATCGCTCTCTAACGGGAATTTAACTCATGCAGTGTATAACCAGCACCCACAGTCTATCGTTGTATTGTGCAGCAGTGCTTCCCTACTCGCCTATTTAATGCAGGTCTGAGCTAAAAGGGAAATTCAATAAATTATCGACACAGCCGTGCCAGCAGAAATTGAAATTATCTTACACGGATTTCGCAGTCGCAACCCAGACCCAACCGGATTATGCAATCGAGTTTCATCTACGAGGCATGTCTATTTTATTTCCACAGCGCCTGATAAGAGCGCAAAAGAGACGGACGGTTGTCCTAAGTTGACCTCGCCCTGTAGGTTTCTGGTCATTTAAACCCCCGCGTGTATTAGTAGCGTTCAGAATATAGACAGAGTAAAACAGCCCTAAGTTGGTTTATGCTAAGTTAGCCTGTGTGATGAAGACGGCGCGAGGATATCGTCTGCAGTGGATTTAATATAAAAGACACTGACTGTGTTATTTGGTAATTCTCACACGCAGCTGAAGGATTGTAACTCTCTGTTTTGGTTGGTGTTCTACAGGAGGGTTTTGGTGGATTGTTTCTTTTGATGTATGAATGGGGCCTACTTGTGGGTTTGTTCATTGATGTATGAATTGATATAATTGTTAACTATGATATTTGATCAATTAATGTTTGCTGAGATTTTTTTATACAAGCTAAAGAGAACTTTAATACATTTTAACCGTTTGTTTATGAGCATACATATTTAGACCCTAGCTCTTACTATATTCTGTATCTGTCTGTGAGAAGGAAGAGATCGTAAGACTATATAAGTGTGTGTGGACTTGGAAAGGGAGATAGCTTTAATAGATCTTCTTCTAGGCTGTCTGAAATTTTCCCTATTTTCACACATTATCTGTGTTTTCTCTATAATTCTGTTCAATCACATTGTCGATTTCACTCAATTTGTCGAAATTGACGAATACTTTTAAAATCAACACACTCATGACAGGAACCCAGACAATTTTAAAGCTTATATTCAGGGTACAGGCCATTAAGGCCTATATTTTAAAGATAACCGTACATTTACCCAAAAAATGCTTGTGATTAAACAGCTGTTGAGTAATTAGTCAAACTACATTCTATTTAACTATTTACAGTTTTCAGCCTTTTAAATGTTCTGTAGACGCTGACAGTTAAAACGCTGCTGGCTTTAATTCTTCTCCCGTATTTGTCTTGACGAGTATACTTGCTTGAATAAAGATATTTTCTATAAAGATCAACCAAGTGTCTATGCTGAATATTTTTCTTTAAAAAAGATTCATAAATTCTCATTTTCTTAAACAAATTCCGAAGTAGCCTACTTTCGAACATTTGAGTAGGTTTCCCAGCCTTCGCATATCGCTTAGTAAAACAATCGCTGGTTTATCCAGCGTACTTATGTGGGAGCAGTTACATCCTGTTGTATATTCCGGCATGTAATGTATGTCATGTCGGCGTCTGTGGCCTAATGGATATGAACGCAGTTTCATAATCCAGATATACCAGGTTCGAAACCTGCTGCAGGCGGTTTGGTAGCAGATCGCTTTGTGTGGATTTTTAACAATGGTATAAGCGCCGTACCGTTCAGAAAGCAATGGCAAACTACTGAATGAAAAAAATTGCCTAGAAAAATCACAAACAGTCAATAAAAGCTGGGGTTGATTGCCACGTCCTGTAAAGGATAAGCAACTAACTTTATAATGTATGTCATTTGTCACAGTTATGACTCAACTGATACGTGAATCTAGGTGGTTATAGTTTCTCGTTCCTTACTTTTTTCCGACCGCTTTTCTATTTTTTGCCGGGTGGTATGGAACTGTGTTCAAAATGTAATATTGTATCGGTGTAATTCTGAATATACCGGTTTCTTGATAGTGGAGTGGTTAACACAGCCCTCTTGTCACATGGGGGGAGAACTCTTAGTTCGGAACCCAACTACGACAGACCTAGAAAGTCGGTGCGTACATTTATGTACCGTATCTGAAGTAATTATCCGCGTTATGTTTAGCCGCAAAATATGAAAGATACTTCTTTTTCGCTTTTTCTTTTCTTTTTGGTCTGTAGCCTATTTTTGAAAGTTATTTTCGTTGCGTCTGTGGCCTAATGGATATGAACGCAGTTTCATAATCCAGATATACCAGGTTCGAAACCTGCTGCGGGCGGTTTGGTAGCAGATCGCTTTGTGTGGATTTTTAACAATGGTATAAGCACTGTACCGTTCAGAAAGCAATGGCAAACTACTGAATGAAAAAAATTGCCTAGAAAAATCACAAACAGCCAATAAAAGCTGGGGTTGATTGCCACGTCCTGTAAAGGATAAGCAACTAACTTTTTTATTTTCGTTGCATACATTATACTTTAAAGCGGAAGGTTTCATATTTAACAACCTAATCTAAAGAAGTCCACGAAGCATTGTGGGTCACAACAAAGTATTTACGAGCGAACTGCGACATTAGGGGGAACAAGTTGATGTAATCAGCATTGTTTACATTTTTTGTAAGGTTCTAAAATTTTATTATGGGTTTTCTACAGCGATTAAACGCAAATCTACGTTTTAAGTGGAGGAGCTGCAGTGAATTTTAGGTCAAACTCGCAAATAAAAAAAAAATGAAACTATGATTAGTTCACTTTCTGATAATGTGGGAACTCCCGAGTTCAAATATATCAAAACAATTAGTCACAGCGGATCCCGAAAAGGATGTATTTTGATTCTGAAAATGATATGTCCGTATGAAAATGTAAGCCTGCTTGTGTTAAGAGGAAACAACGTTAATTCCCTGAAATATTTGTAGTTGTTGTTGCTAATTGTCATCAACATCGTCGTCATCATCATCATCGTCGTCCTTTTCACCCCCCTAATACAGCACCTAACCACTGCTGCAGCCGGTCATCTTCCACGAAGCCTGCACCAAACATTCACATGCTCTTGCAGCAGGGATCTCTGTAATAATATGTTTTACATGATGATGTTGCCGGCTCCGTGCAAAAAAAAAATATTCTTCTTCTCGTACTGCTTGTGGAAGCAGGTAGTATTAATCCTTTCTTTGTCTCTTTAGTGATCCCCGGGAACAACAATGTTATTTAACTGCTTATCTATTCATGAGCTAGGATGATATTTGACAAAACTTTCCATTGCATTTTAAAATTCATTACGGCTTTCTGGCACGTTATCTAAATTATTAATGTTACAAACAATACTGGTGAGTCTGACGAATATTTCACTCCTGTTTTTTTTTTTAAGACACGAACTCTCACGTACTATGGCTCAGGTTGTACTGACTTAAGGTGAAAAAGAGGACATATACAGGGAAAATAGGACTGATGGTCACCCAAAGCTTTAATATATAACTATGAATTTCCTGCTCAAATTCAGTGATCATAACTGAAAAAAAAAAGAAAAAGAAAGAAAGATAAAAAAGGCCGAAATGAATTAAAATATGACATAAAAATCTAGTAAAGCACCCTTTCCTTGGCAACTAATGGAATAATACTATCAAACTATGCGTTATTTTTGTTGACTGTCATAAATGGGTGCTTGCACCCAACAGAAGGATTGAAATGGTACAAGGTCACCGACGTGAAACGAATGCCAAGAACTGGATAAGTACTAGTGAAACGAGGTAACAAGAAGACGCTGGCAAAGGATGGGACATACATTGATTAAACCTGTTGATAGCGTTACAAGGCAGTCCTTGTTCTGAAACACACGCAGACGAGAGCTGGAGACGGAAATTAAAATGATGAGAAAGACTTTGAGATTATGGCAGACGACATGCAGACTTGGTGGCATATGTTTGTTGAAGGCCAATGCCCCCTAGGGAGCTGGAGGGTATTGGTTGACTGATGTGTTATTCACCATTCGCTACCATTGAGCTCCTTGTGGGAAAATAAGCGTTGACAAATTCCCATCAAACTCCACTGTCCGTGCCATCCGATCAGGGTATTTCCTAACCATTTTATTTCTATCTCCTTTTCCCTTCGTTTTCCGGTCCTCCGCTATTTGTCTTATCGTGGGAGTTCAAGAAAAAAGAAGCGTCTTGTAATGCTATCATTTGCCTTAATTAGATATGTCCTATCCCAACATCACGTGTCTCTCACCGCTCGTGCAACTGGTATTTAGTTCCGCATTGGTGATCTAGTTGTACTATTGTAATCCTTTTATTTAGTGCAAGCATCAATTGATGAATGTTTATCACTTCTTGGCTGTCGATTTGCTTGGTATCCATGTTTCAGCGCTATGTTTGTCACTTCTTGGCTGTCGATTTGGTTGGTCTCCACGTTTCAGCGCTATATATTAGGACTGGCTGTACATTTGAGTTGAAGATTTTCACATTTAGACTTTATTTCCATTTTTTCCCCCAGTCTTACCTTGGTCTGGTTTGATTTTTGAACCATGCACTTGAAAACTGGTGTTAGTCGTGTGCACGGGATACCCGGTTCAACCCCATATGGCTTATAATTAGGGCAAATAGTGTTCATCATTCTATATAGCGTATTACACTGTTTTTCTTGTGTTTTGGCTCTTCCAGGCTGTAATTTATCTGCCGTTTGTTGTGGCATTGTTTAATGTCGCTAGTGTTTGTAATGTATCCTCTTCCATGATACTATATTGCTCTCTCTCTCTTTCTCACTACTGACATTCTTTTCAATATTCTTATTTTGGTTTTACCGTGTCCCTAAAATGTTGTCTACATTGCTGTCGTGAAACGAGTGTAACCCACTACTTTGTTAATCACTATGTCGAGATACAGATTTGCTTCAACCAATCAACTTGCACCGTTCACCAGTCTCTGAGACAGAATAAATTATACTGTTCACGCAGTTCACGCAAGATGGCGGCTAAGAACTGAATAAAATTAGGCTGTACAGCGCTTGAGACTAAACCGGAGGAAACCAATCAACTTGCTCCGCCAGGAACCAACCGAAAGCTTTCCTCAAGTATTTACTTGCCTATATAATCGGGCGGATTTTATGCTAAACACGCAACACCAAAAACGAAGCCAGACCGACCGACTGAAGAGGAAGAACCTGTCACTGTGATTTGTTGCTTACCTGAGGGCATCGACCTGCAACCTACTTCACTAAGTCGCGTCAAAACCTGGCCAGTTTAAAATCTTAGGAGGGTAAATATATTTACGATAACCGTTGGTATTTGTTGTGTGTCATTATACTACCTATCAGGTTACTGATTGTATCTTGGGGGGAATTAAGTGAATAGACGAAGACTAATAGGACTCATACTTCAATCTATTGTCTCCTATATTCAGTCTATTGTCTCTGATAATTCCAAACTGCAAATATAACCATAACAGTCCTTGTTAGGACTCAATCTATTGTCAGTCTATAACTTCAGTCTATTGTCTCTGATAACTCCAGCCTGATATATCACCAAACAGTCCTCGTCTCATATACTCCTATCATAAGAACATAACAATATTGTTAGGATATATGTTACCAGCTATTGTCAAAGAGGGCGTGATATAGTATAGGGGGAAGGACATTGTTGTATCACACCTAGGTGTACATATTATTGGATTTATTCATGTATTGATTTATATTATGGACTGTATTAATGTAGTAAATGTATTCATGTATTGAATCTATATTATTGAATGTATCCATGCATTAGTTTATCAGAAAGAATGTTTTGCAAGTAGACACCTGTCTTGTCTCGCTATTGCTAAATCATACTGAGCCATGTTGTCATTCATCCTACATGCATACATCTGAGACACGCTCATTTCACTCACACTAGAAATAGGTGGGCTTGAGGACAGAAATTAGCCCCTATTTTTGCTTCGTTACAGGTTTATTTGTGTCCTAAAAACCTGAGGTCGTATGTTCGAGTCAATCCCGCTGCCTGGAACTCCGCAGGAGCATAGAGGTTGACCAGACTCTACATCTTTGGTCCCCCTCAGTCTTGGGTGGGCTAAAGGAACGATACTCTGCCGGTGTTGGGTGAACCAAAGAAGAACAGACTTAAGAGAGATGAGTACACATTAGTACCATTTCTGTCGGCATTGTGAGCATAGAACTGTCAATGAAGAAAACGTGAATTAGCGTAGCAAGAGACAATAATAAGATCATAGTGGATAAATTATACGAAAATAACAGCACAGCTGATATAATTTTTGTTCCTATAATTGGAAAACTTGTTGTAATATATATATATATATATATATATATATATATATATATATATATATATATATATATATATATATATATATATATATATATATATATTTGTAAATCATATGTAAACTTACAATTCCATTACATTCCATTTTTTTCAACATTCACCCTTCAGCACAAGAGTAGATAGTGTATATACTAAATAAATAATAAGGAAATTGTATTTGAAAGACTTGTCAATTTTATCTATGTTAAGTAAAATCTGTTTCCTTGTTTTATTAATATCACAGTTAGTTACACAGCGGAGGTCTCCTCTCTACTAATTTTTCGAGATCAGAACATTCACAGCCGTAACTAATTTGTGATACCAGTAGTTCTCTCAGACACTGGGACTTCACCATTTTCTGCAGAAATTCTATTTCTGTAATTGTCAGTACTATACTGATCCTACAGCCAAACAAAACCTCTCGCCACACTGGGGGCTCGTTCCTGGGATATTTCTGTATATCTTGAGCCATATTTGGTCTATTCATCTATCTACACTCTATCTTGTGCCACCCATAGATAACATAAGAAACATATTTTTGAAAAAAAATTCTATAATAGGATTTTTTTATTGTTTTCTTAGGAGGAGTACTATTTAGTACTCAGTAAATAGTTGATGCTCACAAAGTTGCACGGAAATTTTTTGTTCATTTAAATTAATTAAGTTTAATTACAATAATTGGGTTATAGTAAATATACATACCCTATCTAAGTAACGCCATGGCTGACTTAGTGAAGTTCAGGACTGCGATCATGCAGATGGGTAAGGAATTAAATATGACAGGTGATGCTCTTACTCAGTATGTCACAACAGAAGTGGACAAACACATGGATAGGGAAGAAAGAAAGTTCCAATTAGAGGCTGAAGAAAGGCGGTTGCAAGCAGAAGCCAAAAGACTGGAAGCCGAAAGAGAAGTCAAAAGACTGGAAGCTGAGAGAGAAGACAAAAGACTGGAAGCTGAGAGAGAAGACAAAAGACTGGAAGCTCAGAGAGAAGACAAAAGACTGGAAGCTGAAAGAGAAACTAAAAGGTTAGAAGCTGAAGAAAGGAAATTACAAGCAGAGAGAGACCATCAGTTAAGATTAAAAGAGCTTGAAATTCAGGCAAATAATGGTGGTAGCTCACCTCACTCTGAGAGTAGCTCCAGCCAGAGCACCTCAAGTGGGGCCATGAATTTTCATCTGGACCCATTTGTTGAGAAAGAAGACGCCATCGAGTCGTACCTGGATAGATACGAAAGACTAGCCACTACCTATGGTTTAGTGAAAGAAAAATGGAGTCTTAAACTATCTCAGGGATTGAGAGGTGTGGCCTACGATGTGTATTTGAAGCTCTCAAGAGATGACCAGGAAGATTATGACATCCTGAAGCAGGCACTGCTTGTGAGATATGAAAAGAACTCAGAATCATATAGAAAGAAATTCCGAACAGCTAAACTTCTTCCAGGAGAAAACTATCACCAATTCTCTGCTAGATTGGAAACCTATTTGGAAAAATGGAGTAGTTTAGGGAAGTGTCAGGATCTGAAAGAAATGATAATGATGGAGCAAGTGAAAGAGTCCATGTCTCAAGAAATGAGGAAGTTTATCATGGAACAAGGAGCAGAGAGATTGGAAGATATTGTAACTGTTGCTGAGAGATATCAAGCAGCTCAGGCAGAATTATTAGGAAATAAGAAGAAGCAGGGTGAAAACTTCAAATCATCACAAAACTATACCAAATATGAACAAAAGGACTATACCACAAGGAATAAACAAAGATTTGACCAAAAGGACAAAAACCCTCTAAGATCGGATAAGACACCTTACCGGAAGGAAGGAAAGTGGTGTAAAACTTGTCTAATGAGTAACCACAATACTGCGGACTGCAGAAGGAAGAACCCTCCTTATTACGCTGCGTGTCTCACAACAGGGAACAAGGGAAGGAAGGAACTGGCAGTTAGTCAGAATGACCTCCACCATCCCCCTGTCTGTGAGGAAGTGACATGTAATGGCACTAAAATTCAGTGCTTATATGATTCCGGATTGGAATTCGACTCAGTCGTGAGTGCAACCCTAGTGCACCCTGATCAATTTACCACAGAAACAGTGGAAATACAAGGAGCAATGCAGGGAACCGGCACCATGACACTTCCCATAGCAAGGATCAACGTGAGAACTCGCTATGTGGAAGGAGTGATAAGAGCAGCAGTGAGTAATGATCCTATATACCCGCTGGTAATAGGATGTAAATATGTCTTTTTGGGTGACCCCATAAAACCTGTTGTCATAGCAGCAAACCATACCAGGTCGAGCACCAAAAAGGAGGAGGGAGATCCAATAAAAATTCATCGTACCAAGATGAAAAAGGCTCAAACAGCAGATAGCACATTGAAGCCTTGTTTTGGCAAATTGCCAAAGGCCCATAACCCTCCAGAGAAAGGAGACTACTATATGGAAATTGGCCTACTCTACAGACAAGCTGGAAAAGGACCTAACGGGCATGGACAGCTGGTAGTGCCAAAATTCTATAGGGAGGAAATTATGGAGCAAGAGCATGCTACATCAGGCAGTGGTCACAGAGGAAAAGGGGCCACTGGTCAAAATATAGCATTGCGATATTACTGGCCAGGAATAATTGAAGACATAAGTCGGTATATGAAATCCTGTTCAGAATGTAACCAGGTAGCCTCATTCAGAAGCGTAGACCAGTTACAGGACCTAGGGAAGCATTGTTGCGGACGTAGGCCCACAAAGAAAATACACAAGAGAAAACAACAGGTAGATGCAGTGATAAAGAGAAAACAAAATCACCACAAGTCTACTGTTACACCAGTAACCATGGCAACTCTCCGTATTGTACAGAGAGGGGACGAGAGACATCCCACCCCGACTAGATATTTGTCGGAACACCATGGCCTGGATCATTTGGAAAATTTGGTTAGTCAGCAACCAGTATTAAAAAAGCTGCAGAAACAAACCCAAACCAAAGGAGGTAGGAACCAGGGCTGTACCAAACAGTTGATGGAGACAGGCCCCACTTCGGTATACTGCCCCTTACAATAGAAATAGGTGTGGGTCCGGCAACGTTGTTGTATTGCCGTCCCCATACACAGTCCACTGGAAGCATTGCTGCGGACATGGACTGAACAATAGCAAGCCCAAGCACTCAAGGATGAGATTGACTATCTCTTAAAAGAGAGGTTACCGACCCTAACCCAGTATGCATGAGAACATACCCTATACCCTATGCGAAAGCCCAAGCACTAAGGGAGGAAGTTGATTATCTGTTGAAGGAGAAAATTATCTCGAAGTCAGACTCTCCCTATAGCTCAAGTGTGGTGCTATTGAGAAAGCCGAGTGGTGAACACAGGTTATGTATTGACTACCGGAAGCTTAATGCGATCACAGAATCTCAGGTGGACCCATTACCTGACACAAACCAGCTGTTCTCTACACTGAGTAAGGCTAGGTATTTATCGAAGGTAGATCTAAGCAAGGGATACTACCAAATACCAGTGAAACCAGAAGTTAGGAGAATGCTGGCATTCAGTACATCAGACGGACACTACGAGTTTAATGTACTACCCTTTGGGCTGAAAAATGCTCCAAGTATCTTTTCAAGAATGATGAGGAAATTATTGGAACCTCTACAAAATCCCCATATCACTAACTTTATGGATGACATTCTTGTTGCAACAAACACATTTGAAGAGCATATAGTAGCGCTCTCCATGTTGTTCGACAGACTGAGAGAAACTGGATTGACTGCACGTCCAACCAAGTGCTATATCGGTTGTAAGGAGTTGGAATTCCTAGGTCACACTATTTCTACAGGTCATATGTCTCCTGACCCAAAGAATATAGAGAAGCTAAAGAAGGCACCCAGACCTCAAACGAAGAAAGATGTGAGATCATTCGTGTCATTATGTGGGTTCTATCAGAAGTACATACCCCATTTTAACTCTCTGTGTGCACCATTAACTAACTTAACGAAGAAAGGACAGCCTGACAAAATCCAATGGAATGCTGATTGTGAAAAAGCTTACACAGAGCTAAAAGCAAAACTCACCAGCAAACCCATCCTTACACTACCCGATATCACACAGGAATTTGTATTAAGAACGGACGCTAGCAGTATAGGTATTGGTGCAACTCTCTTGCAGAAATCAAAAGCCCAGCCGGAGGAACTTTTACCAGTCGCCTACGCCAGTAGGAAGCTGAATGCAGCTGAGTTGAACTACTCGACCATAGAGAAGGAATGTTTAGCTCTAATTTGGTCCATCAACAAATTTTCACCTTATCTGTATGGGACACACTTCATTGTCCAAAGCGATCACCAACCTTTAACATTCTTGGCTGCATCTAAAAAGCTAAATTCGAGATTGTTAAGGTGGAGTCTGCTTCTGGCGCCTTATTCCTTTACCGTGAATTACATTCCGGGAAGAGACAATGTAGGAGCTGATTTTTTAAGTCGACACCCTAGTACTCTGGAAGGACAGACGCAAAAGGATTAACCACAGCAGGGGTTTACACGTCAGCTATGACAAGTCACAGCTAGGAAAGGAGGGGGCTATGTCGTGAAACGAGTGTAACCCACTACTTTGTTAATCACTATGTCGAGATACAGATTTGCTTCAACCAATCAACTTGCACCGTTCACCAGTCTCTGAGACAGAATAAATTATACTGTTCACGCAGTTCACGCAAGATGGCGGCTAAGAACTGAATAAAATTAGGCTGTACAGCGCTTGAGACTAAACCGGAGGAAACCAATCAACTTGCTCCGCCAGGAACCAACCGAAAGCTTTCCTCAAGTATTTACTTGCCTATATAATCGGGCGGATTTTATGCTAAACACGCAACACCAAAAACTAAGCCAGACCGACCGACTGAAGAGGAAGAACCTGTCACTGTGATTTGTTGCTTACCTGAGGGCATCGACCTGCAACCTACTTCACTAAGTCGCGTCAAAACCTGGCCAGTTTAAAATCTTAGGAGGGTAAATATATTTACGATAACCGTTGGTATTTGTTGTGTGTCATTATACTACCTATCAGGTTACTGATTGTATCTTGGGGGAATTAAGTGAATAGACGAAGACTAATAGGACTCATACTTCAATCTATTGTCTCCTATATTCAGTCTATTGTCTCTGATAATTCCAAACTGCAAATATAACCATAACAGTCCTTGTTAGGACTCAATCTATTGTCAGTCTATAACTTCAGTCTATTGTCTCTGATAACTCCAGCCTGATATATCACCAAACAGTCCTCGTCTCATATACTCCTATCATAAGAACATAACAATATTGTTAGGATATATGTTACCAGCTATTGTCAGAGAGGGCGTGATATAGTATAGGGGGAAGGACATTGTTGTATCACACCTAGGTGTACATATTATTGGATTTATTCATGTATTGATTTATATTATGGACTGTATTAATGTAGTAAATGTATTCATGTATTGAATCTATATTATTGAATGTATCCATGCATTAGTTTATCAGAAAGAATGTTTTGCAAGTAGACACCTGTCTTGTCTCGCTATTGCTAAATCATACTGAGCCATGTTGTCATTCATCCTACATGCATACATCTGAGACACGCTCATTTCACTCACACTAGAAATAGGTGGGCTTGAGGACAGAAATTAGCCCCTATTTTTGCTTTGTTACAGGTTTATTTGTGTCCTAAAAACCTGAGGTCATATGTTCGAGTCAATCCCGCTGCCTGGAACTCCGCAGGAGCATAGAGGTTGACCAGACTCTACATCTTTGGTCCTCCTCAGTCTTGGGTGGGCTAAAGGAACGATACTCTGCCGGTGTTGGGTGAACCAAACAAAGAAGAACAGACTTAAGAGAGATGAGTACACATTAGTACCATTTCTGTCGGCATTGTGAGCATAGAACTGTCAATGAAGAAAACGTGAATTAGCGTAGCAAGAGACAATAATAAGATCATAGTGGATAAATTATACGAAAATAACAGCACAGCTGATATAATTTTTGTTCCTATAATTGGAAAACTTGTTGTAATATTTATTTACATATACATATATATATATATATCAAACAGATGGGCAGAATACGTAAAAGAATTATTCGAGGACAACAGAGGTAAAAAACCATCACCAGATTCTAATGAAGGCCCAAACATTCTCAGATCAGAAGTAGAGAATGCTATTCATATGATACAAAAAGGAAAATCAGCAGGCATGGATAACATAAAAATTGAAATGATAGAAGCTCTGGAGAGCTTTGGTATAGATACAATCACAGAAATATGCAACGATGTATACAATACAGGATATTTACCACACGACATGAAGACATCAGTTTTTATAACATTGCCCAAAAAACCAAATGCAACAGAATGTTCAGACTTCAGAACAATCAGCCTGATGAGTCATGCAATTAAGATACTGCTCAAAATCATACAGGAAAGAATAAAAAGTAAAGTAGACAGCGAAATCCAGGAAGAACAGTTTGGTTTTAGACGGAACAGTGGAACAAGAGAGGCAATATTTTGCCTAAGAATATTAGCAGAAAAAATATACAGAGGTCCAAAAAAGTATGTATATGTGCTTCATTGACTATAAGAAGGCTTTTGACAGAGTCCATCATGAGAAAATAATTGAATGCCTCGAAGACATAGGTATTGATGGAAAAGATATAAGAATACTCAGTAACCTTTATTGGGAGCAAACTGCCACAGTAAGATCTGGAAGGAATTATTCACCATACATAGACATAAAAAGAGGTGTCAGACAAGGTTGTGTGCTGTCCCCCTGCCTATTTAATTTATACACCGAAAAAATTTTCAAACAGATACAGGAAATACCAGGACTGAACATCAGTGGAAGGTCAATAAACAACCTTAGATATGCAGATGATACCGTGTTGTTAGCTGAAAGCGAACAGGAGTTACAAGAACTAGTGAAGCAAGTGAACAGTATAAGTCATGAATATGGACTCGACATTAATATTGAGAAAACAAAAACTATGATAATTAGCAAAACAGACGATAAACCCACATTAAAGATAAGCGTAAATGGGGAAATCCTGGAACAAGTCAAGAGCTACGTATATCTCGGTCATATAATAACAGAAGATGGCAGATGTGAAACAGAAATCAAGAAGAGAATAGGAATGGCCAAAGCTACATTCAACAACATGAAACATATACTGACATCCAAACAGTTATCTCACAAATTAAAACTGAGAATCATAAGTGTTATATATATTCTGCATTTCTGTATGGTGCAGAAACATGGACGATGAATAAGCAGTTGGAAGAAAGAATTGAGGCTCTTGAAATGTGGATATATAGAAGAATGGGGCGTATCTCATGGAAAGAGATGAAAACAAATAAGGAGGTCCTAGAAAATCTAGGTATGAAAAGAGAACTAATGAGGGAGGTCAAAGTTCGACAGCTAAAATACTTTGGCCACATAAAAAGGCATAACACCTTGCAGAAGACCATAACAGAAGGGAGAGTTGAAGGCAAACGTGCAAGGGGAAGACAGCGCTATATATATATATATATAAATAAATATTTGTAAATCATATGTAAACTTACAATTCCATTACATTCCATTTTTTTCAACATTCACCCTTCAGCACAAGAGTAGATAGTGTATATACTAAATAAATAATAAGGAAATTGTATTTGAACGACTTGTCAATTTTATCTATGTTAAGTAAAATCTGTTTCCTTGTTTTATTAATATCACAGTTAGTTACACAGCGGAGGTGGCGCTTTATGTCGGTCTCCTCTCTACTAATTTTTCGAGATCAGAACATTCACAGCCGTAACTAATTTGTGATACCAGTAGTTCTCTCAGACACTGGGACTTCACCATTTTCTGCAGAAATTCTATTTCTGTAATTGTCAGTACTATACTGATCCTACAGCCAAACAAAACCTCTCGCCACAATTGCTGCCAAGATATATGGACGAGTCCACATCGTATAGGGGCGTTTATCCAAATGCTGCCACAAAAATGTTTTCGATTGTTGTATTTGTGCTCATAATCTTTACCTGTTCTATGTGTAATTTCGGACAAAAGGAATCCCTGCCGCGTTCTAGTTATTTTCTCAAAGGGTACTGTAAGTTGTCCTTCGTGAAGAATCCTGCTTTTCATGTCTTCATATGTTTTCTTTATTACGTTAATGCACTCAAAGTGGACACCACAATGCCTTAACAGTTAAGCCAGGGGTCGGCAAACTTCTTCTTTTACAGGTGAGCTAGAAAGTAAATATTTTAAATCTCGCGAGCCAAGAGGACGTGGTATAATCAAAGAGAAAAGGGCCATGAGCAGAGGCGTACTGAAAGTATTTGGCACCTGGGGCGAATTCTACCTTTGACACCCTGTCCCATAAAGAATCATACTTGTAAGTATATTGTTAACAGTAAGCACTATCATAAAAGTGTCCGACGACACCCCTCGCCTGGTTGTTGCCCGGGGCGGTCCGCCCCAATGTACCCCCCTTAGTATGCCACTGGCCATGCGTGCTTAGTTTGGTGATGTCGATGCTTGTTTTATTCTTTTAGCACTGTCATAGTCTCATTGCATATTAAACACAATACTTCGTTATCTATTTCAATAACAAAATAGTCCACAGTTCTTTCACAACCCTCCATACAGTCAACTTTTCTTTTCTTTTGTTGTGACATATTGGGTACAACTAATCATTAATTTGGATATAAACAAATACCAACATTCAGTGACACAAACTCTGGTACATTTGGGAAAACACACTACCTCCCTGTTCAGAGCATTCGAATCAGTGAGATGAATCAAATTTCAGAAAAAAAAAAAAACACACACAAAATAAAAAAAAACAGAAGAATGACTTATTACTGAGGAACAGTTGAAAAAAAAAACACACACCCACACAAATAGTAATACGTCTTACAAGGAGAAGGGCAAGAAAAACCTACGTTGCGGCCACAAGGCCTTCGTCGGGGACAGACAAACAAGAGACAGGAGGGAAAGAAAATGAGAATTAAGTAGAGAACATGAAACTATAAAAATAAGAGAAAAAAACTCCCTTAATATTAAGTCCAGCCACATGTGAAGCAAGATGGCTGCCACTAAACCGGAAAGAGGAAGTTGATAATACATTAAAAATAGGAAATAATGAAAACAAGGACTGGAAAAGAGTGAGAAAAAAGAAAAACGTAATCAATAAATAATAAATAAAATAAAAAAATAAATAAAATAAAATATAAATAAATAAATAATAAATAAATTTAAAACAAATAAATAAAGAAATAAATAAAAAATAAATAAAGAAATAAATAAAATAAAAAATAATAAAGGAACAAAATAATTTTTTTAAAAAATTATTTTTTTAATAAAATAAAAAAAAATAAACAAATTAAAAAAAAAAGTAATAATAATAAATAAATAAATAAATAAATAAAATTATTAAATTTAAAAAATGGTAATTTAAAAAAAAAAGGGTGATCGCATCAAAGTAGAAAGTCATAATACAACTGGGACTCGATAGAGAAAGGCGTCTCAGACAAAAGAATGTTGGGTATTCAAACCGTGTGGTTTGAGGCAACCCATAAGATGGATGAGGCGTTGTTCCTGGCGAAACCGACTGTTGGCGTCCGAGGAACAGTATCTGATGGCTGTCACCTGGATGTCAGTGGCACCGTGGTGGTCAGGGCCATTGAAGTGGATGGCCACAGGTGTGGAATTAAACTGAGAGATGTCATAGAGGTGTCTGCAGAATCGGTCGCCCAGTCGTGTGCCCGTTTGGCCGATGTACGTAATGGTGCAACGTTTACATATAATAGCATAAATGACGTTGTGTGACTCACATGTGAAGCCATGGGTGATGGTGAACTTGGCGTTAGGGAACGAGACTGAACGTGTTTCGATTACATACTGACATGTCTTACATCGTGTACGGTTACATGGTTTGGTTCCAAAGTGGCCATCGTTGACGGTTTTCAAACGGCTGTGGACTAGGAGGTCCCTCAAATTTTTGTCCCGTCTATATGCCAACAAGGGTGGCTCACTAAATGCTTCCCGCGCCACTGGGTCAGCTTGGAGGAGAGGTAGGTGGCGAAACAGGATCCTTTTGACAGAAGTGCTGTGAGGGTGATAGGTCATTATTAACTTGACTCTATCAGAGGAGGTTTTTTGGCGGGGTTTGAGGGCCTCTAGACGTGAGATGGGGAGAACACGTTCTAAGGCAGAGGTAAGAACATCTTCTGGATACTGTCTGTTACGGAAGAAGTCCAACATTTCTTGTGCTCGGCATAGAAAGTTGTCATCATCTTGGCATAACCGACGGAGGCGGAGAAGTTGTGAGAAAGGCAAGGAGTCCCGACAAGCTGGAGGATGAGAGGAAGTATAAAGGAGGTAACTGTGTGCATCGGTGGGTTTGTAGTACACCGAAGTGGTGAGGTGGGGGGGGGGGGGGGGGGATAGTGACAACAATGTCAAGGAAATTAACAGAGACAGTGGAGATGTGAGAGGTGAATTGGATCGCAGGGTGGAAGTTGTTAATGAAATTAATGAACCTAGGTAGGTCAACCTATGGCATATCGGTGAGACCTATGCCATCATAGATGTATCTATGATACATCAATGGAAAAGGTCCAGGATACTGCTGCCACACCTGATACTCCAGGTAGCCCATGAAGAGGCAGGCATAACTGGGACCCATCTTGGTGCCCATGGCAACTCCACTTATTTGGTCAAAGAACTGTCCATTGAACTCAAAGGAATTGAGTCGATGGACCAGTTCTGCAAGGCGCAGGAGAGTCTCTGTAGCGATAGAGGGGTGCGTGCGCTGGTCCATGAAAAACCGGAGAGCTCGGAGACCACCAGAGTGAGGAATGGAAGTGTAAAGTGAGCAAACATCTAACAGAAATAAACGGTAGGTACGATCTGGAGAAAGCTGAATAGAGGAAAAAGTAGTAAGAGCATGGTTTGTGTCCTTTAAGAAGGAAGGAAGCTGCTCTACAATAGGCTGGAAGATGCCGTCGAGGAAGTCTGATATACGTTCGGTAGGGCAGGCACACGCAGAGACAATGGGTCTCCCAGGGTTGGAGGGTTTATGAATTTTGGGAAGCATATAAAACACAGGCTTGCCCAGACCACTATTGTCAATACGGAGATGAGAAGCGCTAGAAGGTAAGGACTTGTTGGCGATAAGACTTTTGATGGTGTCATGGACCAGACGATTGTTGAGGACTGTCGCATCATTGTCACGGCGCTGGTAGAAGGAGCTGTTGGTGAGCTGCTTATTACCTTCTTGGAGGTATAGGTCCTTGCGCCATACCACAATGGCACCTCCTTTGTCAGCCGGTTTGATAACAATGTCATCTCTGCGGCGGAGCTTAGAGAGGGCATGAGACTCATCAGAAGAAAGGTTTGAATAACGCAGGCGTTGAGGTTGGAGCTGCTGAATGTCGTGGAGGGTATTCTGGATATATAAATCCAGAGCGTGGGAAACCCCAGGAGAGGGTGTAAAATGTTTATTCTTGGGAGGAGCAAAGCGTGCAAAGGCATCATCTGATTCAGCCTGCGGTCTCTGAGGACCATCACTGTTGCGGAAATGGAGCTGAAGTCGCAGACGGCGATGAAACCGATGGACATCTTGGAGGAGATTGTACTGATCAGAGGATGGTTGGAGAGGGACAAAGTGCAAGCCCTTGCCGAGGACTGAAAGCTCTCCCTCAGAGAGGGCAAGATCAGAGGGAATACAAACAACCTGGGAACGAGATGGAGTAGAGGAGGCAGGGACAGTCTCAGGGGTAGGACAGAGGCGGGAAAGTTTGTCCTTTTTCTGGGCGGATAAAAAATCATACAATTGCCGGTTGAGGGTATGGATAATAATGCGGATAATGGGGAAGGCAGGAAAGTAGCTGGAGGTGAGACTACGTAAGCGGAGTAGAAGCTGAGACTGCTGAGCACTGATATCTGCCAGGAGGCGGGAATGGATAGCTGCGACAGCTCGCATACGCTGGAACCTACATGTGGACTCGATGCGCTGTAAGAGGCGATGTTCACGAGGGTGAATATGGCCAGCAGAGGGGTTGAAGTGAGAAGTGAAGCCATGAGGGAGAACTTTAAGGCAGAGGCAGGTGCGGATAAAGTGGAGATGGCAATTGCAGTGCGAGATATATCAGGTGGTAAGAGGCTGAATGAGGTGGTAATAGAAGACCGAAGTGAATTAATGAAGTGTTTCAGTGAAGGCATAATGGCAAATCGAGTGAGACCACACACATGCAAAAATAAATAAAATTAAATATAAAAATAATTTATTTAATAGATATAAAGAATAAATAAAAAATAATAAACAATGAAAGTAGGTGAATAGATCGAAAGTAAGAGAGGAGATAAAAGTGAAAAGTGAGCAAACAGGTAGACAGTGCAGTCAGTTATGGGGTAATATATAAGTATATGAGGAGAACTGCCGTAAGACGGGGTAAAACAGTTGAAAAAAAACACACACACCCACACAAATAGTAATACGTCTTACAAGGAGAAGGACAAGAAAAACTTATGTTGCAGCCACAAGGCCTTCGTCAGGGACAGACAAACAAGAGACAGGAGGGAAAGAAAATGAGAATTAAGTAGAGAACATGAAACTATAAAAATAAGAGAAAAAAAACTCCCTTAATATTAAGTCCAGTCACATGTGAAGCAAGATGGCTGCCACTAAACCGGAAAGAGGAAGTTGATAGTACATTAAAAATAGGAAATAATGAAAACAAGGACTAGAAAAGAGTGAGAAAAAAGAAATCAATAAATAATAAATAAAATAAAAAAATAAATAAAATAAAATATAAATAAATAAATAATAAATAAATTTAAAACAAATAAATAAATAAATAAATAAAAATAAAAAATAAATAAAGAAATAAATAAAATAAAAAATAATAAAGGAAAAAAAAATTTAAAAAAAAAATTATTTTTTTAATAAAATAAAATAAATAAACAAATTAAAAAAAAAAAAAGTAATAATACAGTAATAAGTAAATAAATAAAATTATTAAATTAACAAAATGGTAATTAAAAAAAAAAAAAAAAAAGGGTGATCGCATCAAAGAAGAAAGTCATAATACAACTGGGACTCGATAGAGAAAGGCGTCTCAGACAAAAGAATGTTGGGTATTTGTTGCGTAGCAAAATGTGTGTTGCGTATTAATGTTCCGTGGATGATGTCACATTTGCCACACAATGTTGAGGGTGCTATATTTCATCTGCTTTCCAAAGGTATGATAATACTGGCACTTGCAGAGTAGTGTATCACCCTCAGACACCAGGGATGATGAGGCAGAGCAACATGGTGTCTTTAGTCTGGTTTAAGTGTGTGACGTAAGGATAGAGTCAGATAGCTACAGTATCATACATGGACGTCACATCAGACCATACAACGTAGAAAGTCAATAAAGCTTTTAACAGCAGTGATGTTTTTTTGCAATATATATTGTGTACGCCACAATGACAAGATGCATGGACATCGTTATGCAGAAACATCACAGGTATAGTACAACAGTCATTGTATCATCGACGTAGTCAATTCAACAGGAACAGCATACAGCATCAAATAATGTAAATCATATGCCTTTTAGGATATCGTAATCAGCTGTACATGTAGTCAGGTAGTAAACTTCCCCTTTCCATAAGAGCTAGTAGATATCAACTAGGAGATTAAATCTAGTCTCCTATATTCGACCTCAACAAGACAGGCATGTCTTTTGAGCGTCACATTATCGTCCTCTATGTTCCTTAAACAGCAAAGGTATCAAACCTAGATCCATCAATAGAGTTCAGGAAGCAAATGGTCCTTAGGACAGGCATCAATCGATGCGTGACAATATAAGTGGATCGTGAGCTGAGCAAACTCGTCATATCATAGACTCTATAATGAGGCAGGCTAGGCAAAAGTCAACATCACGAGATGGCGATAAAGTTACTGAGAAAAGATTCAGTTACCTGTTCATCAGGAATTAAATCACATAAATCACATATGCCTCCAGGCACTTGGAATAACGTAGAGATATATCATCTCAAAAAAGAAGGAACAACAATGATGAGGACTCCTTCCTGAATAATCTAAGCGAAGACGTTAGCACACCGCTACGTCTCGCCTCGCCAGCAATTCTCTCCGACTGACCTGGGCGGAAATCATTTAAACACTGCCCCAAACAAAGACATGCGCAGAACACCCGAATCGAATACAACTCAGCTAATTTACGAAACAAAGAATGTTCTACGATGTTCGACTAAAGATTCGAACCTTAAAAGGAAATGACATCGCAAGTTGCCAACTGTTTCTAGGAAAACGCTCCATACATGGTTATGACTTAAAATCGCTCACACACCAACTATCAACAACCCTAGCTATCAAGATAAGACAACTTCCTGACGATGCTATCAAGATTAGACGACTGTAGAAATAAAAGTGACTACAATTCCATGAGTTACTTCCCATGCATTAAAAAATTCAATATAGTCAGAATGCATGGTCAGAATATATAGTCAGAATAAGTTGCGACAAGTTTAGCGCAACAGTATTCAAACCGTGTGGTTTGAGGCAACCCATAAGATGGATGAGGCGTTGTTCCTGGCGAAACCGACTGTTGGCGTCCGAGGAACAGTATCTGATCGCTGTCACCTGGATGTCAGTGGCACCGTGGTGGTCAGGGCCATTGAAGTGGATGGCCACAGGTGTGGTATTAAACTGAGAGATGTCATAGAGGTGTCTGCAGAATCGGTCGCCCAGTCGTGTGCCCGTTTGGCCGATGTACGTAATGGTGCAACGTTTGCATGTAATAGCATAAATGACGTTGCGTGACTCACATGTGAAGCCATGGGTGATGGTGAACATGGAGTCAAGTTAATAATGACCTATCACCCTCACAGCACTGCTGTCAAAAGGATCCTGTTTCGCCACCTACCTCTCCTCCAAGCTGACCCAGTGGCGCGGGAAGCATTTAGTGAGCCACCCTTGTTGGCATATAGACGGGACAAAAATTTGAGGGACCTCCTAGTCCACAGCCGTTTGAAAACCGTCAACGATGGCCACTTTGGAACCAAACCATGTAACCGTACACGATGTAAGACATGTCAGTATGTAATCGAAACACGTTCAGTCTCGTTCCCTAACGCCAAGTTCACCATCACCCATGGCTTCACATGTGAGTCACGCAACGTCATTTATGCTATTATATGCAAACGTTGCACCATTACGTACATCGGCCAAACGGGCACACGACTGGGCGACCGATTCTGCAGACACCTCTATGACATCTCTCAGTTTAATTCCACAACTGTGGCCATCCACTTCAATGGCCCTGACCACCACGGTGCCACTGACATCCAGGTGACAGCCATCAGATACTGTTCCTCGGACGCCAACAGTCGGTTTCGCCAGGAACAACGCCTCATCCATCTTATGGGTTGCCTCAAACCACACGGTTTGAACACCCAACATTCTTTTGTCTGAGACGCCTTTCTCTATCGAGTCCCAGTTGTATTATGACTTTCTACTTTGATGCGATCACCCTTTTTTTTTTTTAATTACCATTTTTTTAATTTAATAATTTTATTTATTTACTTATTATTATTACTTTTTTTTAAAATTTGTTTATTTATTTTATTTTATTAAAAAAATATTTTTTTTAAAATAATTTTTTCCTTATTTTTTTTATTTCTTTATTTATTTTTATTTATTTATTTATTTGTTTTAAATTTATTTATTTATATTTTATTTATTTTTTTATTTTATTTATTATTTATTGATTACTTTTTTCTTACTCTTTTCTAGTCCTTCTTTTCATTATTTCCTATTTTTAATGTACTATCAACTTCCTCTTTCCGGTTTAGTGGCAGCCATCTTGCTTCACATGTGACTGGACTTAATATTAAGGGAGTTTTTTTCTCTTATTTTTATAGTTTCATGTTCTCTATTTAATTCTCATTTTCTTTCCCTCCTGTCTCTTGTTTGTCTGTCCCTACTACTATTTGTGTGGGTGTGTGTTTTTTTTTTCCAACTGTTTTACCCCGTCTTACGGCAGTTCTCCTCATATACTTATATATTACTGAGGAACTGAAACATTTATATGTAAGGACAATAACATTTCGTAACTCTTGAAAATGCCTATAGAGTTTTTAAAAATCCGCAAAAACAATGTAAAATTAACTGTATTCTCCAGTTTTCTGCGATGTTATAAGAAATGGATCATTTATCCAAAAAGTTGATATATCGTTAGCGGGCCGGAGAAAATAAAACCTCGGGCCGTAGTTGCCGACCCCTGGTTTAGACACTCGGATACACATCTTCATTATTTGACCTTTTAATTTATTATCAAAATCCATAATTCTCCCAGTTTGTACGTCGGTCACATCTAAGGGATGCAACTGTGGATGAAAGTTAGACATTAATTGTATTGTTTCCCTTATATGCACTCTCCCGAAAAAAGTAACACTCAACGAAGAAAAGTCGGCGTAGAACCCAGTTTCATAACGGAAACAAATCCAAGCACTTTCATAAAAAATGTTGTCATCAAAGAACTTTTATATTGAATTAAAATATATTTTAAAAATATATTACAATTTTTGATTTACTTCCGTCATTATTGACGGGTTATTGCTAGAATCATCAAATACCATAATTTCCGCCATAAGTACGTCGGTCGGTCACAGCATGCACACCGTCATTTGCGCACTTTTCTATTTTCGAGAGAGTACATTAACTGTCAACCACAGCTAAGGGGTGCAACTGTGGTTGAAAGTTAGACAATAATTGTATTGTTTCTCTTATATGTACTCTCCCGAAAATAGAAAAGTGCGCAAATGAAGGTGTGCATGAACAGTTTGATTATGGAAAGTCAAGATTTTAAAAGATGAACGAACAATTACGAGACATGTTGCCATAATAGAAATGTTAGTTATTTAGTCAATTTCCGGTCCATTAGATCATTATCACTTCTCCACATGTCATTTAGGAAGGTTACTCCACATATTTAATACATCCATATAATTTTAACTACAAATATCTAATGACGGTCCCCTGCAATGAAATGACCACAGTAGTAATAGTACCGTCTATAATACATGTAACAGAAACATTACACTATAATTAAAAACCTGTCAATTTTGACGGGTTATTGCTAGTTTAAAATAATTGGAAAGAGAAAATGTTGCTACGGTTGGAAATCGGCAATTGACCACATTATCTGGAATTAGAGACGTTATATACTAATTATAACCCATCTGAGGTTGAACGGGATATATTTTTCTTAATCTCTCATGAAGCCTCAGGCTTCTTTCGTCGCCATACATTTGAAGGTCACGCCCACGATCTGCTCGCTCTCATAAAGTCGACATTCTTTGAGGACATCTTTTTGTCTGTATTCACCACATGGGCACATGTATATTGGCCAGGTTTTTAGTTTGTTGAACAAGATGGTATTCGATTCTGCAGTGACCGCTTCTTATCCTGAAAATTATCCCCTAATTATCAGTTTACAAGATCGTCTTCCGTCTAAATTGTCGAAGGCTCTTCTACAGTCCGCAAATCTAACGTAAAGTGTTGAGTTAAATTTCAAACGCTGTTTTACTGTCATGTACTATCTGGTCTGTACAGAATATGTTTTTGTTGAAAACCTGCATGATCTAATTAAAAATCTTCAAGGATGATCCTGTTTAATATTTTTCACAGAAGTGATAAAAGCATTATTCCTCTGTAATCTGTCCCCTCTTGCAAATCTTCCTTCTTTGGTAACTTGACCAGATATCATTCTTTCCAATCTGCTGGAATTTCATCTCTCTACCAGAATTTGCCAATTAACTTGTATAAAATCTCCTGTAGAGGTGTCGATATCTGCTGTGATAGCCTCTACTGGAATACGATGTGGACCAACAACTTTTCTAAATCTTAGAAGCTTCATGGCCATCTTTCCTAATTTTTCTTATATATATGTTGCGCGCACACAATGATAAGAAACTACACATACAGAGCATTACATCAGAAGGTAATCTGATCACTATAGGAACTTTCCGGTCAGACAAGGGTGCCATTGGGCTTTTAGCGGCCACGGATTTGAATGCTTGTGAGGGTTAGTAGAAGGGTTAGCCAAGTCTATACAACTATAAAACTTCCTGGAATCGGCTTCTATTCTGTGAAGCTGCTGCATTAACTCTTTCTGTCCTAATCAGTTTTAATGCTTTACATAGGCACCAATATATATGAAAATTGCTTCCGTAGATAATAATGCTTACAACGAACAGTAAACATATATGTTTATGAAAATTTCTCACAGTATATATAAAACTGTTGCAAATTGTCTGAAGAATAATATTCTGAAGTGCTGTAACTTGCATACATGCCACACGCTATGGTTTACCCATAATCTGTACGGGGTGTTTGCGTTTTCAGATGTGTACGGCCCGTACAAACGTCTGTACGGGTTTTTTTCGCCTAATTATTAAACATACATATAAATCGATCGTCTGGTGCCACTACCGTAGCCGTAATTTGCGTCATTTTTAATGTTATTTGCAAGAGAGTTAGCTTCCGTTTCCGATCTTTATTTAGTAATGGGGGTATCCGCGTTTATTTTCTGTGAATTTTTTTAAATCGCAATCAATCGGCATCGAACACGAGGCCATTTTCGCTCTAATTTTAATGGATTCTGACTCCGATGCAATGACAAGGAGATCTTTTTCTTTATTAGCGCTAATATCGGTTCTCAGAATATGGGTGATGGCAGAGATGGAAACGAAAGTAAAATGTCATTGCTAGTATGTATAATTTTAGGGGTTAGGATTAGGTTTATCGGAAAGGTTTAGGGTTACGGCCGAATGTCACTGCTGAGGAGGGCGTTTTTTGCTTTGCTACTGATGATGGGTGTAACGAAAAGATCGTCATTTGATTTGTATTGGTCAAATGACTTTCATTGAGATGCAAAGGAAAAGGACTCTTCGTTTGTTGGTTTTTTTTTTAATTTAAAAAATTTTTTTTAAATTAAACAAAAAAATTTTTTAAATTTTTTAATCGTTTTTTTTTTCATCTTTCCATACCTCTCTTCCTATCACATCTAACATGTACACAAACAAATTTTATATCATCAGATTCATCATTAATTTATTTCTATACAGTCCAAAAATTAGAGCAATTGACCAAAAAACTAGAATTTACAAGTCATCACTAAAAAAACAGGGGGTGTTGTGAAAAAGAATGCAGCTGCAGGGCACATTTTCGGGAAAACAATGCAGTGGGCTAAAGGATAAGGTCCTATCAAACACAGGATTTCCTGGTCTGTTAGTGATAATTAAGCGCAGAAATAGACTAAATGATGACACGATCACATCATTTTTACAGTGCAAAATAAACTCAGACAAATATTGTTTGAGTTTTAAAATAAATGAAGACCTGCTTTAAAAGGCCAAAGTCCCCATGCCTCTATGATGCAGCTGTAATTGAAATTTTTTTTACACGAATTACCTCTTTTGATACGTTTCTTCTGTCTTTTTTTTTTTTTTAACAGGTTTTGCTGGTCTTTGTACAGGGTTTTTGAATTTTTTGTACAGGTTTTTCATCTCCGAGGTGTGACATGTATGGCTGTAAGTCCTATGTGTAACAAGCAGGTTTCTTTAATATCTTGTAAAGCGCAGACATTAGACTGTAACTAACTGGCATATCAGGCTGTCAGTGGGAGCGCAATGTATCACACATTGCCGCGAAATACGGCTCGTGGGTGGGGAAAAGTTAATATCTATTCAAAGCTCATTTAAGATATACTTAAGTTATAGCGGTCTACTGATGAAATGTGACAACTTATGAGCATTTCCGACATGCTGGATTCATTCTTCGTTAGTGGCAGAGGCCCTGAGAGAATCGTTTGTAATTCTTGCATATAGAAGATGATAATAACAGAGTTTAAAGAAACGTATTCACGGTTTTGTAGTAGATAGTGGAAAAGTTTGGAGTAGTAAGTACTGCCAGTAATCTGCAGGAATATGAGACGGGTAGTAAATAAATGGTAGTATGTCAGGTGCAGGCAGATAAAATGATAAAAGGAACTGAATTCACCTTTAGGCATGTACGGATACCTGCTCATCTCCAGGCATGTCCGCAATCCGGACAACGATTTAATCGTCAGTCATGTCAGGATACAGGTTTTATTGTCATTCATGTCCGGACAACGATTTATCGTCAGTCATGTTTGGGCACCAATTTCATCTTCAGGCAAATGTGGACTCATTTAATCTTGAGGCATATCAGAATACTGATTTAATCTTAGGCATGTACTATCACCGATTTAATCTTCAGGCATGTTCAGATGCCGATTTAATCTTTAAGGATATCTAGACATCAATTCAAGCATGTCTGGATACCAAATTAATCTTTAGGCACGTCCAATCACCAATTAAATCTTCTGGCAAGTACAATCATTAATTACATCTTCAGGCATGTCCAATCACCAATTAAATCTTCAGGTAAGTACAATCACCAATTACATCTTCAGGCAAGTACAATCACCAATTACATCTTCAGGCATGTACAATCACCAACTACATCTTCTGGCAAGTACAATCACCAATTACATCTTCAGGCATGTACAATCACCAAATGGTGCACCACAATGCCAGGTACGTTAGCTCCGTATAAGATTGACGACCACTTGCCACCCCTATCGACACCTGGTATTAAAGTGCAAGATGTAGGTGTCTTCTCTGATTTTAGGATGTTGCTGTGTATGTGGTAGTAGAACAGTTCACAGGGTATAACACAGGCAACATGATGTGTAGAGTCATAGAAATGGTAACTTCGTTGTATAATTTTTTTTTCCATTTATTGCACGCCACAAAACAGTCAGGATATTTATATCATCAACATAGTTCAACGAGTTCAGCATTCAAAATCATAGAGTTCTAGTTCATGAAGCTGTATAAATAATATATATAAATTCTGCAACAGTGTCAGCTGCAGATCATCACTGTTCATAGACAATAATAAATATTCCCTTTCTGATGCTAGCAGATCAGAT
The DNA here is from genome assembly GCA_024509875.1 of Oreohelix idahoensis. Classification (NCBI taxonomy): domain Eukaryota; kingdom Metazoa; phylum Mollusca; class Gastropoda; order Stylommatophora; family Oreohelicidae; genus Oreohelix; species Oreohelix idahoensis. Next base: position 507,977 of record JAMPIV010014321.1, read on the forward strand.
GTATACAATCAGTCCGTTTACTGTCTGCACGTGAATAGCATACATGGATTACAGGTCAGCTCGACCTTTATAACCTTCCTAAGTCTAACCATCTGACTTGGACGTGATCTCTGATATAACGAATCCTGGAACACAGACAATAGTCTTGTTGATCTAGAGCGACCCATATATATATAACTAGTTCAGGTATAAAGATACCGGTGACTTAATCCTAGTCAAAGTACCTCTCCATTTTGAATCACACAGGCGAGCAAAAAGGCGACAAAATGACGAACCTCTAGATGATAGCATAAAGTTCGATACAAGAGGAATTACCTTATTTCGGAAAATCAACCATGAACATATGCCTCCAGGCAGGCTTGAATAATACTGGGAAATAGTCTAGTTAGCTAACTAACTCACAAAGACAATGTATTTCCCTCAGAAAATCACAAGACGCAGGTCGCGTCTGCTCGCGACTTAGACCATTTCTAAACTCCCCGAGCTGGCCGGAACAACAAACGAAAACCAAGTCGAGACATGCGCAGAACGACAATCTCTGAGTCGCCGTTCACAATAAGACGATTCTAAGAACATTCGAGATAAAAGTCTTACACAGTCGCGCCTTTTATGGTCATGAAAAGAAGCGTTAAGACAGGTTTTCAGACATCTACCATAGTTGACTGGTACTACCAAATAAGGAGATGTGGTCACGCTTCGTTCAAGAAATTATAGACCGAACGTGTCTCTATACAAGAGAAGGCAAACTCCTAAAAAATTGTAGTCTCGATAACTCGGATTATGTCCCTTTGACTGTAAAAAACATAATACACACTTCAGTCAAAAAATGATCATACATACGAAAAATGATCATACAAAGGCTTTGAAAAAAGTAATTATTTGTGCGTAACATTACCGCACCCTCCCGGGAAAAAAAATGAAACATTTTTTTTTAAAATCCTGGAGCCGGAAAAAAAATCTAGGCTCCTAACGCACGTATGATGCGCGGATATATACCTAACAAATTAGCTCAACGCATGGAGCGACACTGAGATCATATCTCAGCTCCTTAGAGAAAAAATTTATCTAAGTATACGCTTATATATTCCAGGAAGGTGCCACCAACACACGCCACAATGATGGCAACATCATAATGAAAATCAAATTATTCTCATACCAATATATGAAATTAAATATATTATTATGATATCATATAATGTGTTGTGCAAACAGCGGTGTAACATATTAATATACCGCACTATTTTATTACATTATATAAAGCAACAGTAATTAATAAGTAATACATGTGTTGATCTTCGTTGACATAAAACATTCAATAGAAGAAGATGTGGACATCATCCGCTCCCAATCTAGGACAGGACTTGATATACTCAAAGTTCCACAATGGACACAATCTCGCATCTTCAATGATGTGCTGCGAAAATATCAATAACACAAATCTTAAAGACAACTGGTAAATCTCTCAATACAATTATGCAAATATATTGTTTAAATGTGGCCGAGTGATCTTTTGGCCCGTATATCACTAACTAAGCCTTCTTAGATAATTACATGGTACAATGTTATAAATTCCCCTCAAAAAAGTGAGAAAAAAAAAATCTACTAACATGTCATTACAACATTGGACTGTATATCAGGAAATATATATATATGACAGAAGAATCATGCGGAATCGTGTGGGCATCTGGACAGAATGTCTGCCATCACATTATCCGAACCACGGATAGCTCGAACCGAGAAATGAAATGGTTGAAGAGCTATGGCATAACGAGTGGACCTCGAGCTCTTCAAGTTTTTGCTCTGAATAGCAGTAAGCGCTTTCTGGTCGGTTTCCACAATGAAATGTGCGCCTAGAAGAAATCTTTGTAACTTCAGAATAGACCATACCATAGCCAATAACTCACGGTCTAAAACCGAGTAATTCTTTTCTGCAGCATTTAATTTCCTAGAGATATACATCACCGGATGCAGAGTATCAGAATACTCCTGCATTAGTGCCGCCCCAATCCCAGTTGACGAGGCGTCACTTCGAAGAACAAAAGTCTTCTCAATAGTAGGTAACCTAAGAATAGGTGGAGATGAAAATAGGGCTTTAACCTGGTCCAATGAGGATTGACATTCTTTAGACCAGCGGATCAGATTAGGCGACCCTTTCTTCAATAAAGTAGAAAGCGGTGCCATAATGGAGGACAGATTCGGAATGAATCGTCCGTAGAATTGGATCAAACCTAATAGACTCCTTACTTGTTTCTTCGTCTTAGGGACCGAAATGTTAAGTATTTTTGAAACATTGTGGTCCTCTGTCTTTAAAAGACCATGACCAACACGATGACCTAGGAAAGAAATCTCACTAAATCCTATAAAGGCTTTAGAGGGTTTTGCAGTCAAGTTATACTCGCGAAGAGTGGACAGTAATTCGTATAAACCCAAATAGTGATCTTCCCAGGAATCACTGAATAGACAGATATCATCTAGGTATGCTATGACATCTGTACGATATGCGAGAATTCGCCGCATCATGCGTACGAATGTAGCAGGGGCGTTCATAAGACCAAAAGGCATGAAATTCCATTGGAAAAAACCCCTAGGTGTAGAAAAAGCTGTAAAAGGTTTGGCACGTTCGGTTAGAGGAACTTGCCAATAACCTTTAGACAAATCTAGTTTGGTAAAGAATCTAGAATTAGAAAGTTTATTGAGTAGTTCTTCTAATGAAGGCATAGGTTCAGCGTCGAACTTCGTAACTTGGTTCAATTTGCGATAATCTACGCAAATGCGAATGTTATTATCCTTCTTTCGAACAATAACCATAGACGAAGAGTATGCTGAAGTGGATGGTTCAATGATTTCCAAACGTATCATTTCATCCAATTCTTTTTCGACTTGAGACTGGAAATGGATAGGTATAGGATAAGGTCTGACTCTGATAGGATTGTGATCAGTAAGCACAATGTCATGTTCAATGACATGTGTGTGTCCCGGGATGTCTGTAAGAACATCCTGAAATGTTTGCAACATCGAAGAAACTTGTCGATGTTCCTCAGCGGAAAGATTTGGAGAAACGGTCACGTTTTTCCAAGATTCCGTAGAATAAAGTGGGACCATAGAAAGAGGAAGATTGACATCAGAAAAAGTAGTTTCCTCATCCTGTATAACTGACAGAGATGAGTACTGACCATGAGGTACTTGAGAATTGTCCGTTGCCTGGAAAATAGGCTGCAAATAGTCTGGTCTTTCATGAAATTCCGTGAGCATATTTATGTGGAAAGTTTTATGCTTTCCATCAATATCGACAACATAGTCGACATCAGAAATTTTGGAGACTATTGCATATGGACCTTTCCATGCAATTAGAAGTCTGTTCTCCCTTGAAGGAAGTAGAACGAGAGCTTTGTCACCTGGACAAAGTTGTCGTAGACATCTATTCTTATTTGCAAACTGCCTTGCCTTTTCTTTAGCAAATTCGGAAGACGAAGTTGCTAGTTTGCATGCCTCGATGATCTTTTGCCTAAGAGCAATGACGTACTCATAAGAAGATTGAGTTTCATCGCTAATATTATCGGCAGTGATTAGATCGTGAAGTAAAGACATAGGGCCGCGCGGTTGCGCGCCAAAGACAAGTTCAAAAGGGGAAAACCCCGTATGTTCATTGGGGACCTCTCTATACGCAAAGAGAGCCGCGGGTAAGACCCTGTCCCAATCCTGAGGATGATCCTCAGTTATTTTACCAAGTAAAGTTTTCAGAGTCCTATTTAAACGTTCGACTAACCCATTAGACATTGGGTGATAGATACTGCTGAGAGACCTTTTAATGTGTAGCATAGACATTACCTGTGACATAGTGTCTGATATAAGTTGAGTGCCATGGTCTGACAATATTTCTCCGGGAAAACCCAAGCGAGAAAATATCAGCCAAAGAGCGTCTGCGATGTCAGCAGTTGAGATGCTCTTGAGAGGTATTGCCTCTGGCCAACGTGTGCACATATCGACACATGTAAGGATAAATTGATGTCCTCTAGCCGACTTAATTCTAAAAGGACCGATAATATCTATTGCCATTTTTTGAAAAGGGCGAATAGGAATGTCAGCAGCCTGGATAGGCGCAGCATGTCGTGGTCCTTTAGATTTGACCTCCTGACATACTTTGCAAGAGCGACAGTACATTCGTATGTCCTTGCTCACAAATGGCCAAAAGAAAGCCGCAAGAACTCTCGACTTTGTACGGGAAAAACCCATATGTCCAGCACATTGCGAGTCATGAGCATGTTGCAATATTTGCAATCTCATGCTCTTAGGCACAAGAATTTGTGAATGAGTGGACGTAGTCGAGTCTTGTACCATACGTACAAGTACGCCGTTCTTCATAGAAATCCAAGATTTTCTATTAGTATTTTGATTAGGATCACCTTTTTTTTGCTAGAATGAAGAATTTTTGTAAAGAAGGATCTTCTTCTTGCAATTTGATAAATGAGTCACGTGTAATAGTCAAGTGACTATCTTGGTCATTTACTTCATCATTATTAGTTAATGAAGTTTGAGGTGGATCCAGAGCATGTGCTCTTGTGACCACCGCATTGGTAGCTTCAATGTTTTGCTCTTCCCAAACAGCAATCTGCTGTGGGGTACATTCCCTAACTCCGTGAATACGACCAATAATAAGGTCCGCAATAGGGTTTGGAAGTAGACACGCGTGGACCTCTCCCGTGAAGAAAGGAGTAGCAATGTGTATTATAGCAGTAGGATACTTTTCCAACGTGCCACCAAATGTGACACATTTGATGACCTTTCCTGTAGCACAGGATGGATCTACAAGAGATTGCCTAACCCCGACAGTAGTACATCCAGAGTCAAACAACACTGAGACTGGATTACTATTTACAAGCCCCTTATGTAATATAAGAGAACCTCTCCCATCATGAGCAACATTAGCAGGAAGAGCGGGCAAAGGATGACCACAGCTTAAAGTAGTAACGGTCTTCGGGTCAAATAAAGTACTGCATTGGATACATTTATTTGCCCTACCAAAATCAAAAGATGAGCATCCGATGGCATTATGGTCTTTATTATCATTAACCTGTTTATCTACTCCCTGAGATTCTTGTTGAACAGAGTTTGTCTGTTGATATTTTTTTCTCTTATGTTGCGATCTACCGCGACCATTATTGCCTCTGCAATTATCATTAAAGTCCCTACTGTAATTTTTATCCTGGTTTGAGTTCCAGTTTCCATAACTGTCATTACCATCTCTATACTGTTGAGAACCTCTATTATCCTGGTATTGAGGTCTCTGAGAAAAATATTTTCCTCTATACCGATTACCTTTGTGAAAATTTCTAAAGTTAACCGGAGTAGAATAACGTGTAGTATTAGGATGTCTCCAGTTCTGGGAAGAAGAATCACCCTGGAATTGATTACTATGATTCTGGGCATAATTACGGTTACTCTTTTTATTGAAATTTTGCTGGCTACCCTGAATTTACGCATAAAATTTGGGCCATAAGGTGCTGCCGAAGCAACTGGCAGACCTTCTTTTACTTTAGAGTTGCTAATGGTTATGTGAGGATGCGCAGTAACATACTGGCTACAGTATTCTTCCATTTCTTTTATGTTTTTAGGCTTACGCTCATGAAGAAAAGAAAGAAAAGCTTCATTAACAGAAGACATAACCTTGTCTCTAAGTAGTAAGTCCATAAGAGCTTCAAATGTACTCTCTGTTTTAGACAACTCAACCCATCGTAAAAAAGTAAGACGGATGCCTGAGATGAATTCAGAGAATTCAACTCCAGTTTCTGGTAACATGTTTTTAAATTTAAGACGATATCCGTCCTCGTTAAGTTGGTACTTCTTTAACAATGCCGCCCTGACAACCTCATAGTTGTTTTTGTCAGGCACATCTACCATACCCAATAAAGTCAAAGCATCACCTCTAAGTATCTTGGACAGATGATAAACATATAATGTTTTATCTATATTATGCACCTTACATGCACTTTCAAATCTATCTAGATAAAATGTTATATCATCAATTGAAGCATTGAATGCTGGTAAATTAAGCTTGAAATCAACAGCATTAGACTTATTAGCAGATGATACCTTATTAGCATCATTAGCATTACTAGATAACTTCAACTTTTCTAACTCCAAAGCTAAGAGTTTTTCTTCATGCTCCATTTTTGCTTTTCTCTCATCAGCTTCTCTTTGTAACCTTCTTTCTTCAGCCTCAGCCTGTAACTTTCTTTCTTCAGCCTCAGCCTGTTTTTCTAATCTTTTATTTTCAGCCTCTATTTCAAGTCTCTTAATTTCAGCTTCTTTTTCAAGTCTCTTATTTTCAGCTTCTTTTTCAAGTCTCTTATTTTCAGCTTCTTTTTTTTTGTTTTTCCATTTCCATTTGTAATCTCTTTTCATCTACCTGCATCTGCAGTTTTAAATTTTCAGCATCTATTCTCTTTTGTTCAGTTAGTTCTTTCATTTTCTTTTCCTCCGACTTCAATGCCTTGGCATATTGAACAGTCGCAAATTCTTCTAATTTATCACCTGTCTTCCCAAGGGCTTTACCCTGCTCAATAAAGTACTCAAATGTAGACATGATGTCTAAAATGTGAGTACAGAACCTGAAATAATTAATTATCTTATTTCAATCTTAATAGCAACAAGACTTAATAAAGTGCTTGTGTAATCAATATGTTTACTCCAATCTCTGTGGGCAACAAGACTTGACACCAACTTGTATTATCAAATGTATAATAATATCACAAGTCACCTCTTAATTATCAGTGCACTACACAAATCAGTGCATAACCATCAGTTATTTATCATAACTGCACTACAATAGTGCATAAGCAAAAAACCACCAGTTAGTTATGATAAGTGCACTATAGATCAATAGTGCATGAGCATATATGTAACAATAGTGAAAGCTAACTATGCAAGAACTATGCAAACAATAACAAGACAATGTAAACAATAACAAAGGTCACCAACAATGTAAACAATAACAAAGATCAAAGTCAAATGTAAACAACAACAAAGATCAAAGTCAATGTAAACAACAACAAAGATCAGAGTCAATGTAAACAATAACAAAGATCAAACAATATGAAAACATTCGCATAAGTCAAATAAATAAACAGCGAAACTAAAAAGAAATGTGATGACAAAATGCGAAGATATGACAAACAAATGACGCTACAGTGTATACACAAAAATATACTTAAAGAACTGAATAATAGATAGGGGAGACCTACAAATACAAACAATCGAAATCGAAACTAAAAAACACAAAGAAAGAGAGAAAAGAAAAAGAAAAAAAAAAATATACAAGAAACAAAAATAAAGCACAACTCGTCACAACTAAACAGATATAGCAACGATTGTCGCTAGCAAATTTCACAGTAGGAAATTCGCACAGTCCCTAACGAAAACGCTAACAGTAGAACCTCTGTGACGTGGTATCTTCTACTGAAAGACACCGCCCAACCGAGAAAACCCGCTGAATATAAACATATAAATATACAAATACAAATAACATATAACATATAACAAACAGCAAAAAGTGTGAAAGAATTTAGAAGGCTCAGCTAGAACATAAGGGCACAGTTCACAAACAAAACAGGCCACTTAACTTCTATATGTCCCAAACGTCAGCACGGTGCAGAACAGGATGTCGTCAGCATTCTGAGGATAAAGATCCAACGTTGATTAACATCTGCTCCCATAGACAGCCATGACGAGGGAAATGAGCTTCTGACAGGAAACAGCTTCTGAACTTGACCTTCTGAATTCTACAAATTGACTTCTGAGACCGGAACAGTTGTTACGGCACTTGTCCTTCTTCTTAACAGATCAGGAAATCCATTCGCTCGGTACTTGTCCTTCTAGTTGCAGACAAACTTCAATACTGCCGAGCAGCGCCGGGTAGTTTCAAAATATCAACAACTGTCAGTAATGCCGCGTCTTTCAACAAAATTTCATCGAAGGTGATGAATAGAAACTGCAACGTTGTCTTGTAGTCTGCTGATGATGTCTGGGTTTGTTGACCCCCTTGATAGCTGGTATCAGAGTAAACCAACATATGGCCACCAAAAATGATAAGGGTGGATTTAGGCTAAATGATAATGGTGCGCCACAATGCCAGGTACGTTAGCTCCGTATAAGATTGACGACCACTTGCCACCCCTATCGACACCTGGTATTAAAGTGCAAGATGTAGGTGTCTTCTCTGATTTTAGGATGTTGCTGCTGTGTATGTGGTAGTAGAACAGTTCACAGGGTATAACACAGGCAACATGATGTGTAGAGTCATAGAAATGGTAACTTCGTTGTATAATTTTTTTCCATTTATTGCACGCCACAAAACAGTCAGGATATTTATATCATCAACATAGTTCAACGAGTTCAGCATTCAAAATCATAGAGTTCTAGTTCGTGAAGCTGTATAAATAATATATATATAAATTCTGCAACAGTGTCAGCTGCAGATCATCACTGTTCATAGACAATAATAAATATTCCCTTTCTGATGCTAGCAGATCAGATGTATACAATCAGTCCGTTTACTGTCTGCACGTGAATAGCATACATGGATTACAGGTCAGCTCGACCTTTATAACCTTCCTAAGTCTAACCATCTGACTTGGACGTGATCTCTGATATAACGAATCCTGGAACACAGACAATAGTCTTGTTGATCTAGAGCGACCCATATATATATAACTAGTTCAGGTATAAAGATACCGGTGACTTAATCCTAGTCAAAGTACCTCTCCATTTTGAATCACACAGGCGAGCAAAAAGGCGACAAAATGACGAACCTCTAGATGATAGCATAAAGTTCGATACAAGAGGAATTACCTTATTTCGGAAAATCAACCATGAACATATGCCTCCAGGCAGGCTTGAATAATACTGGGAAATAGTCTAGTTAGCTAACTAACTCACAAAGACAATGTATTTCCCTCAGAAAATCACAAGACGCAGGTCGCGTCTGCTCGCGACTTAGACCATTTCTAAACTCCCCGAGCTGGCCGGAACAACAAACGAAAACCAAGTCGAGACATGCGCAGAACGACAATCTCTGAGTCGCCGTTCACAATAAGACGATTCTAAGAACATTCGAGATAAAAGTCTTACACAGTCGCGCCTTTTATGGTCATGAAAAGAAGCGTTAAGACAGGTTTTCAGACATCTACCATAGTTGACTGGTACTACCAAATAAGGAGATGTGGTCACGCTTCGTTCAAGAAATTATAGACCGAACGTGTCTCTATACAAGAGAAGGCAAACTCCTAAAAAAATTGTAGTCTCGATAACTCGGATTATGTCCCTTTGACTGTAAAAAACATAATACACACTTCAGTCAAAAAATGATCATACATACGAAAAATGATCATACAAAGGCTTTGAAAAAAGTAATTATTTGTGCGTAACAGCATGTACAATCACCAAGTACATCTTCAGGCAAGTACAATCACCAATTACATCTTCAGGCATGTACAATCACCATTACATCTTCAGGCATTTCTGATCCGCAATTAAATCTTCAGCCGTGTATGACACCAATTAAATCTTCAGGCATGTATGATCACCAATTAAATCATCAGGCATGTATGATCACCAATTAAATCATCAGGCATGTATGATCACCAATTAAATCTTCAGGCATGTATGATCACCAATTAAATCATCAGGCATGTATGATCACCAATTAAATCATCAGGCATGTATGATCACCAATTAAATCATCAGGCATGTATGATCACCAATTAAAGCATCAGGCATGTATGATCACCAATTAAATCATCAGGCATGTATGATCACTAATTAAATCATCAGGCATGTATGATCACCAATTAAATCTTCAGGCATGTATGATCACCAATTAAATCATCAGGCATGTATGATCACCAATTAAATCATCAGGCATGTATGATCACAAATTAAATCATCAGGCATGTATGATCACTAATAAAATCTTCAGGCATGTCCGGATCATCAAGTAAATCTTCAGACATGTCCGATCACTAATTTCATCTTCAGACATGTCTGGACACCAATTTAATCTTCAGGCATGTATGGACACTAATTTCATCTTCAGAGGAATCTGGACGCCAATTTAATCCTCAGGCATGTCTGGACACCAAATTAATCTTCAGGCATGTCTGGACACCAAATTAATCTTCAGGCATGTCTGGACAGTAACGTAATCTTAAGGTACGTCTGAACAGCAGCTTAACCATCAGGTATGTCCAGACAACAATTTAATCCTCAGGCATGTCTGGACACCAATTTAATCCTCAGGAATATCAGGACACCAATTTAATCTTTTGGCATGTATGGACAACAACTTAATCCTCATTCATGTCTGGACAACAATTTACAAGGGAAAAAGCAAACAGTAGAACATGTCTTCCAAGAAGGTTGACTACATAAGAGAAGCAGATAACAGCATAGCCTTCATCAAACCCATTGATGGAAAAACTACATGATGACATCAGACGCCTGAGACAGGCAGCCAGCTACATGAGAGAAATAGATGTGGTTAGATGACAACAAATGAAAAAAGATAATCTGTCACCATTTGTCACTCTGCCACATAAACACACACACACTTTCTAGCTTACCCTATCTCTTTTTACTTCTTGCCCTCTCTCAAAATTAAAACAAAATGATGGACACATAAAAAAATGACAAATAAGAACAATGAAAGCAAATAAAATTCATACTAAAATGTTTTGCCATTTCAAAATTAAAAAAAAAAAAATCCTGTTTATATACACATTTGATGTACTGGCCAAGAACTGTAACTATAACAAGTCAACAAATTATGGTAGAGTTATCGGTCACATATTTTGTTCATCTATGACAAATAAATGCAGTGTGGTAAAATATTCAATTAACAAATAACAACAAGATACCATAACATTTATTCAGTTAACAAGTAACAAGATCCCTTAACATTACTAACAATATTGGAAAACTTAGAAAGAAAGCAAAAAATATAAAAATGGTCAAGTCCAGAAAGTTTTCTGACTTGCCTTAATGGTCTATATTCATAATTTTAACATTAAAACAGAAACTCTCATATTAAACCCCCAAAAAGAAATTAAAAAAAAATAATTACCCCATCTATATAATTTCACAATCATGCTGGCTGTGGAACAACCGTAATGGCCTATGGAACTCGGGGACAGTAATTTGTTTTCAACATAGAGGTTACTTTCACAGTTGTCTCTAGCTAGCAGAAAACAGGAAAGTGAAGTTGAAAGCTGAAACCAAGGTGGAGTGGGTTCAATTCTCTGCACAAGACAAAAGGAGGCTGACACTAGAGAGTCATGTCCCAAGTGCCCCCCCCCCCCCCCCCCCCCATAGTGTAAAGGAGGTTAAGGGGCCGAAACACTCGATCGATGGGGGGGAACTGCTTCTGATGATCAGATTGCCTCCTCATGTTTCGCTCTTTATAGAGTTTCCTATCACAAGTGGTTGAGTTATTAATTAACCCTGACTAAATAACACTCAAAACAACAACCAAGAAACTTTAGACTTTCATAAAATGGGTGCTTGTGTAGAATAGAAAGATTGTAATGCTAGGACAAGATCACTAATGTACAAATGATGACAACAAACCAGACAAGTGCCAGTGGAACAAGAGAAGAAGAAACAGAAGATGGACAGGACACCCACTGAGGAAACCTGCTGATTGCATTACTGGGCAGTCTTTGTTTTGGTATCCCTACGGTAAGAAATGCAGAAGTATTATACATATAATTTAAATAGCAGTAAAACTATTACGTATAGTTGGATTTATAATTTGATTACAGTAATTAAAATAAATATAATACATTGTTGTGTGTGTATGTATATACAGGGTGATTCAAAATTATGAATACACACTTTGACTGCTGATAATTCAATTATTAATATGAGACAGAATTATGACATTTTCACATTTAAAGTCATAAATGTTCAAAGTGTCGACGACCTTCAAACAACGCATTGTCCACATCAATGAATAACTGACTGCCATTCTGTATTGTTACTAAATGAATAGTGAAAAATGCAGTTTTAATTTGATGTCTCAGGTCCCTCACTGTGTGTTTTTGAGATAAGCAGAAACTTCTATTTTAAAAAAAACCAGTAATAATCTAATGGTATTAATAATTTGTATCTAGTATTATTCTGCTCTATTCTTGCAAAAATGTTGTTAAATTATGTGTGAGTTATAAGCATTTTAAGTATGTATACACAATTTAGAAACACCCTGTGTATATGTATGTACACACATAGACACATAAATAATACATACAAAAAAAACACCCCAACTACACTTATCAGAACTTGATATTTGAAGCATGCCCTTATAAAACACTCACCAAAACTAGCAACCTTATCAATATTTTTTTAACACCACTTACTGAGACCTTAACAATAACACTTCACGCAATGACAGCTTCCAGTACTTCATTCAAACACTAAACAACCTGATGACTCTGTACGTCTATGACAATCATCAGTTATGTACTATTAGACATCTTATGAGTCAGCTGTGAAAAGATTACTGAAAATATTTTGTGGCCAGTCAACAAAATCAGGCAGACTGATTTTTTAAAGGACAGTGGCTTCCCTATGTTCGACAAATGGAATTTTCTGTTGTTTTGAGTATTCATACAGTGTTAAAGTTTAAGGGCTGTTTCTTTTAACATTTTCTAAAAGTATGATAACATTATATATAGCTGTACAGGAAAATGAATGAGAATTAATACAATATAAAACCGGGACAAGCGGAAAAAAACAAACTTAGTTCACATACAGTGGCCCTGCAAACTGGCCTCCCATTACGAGCACCTGAGAAAATCAGCCCTAGAGTTAAGAAATCTTATCTTGGTACAGTAAATCAGTTAACTCTTTTTGTCCTATGCAGCATTTAGAGTTTAAGGTTTAACTCAAGGACCAAAATGGATACTGACACAGAGTATTTTGTATTAAATACACCTATGCCTTAGTCCTCGAAATACTACACACGAGAGAGAGAGAGAGGGGTGGAGTCAAACACATTCAAGGAATAACCAACACTATCAGTATTCCCAACTCTGACTTATGTATTTAAATACTTGTCACCACAAAGATACAACAATATACATAGTCCGTGAAGTGTAACACATTAATGAAAATCCCAGATAACAAAGTGCATTATGTTGTCACAAATAAATATCGACTTGCACTCGACAGTTCACGTCCGCCATCATGACCACAAATCTCCCCGCTCTCTTCTTGACTGCCCCAATCAGAACGCCCCTTGCGTTCACCTCTGACCTGCTGACCTCGCAGTCTCTGTTGTTAAGTTATGTGTATGAGAACACGTCTCATACCCGACTGACATTATGTACCCGCCCCCAGCGGAGCACTGCCAGTCCACAGCTGTGTTCATCACACTGTGACATCTACTCTCCCCCCCTGGGGAAAAAAAAACGAAGTTTTTTTTTTTTTTTTTTTCTCTCTCTGGAGGGCGGCTGGACGCACTCCAAACACCAAACATTCGGCTTTTTGAGCCAAGTATACATTCATTTTTCCTTTTTGTCTTACACACATCTTGCATACTCAATTAAACATCATGTGGGGGAAAACTAAGAAATAAACAAGCATTCTACAAACGAGACAGAGTGTCAGCTACCACGTTAAGCTTACCCTCTAGAGGTAAAACAGTAAACTTGTACTGCTGTAGTAAGAGAGCCCAACGAGTTAATTTTGAGCTTGTCGATTTTGACGACTGTAAAAATGAGAGTGGTCGATGGTCTGTCTGTAATACAAAATGTGAACCTATCAAATATCGGGACAACTTTGAAACTGCCCACACAATTGCCAAGCACTCCCTTTCAATTGTAGAGTACCTGGTCTCAGCCGGCAACAGCTTACGACTCACATACATCACTGGATGTAAGGTACTCTGGTGGTCTTGCATTAAACAAGCACCAATTCCTACAGAAGATGCGTCTGTCCGCAAAACAAAGGGTTTGCGTAAATCTGGCAACAGTAAGATGGGTTTCCTAGAGAACACCCTCTTGATTTTGGATAAGGCTAGCTCGCAATCTTGTGTCCACACGACCCTATTTGGCATCCCATTACTCGTTAGCGAGGTAAGTGTAGCTGCAATGGAAGAGAACTGAGGGATGAACTTGTGATAAAAATTCACAAGTCCAATTAGACTTTTCACTTGCTTTTTGTTTTGGGTGTCTGCAACTGTAAAATTTTTGTAACTGTCTCATCTTCAGGTTTCAGGTGATTATGACCTACAGTATGTCCTAAGAAATTTAACTCTTTAAAACCTATGCAAACTTTACTCGGCCGTGCCGTTAAATTATGCTCTCTTAGACACTGTAATAGGGAAGACAACCCAATCATGTGATCCTCCCATGACTCATGAAACAAACATATATCGTCGATATAAGTAATAATATCAGATCGATGTCCTAACAACCTTCTCATCATCCTCACAAATGTGGCTGGCGCGTTCACTAAGCCAAAGCACATGACATTGAACTGAAATAATCCTTTGGGGGTGCTAAACGCTGTTAGAGGTTTCGCAGCCTCCACGAGGGGTACCTGCCAATAGCCTCTAGACAGATCGAGTTTGCTGAAATATGTAGCGTGGGTAAGTTGTGTTAACAGATCTTCCTGATTAGGTATTGGTTCAGCGTCAATGACGGTGATGCTGTTCAATCTCCGAAAGTCAATACATATACGAAGAGATCCGTTCTTCTTGCGAACCACAACCATTGGAAAAGAATATGGTGAATCAGATGGAGAAATGATACCCAGTCGTTGCATGTCATCAATTTCTCTCTCGACAGCCGATTTGAAATGCATGGGCAATGGATACGGTTTTACCCTAATAGGCTGATCGCATGTCAGAGTGATATCATGACAAATTAGGTCTGTTCGTCCTGGCAGATCTGTGAGGACATCCTTAAACTCCGCTAATATCTTTTGTACTTCCGACTTTTGTTCTACTGTTAGGTCATCACTGATCCGCACCATATTCCATGACTCTGAAGGAACCAGGGGTACGAGGGATAACTGGATATTCCCTTCACCTTTTTCGTCTCCCGTGTCATCTGTCACGTAGCGTTTAAAGGATAAGAGAATTATTTAGAGGAAATAATAGATCTGATGTGGAAGATTTGGCTCAAGGAATCCCTGCTGGGTTTTCCCACTTCCAAAGGGTGACGAAGAGGGTAAATTCTCCTAACTCGACAGGTCTGGAAAAGATTGTAAGGAGATATTTGGTCTCTCGCTACCGTCGTCCCCTTCTCAGTTATCTATTATTATTATTCTTTAAATTATATTATATTTTACGAGCCCCCCCCTCCCTTATAAAGGAAGATAAACATAGACAATATTCAACATCTAATGGAAGGAACAAAGCGTGGGGTACAGTATATACACCCAATTGGTTTATTGCAATAAAGTGAATAGATGGTGAATGATAGTATTGTCGATGGAATTAGTGTCTGCTGTATGTATTATGTGTCTCACACTTCACGTGTTTTTCATCATGGATGACTAAACTTTGTGGCATTGATTAGGTGAGTTTCCTTTGTCGTGGACTTAGCTTTTCAGCCCCTGGCTGATAGTGAAGTGTGGTTAGTTCTCCGGTCTCCTGACGTTGCCCCGGTAGGTCTTGAATGGTTCGGATTTGCCTTCTCTGTGCTCGACTCCGTATTCTGCGCTGAGATTGGACTGTCGTGCAAGGCTCCACCATAGACTGAAGACAAATACGACGGCTTCATTAATTTCTAGCTTTAGAAAGCAGTCTTTCCCTAAGCCGTCCCTCTGCCTGTCACCTCAGATTTTAGTCTCTAACATCATATGTCTAGAGTCTAATCTTGAATTCAAGTTTCTCCTGTCTGTCCTTTATTATATTTCTCTGCCCCAGTGGCAGTATTATAATTCTTTAGACTGATTTATCGTCAGCTTAACCCGATGAATTATTATAAATGTCAGTTAACCCCACCAAATTTATCATAGAAATGTCGGCAACAGTATTCTAGTTCTGTGCCTCTAGCCTAATCGTCATGTCATTATGATGAATTTAACAATAATTGGACATCCGTGTTTTTAGAATTGTCTGACAACATTATCACACACTTCATGTCTGGTCGCATCGTCATATAATTTATAATGAATATATGTCACGGTCTGTCAACATTATCGTTAATATTAATTTCCGTCAGTCTAAACGTCGGGTCGAAAATAATCAAATAATATGGAAATTAATAGCTATATATATATATATTCCCGTTATACATTATTATGAACATGTACATATCCCGTGGGATCATAAAATATACCCGATCACATGTGGCTGGATGTGATCGTAAAACAAAAAAAAGAATAAAGTAAACATACCAATCTTGCGTCGATTTTTGCAATGTAACTACACACATTTCATCACATTATATTCTAGCGAGATTTCACTTACCTACTCAAAGATGGACGCTAACCCGCAATTAGACACGTGGCTTCAGTGCTTTTAATGCGAGAATTCGCCGATAATTGGGTTAGACCTAGCTGTCTCAAGGGTTCCGGGCAAGTGAAGATTGCCCGTGTTTGGCGCACTTTTAGCGGGACATTTCCGCTTGGACACGTGATCCATAGCGTGCATCATGTGACATTAGCGTCAAATAAACGCTCCAATCAATAGCGTTAAAAGTCACGTGGGGTCTTCCTAAAGTGGCATAAACTGGTTTTATCAGCTTAAGCAGTCTTAAATTAAAACAGGTTCCTAGCTACCGAGGTCATTGGTCAACAATGACGTCGTATCTAAAAATAGCGAGGAGAAAATACTGAATACTAGGAGAATCTCCGCAAGTGACACTTCCCGGGACTTTGCGATCATGCATTGAGGATGAGAAAAAAACGATGTCACGTAAATAATAAAAAAAATGAAGAGAAGATTGGGCAAGTTGTCACACAAGCCCCTCCTCAAGTTTGACGTTCCGTCTAACTCCTCTGGTCCGGTCTTCCCCTTCTTTTCCATTTCTCATATCTCCTCGGTTGCGTCCGGATGTCTGCTCAAAAAATCTGCCCCTACGTTGTTCTTCCCAGGTATGTATTCTATGTGAAATTGGAATAATGGCTGCAACAGGAGTGACCATCTCATAAGCCGGGCATTAAGGTTCTTCGACGCTGCAAGAAATATCAACGTTGGTGATCACACTGCAACCGTGAACTTTTTCCCCGTATAAATATGGTTGAAACTTCTGCACAGCCCATATTAGCGACTGACATTCTCGTTCGATGGTAGAGTAGTTCTGTTCAGCAGGGTTCAATTTTCCTACTAGCATATGCAACGGGGAATAGAGTTGCAGAAGGTCTATCACTAGGCTGCAGGAGAGTGGCTCCTATCCCTATATTGCTAGCATCTGTTCGCAGCGTAAAGTTCAGAGTTAAGTCAGGCAGTCGCAGAATTGGCCTAGCTGTGAGTTTCTCCTTCAGCAGCGTGTAGGCATTTTCGCACTCCGCTGTCCAGGTTACTTTGTCCGGGTTCCCCTTCTTGGTTAATGCGGTCAATGTCGCACTCAGGGTATTAAAATCTTTAATATATCTCTGGTAGAAGCCACATAGAGACACAACTGACCTTACATCCTTTTTAGTCTGGGGTCGTGGGGCCCGCTGTAACTTCTCAATATTACGCGCATCTGGGAACATGCATCCATGCGAGATAGTGTGTCCCAGGAATTCTAGTTGCTCGCAGGCAATTTGACATTTTGTAGGGCGAGCGGTGAGTCCTGTTTCTCTAAGTCTTTCGAAGAGTAGGGAAACTGCGTCCAGGTGCTCCTCAAAGGTGTTCGTGGCAATAAGTATGTCGTCCATGAAATTACTTATCCCAGGGTGGTTCAGGGGTTCCAGTAGCTTCCTCATCATACGAGTAAAGACGCTTGGGGCGTTGCTTAGCCAAAATGGCAATACATTAAACTCGTAATGACCTTCAAAAGGACTAAATGCTAACAGATGTCGAATTTGCTCGTTTACCGGGATCTGGTAGTACCCTTTGCTAAGGTCTATCTTCGAAAAGTATCGTGCCTACTCAGCTTGGTGAAAAAGCTGATTCTGATCCGGTAAGGGCTCCGCTTGAAAAAATTCCGTTACAAGCGTTGAGCCTTCGAGTAGTCTATGCAGAGGCGATGTTCTCCCTGTGGATTTTCTAAGCAACATTACACTCGCACTATAATGCAACCCTGATTTTGAGATAATATTTTCTTTAAGCAGGTACTCGAATTCCTCACTCATTGCCTTTGCTTTAGCATAAGGAACAGAATAGTTCTTATCTCGTACCGGGGCGAGGTCTGTTAGCTTCATATCAAATTCTATCAGGTTGGTCATGCCAGGTTTATCCGTGAGTGTACTAGGGTGTTTTCTCAACAACTGTTGAACCCGTGCCTGCTGATCCTCCGTTAAAGTTGAACTAATCTGAACATCTTGATGAGTTTCGCACTGACGAAGAGGGTATTCACAGGAGGTCAGGGGTTCTGCCTCAGTTTCCGTCGCAATAGCCAGTGTCAGGAAATGTGCTGGTTCTGCACCTGGTCTTGCATAATATCGCTTCAGCAGGTTTATGTGGTAAATTTTCTGCTTCCCCTTTATGGCAATCTTGTAATTGGTGCGCGACATTTTCTCTACAATTTTATATGGACCTCTCCACCCGATTTGCAATTTATTATTGCTACTGGGCAGGAGTAATAATACCTGTTCTCCTACTTCTAGCTCCCTATCCTTCGCAGTGCGGTTGTAGTAACGCGCATGTTTACGAGGGGCACGGCGTACATTTTCCTGTGCGAGTTCCTGTCCTGTTTTAAGCTGTTGAGTCAACACCTTCACGTGTTGGGATGCAGAGGTGACCGTCTCATCAGCTTTATCATCTGTCCAAGTACGTAACAGTGCCTCTAAAGGTCCTTTTATAGGTCTACCAAACAGCAATGTGGCAGGAGGCATCCCAGTAGAATTGTGGGGTACTTCGCGGTAAGCAAATAGTGCTGCGGGTAAGTATTGATCCCAGCTCTCTGGTTTTTCCTGCGCAAGTTTCCGAAGGATGGAAATAAGGGTCCCGTTAAACCGCTCCACCTGGCCATTTGCCTGGGGGTGGTAGGGAGAGGTGTGGATATGTCGGGCCTGAAATATCCTAAACACTTCCTCGGTGAGTTTTCCTCGGAATTGGGAACCATTATCTGTCAGGATCTGTGACGGAAACCCTAGCCGAGTAAATATGGTGAGCAGAGCCTCAGCAACATGCTTAGGAATCAACAGGCGGGCCATAGCAATTGCCTCTGACCCACATGGAGCAACAATCCACTAACGTGAGTATATAACTGTTTCTCTTTTTTGCTACGAGTAGTGGACCCACAATATCAACACCGCTACTCTCGTTTCGAAGGTGTGCCCAAGATTGGCATTTCTCCCAGAGTGGCTGGGGCCGTCCAGTGTTTCGGCGCTGTCCTCTGGCACTGCGGGCATGATTTCACATATCTCTGGATATCGGCGTTGATACCTGGCCAATAATAATGACAGCAAGTACGCTGAATCGTGGCACTTTACATGCCCATGTGGCCACGTTTATATCGGAAGGGCATGGCCCATTTCGAGGGACCTGGGGCTTCAGGTAATTGACTGATGGAAATGGGGGG